>CM035412.1:74892978-75335478 GCA_020310875.1 Ceratopteris richardii | reverse complement strand
TATTCATAGAAATGCAGCCAGTCTTGGGAAAAACCAAAAAAAGCTTCTCCCAAAAGAGCTCCCTAAATTCTTTGTATATGGGAATTAAAAGTTGTAAAATTAAACATGTCTTTGAACATCGTTGGAAGTTTGCCCTTCAAACTACCAACATGATATTGAAGTTAACACCCCATTTAAGAGATGAGGATTCCATGCCCAAGCTTCGTAGCCCCTCCCATTAAGTCTTGTACAAGCTTTTGTGTAATGCAAAAATCATGCTTATGTATCAGGAAAAAATAAATAATTGACAAAAAAGATACAACACAAAGAACAGCATAAATCTATTGGAACACACTGGAGAAAATATATATACATGCCTTACATTGAAGCACTCCATTGTGTAAATTTAGTGGTTTTGTACCAGCAGGCCTTGCAGATGCTCCCAAGAATGTGACGCACGGATGCCATATGTTCGTATGGGAGTAAAGGTATACAAAGTTTTGATTCCTTTCAATGAGGACAAATATTTGGCTGTCATTTTTATCCCAAATAATTGTCTCTAAAGTCCCAGAAAATCCTGTTATTGGCAATACCTGCATGTGATTAAGAGCTTTACATACTAAAAAATAAATATTAAAAAGAGGAGGACTAGAAAATGGAGCCATCAGCATGAAAACTTAAATAGATCTGATCGAATATTGTTAAAGCATAAATAGTTCCTACTATCTTGTCAATGACTACCGCAAAACATGATCATAGATAATTTGAGCTCGTTAACTTGATACATGAAAATGGGAGGAATAATGTATTTATTGGTACAATTATCAATAGCGGATTATTATAATTGATTCAAGGTAATATACAGACCTGATCATCCAAAGGATTGTAAAGATAGATGCTTCGGTGTTCATCTTCAAAAATCAAACGTGAACCACTTGGATTGAGCCAAATACTGCAGGAGAGAAAAAGAGAGAAGAACCATGAGAAACGCTTCACACTTAGCACATCATAAAAGTGTCATCAGATCGGCAATTTATATTGAATCATTGAGTAGACACGTATCCTTGTTTTTTTTTCACGTAGTGATCCGCAGATAACAAGATATGAGCGGCACCCGATCCAAAGCGAATGGTAATGTATTATCTGGAATTTGGTTGGGAAGTAAAAGCAACCGTCGGTCTAGATCGACTGATTAAGCTAACGTGGTTGAAGAATGATAATCAGTAATACGAAGGTCAAACAACCGGATTCATACACATTTTCAAAACATGTTATGGGATTGTGAAGAACAGTTCAACGTGGATGTAAGAGCACTTGGAAAGCATACCATGTGATTGTGAAGAGCATTTGACATCTTTTCAGAAAATCCCTTAACCCAAGGTAGGTTATTAAATTGGAAGTAAGGAGAATCAGAATGACAGTCTATGAAGTATGAGATAATATTTGAAAGAGACAGTAAGAAAAGAAATTGAGCGCCGTGTGTACCTGTTTGTGTGTAGAGAGAGACAGAGAGAGAGAGGGGGGGAAGGGGTGTAATTGTTTCTTTATTTTCTTGAAAGGGGGACGGATTTGTGTCGAACGTACCGCAGCACTCCACAGTCCACATGGCAATATTCTGTAACTGGTAGTGGACGCTCCTCTAGAAGCGAGAAGTAAAAGATGCTTCCGGATCGATTACCATAAACAAGAAATTCTGGAGTCAATCCGATGCAGGTTATGTCTTCGACAATACAGCTTTTCTCTGGAAATGAGTATGTGTTCCTTGATTTTCCATCGCTGCTGCCATTATTTCCCTCACCATGAAGCCTCTCTAAGTCGATTCGTCCTTTGCTAAGAGTTGCCTTGTGCGTCTCTGTCGTAAGCTGGAATCTAGAACTTGCGAATCACAATCTGCTCTCTCTCTCTCTCTCTCTCTCTCTCTCTCTCTCTCTCTCTCTCTCTCTCTCTCTCTCTCTCTCTCTCTCTCTCTCTCTCTCTCTCTCTCTCTCTCTCTCTCTCTCTCTCTCTCTCTCTCTCTCTCTCTCTCTCTCTCTCTCTCTCTCTCTCTCTCTCTCTGTGTGTGACACGACACAAGGGCGATAAAAGATGACATACGACAATCAAAGATGGGTCGCGAGCTTGAGAGGACTTGTTTGGTTCCGACAGGCGAACCATTCTGTAGCTCGATAAGACTTCGCCACGTAGAGTTTGCACGTGGAAACATGCGCCGTCTTGACGAAAACTGTATCATGAATTGCAGACTCTTACAATGAAGGACTATAGCGCTCTACGATTGGATGCTGTTGTTGAAAACGACACACGACAGGAAGACTGGGGACCATGTTATGACGAACAAGACGTTTTAGTCTATCTGCACAAAAGCCTGATCGCAGACTGCAAGTCTTTGGTTCCAACTGTCGGAGTTAATTCAAATGTCCTCAATAATGTGTTATAACCAACCGGTATGAACGGCCACCACCTCGATCGTATATATGTAATGAGAAAACAACAAATGTAACTGTTCTTATCTTTCATGCGCGTCGTCTTCTCCGACTCTATCTTTCTCTTTCTGTTCTCTGAGTACAACATGTTATAATCGCAGCCTTCGGCCCTGGCGTGCGTCTTCTTCCGCATTTCACGCATGCAATTTCTTGCGCAGCTCCGCATTTGTAATGCTGCCGACACCAGCTTTCGGCCCTGGCCTGCGGCTTCTTCCGCATTTCACGCATGCATTCTCTTGCGCAACTCCACATTTGTAATGCTGCCGATAAGTGCCAATGTTACTTTCCCGCTGCGGAATTCATCCCTTCATTGTTGGGCGTTTTGACCTTGCACCGCTGTATCCGCCATCCCCCCCCCCCCCCCCCCCCCGCTCCTGTTTTCTTTTCGCAGTAGTGTCAAAGCGCTTATTCTCTTATCCTCCCCCAAACGTCCATGCCCGTCCATGCCAAATTGCGGTTTTTTCTTGCATCGAGTGTAGATGGCATCGACGCAGCAGCAGGCGCTCAGTCTGGCCACCTCAGTTGGGCATATAAGTGCGCTTGACACGTTGGGGAGCGTCCTCTCCTCGGGTGTCGTACATATAGTTGCCATCTTCCTTTTCCATTCTCCTTTCGAGATCATAAATCCTGAAGCTCATTTCTCGCCCCAAAATCTCATGAGTCTGGATGCTCTCGACATTCCGCATGCAGGCGTCGACACCATCTGGTGCCCTGAAAGACTGCTTGCCTCACAAGCACGCAGACACTTGGTGGCTCCGTTACTTTATTGTAGCAGTGTGAAAGTTTACTTCGTCCGGCTAATCTGCTCCCTCCATAGCCTAGTACCGAAAGCCTGAGTAACAGCAGCAATGGCTTCACGAAGAAACCCCAATGTTTTATTACACTATCCATCCCTCAAATGTTTTAGTCAAAACATCGGGCAGGTCTATATTTTTGTAGGTATACATCCAACCTACATCTTCAACACAATTTCCATTGTAACATATTTTAGTTCTATATACTTTCAGTAGTCCAAACACAATTTCCATTGTAACATATTTTAGTTCTATATACTTTGAGTAGTCCAAGCCTCCATACATACACAATTTCCATTGTAACATATTTTAGTTCTATATACTTTGAGTAGTCCAAGCCACCATACTTTCTGCTTTCCCTCAGTTATGAGCTTAAAAATATTTGCACCCACATGAATACCCCATCTTCAAGTCTTTTTATGAATACTCCATCTTCAAGTCTTTTTGATAAATGGTTGAAGTCTCACAAAGGTCAGGTGCATGAGAATCCATCCATTACCCTCAAAAAATCTCCAACTACCCTAATCTCTTGTTTGCTTCTCTTGTCTTAATGTTCCCTTTCACATGGTATTAAGTTATATCTAGTTACCAAAAATTAAATTATCAGAATTACTTGAAAGTCTATGTTTTATTCAATTTTTTTATTATTGATCCAACAGGGGGACATGCGCGAGAAGGAGACGAGTCTTTGAATTCTCTCAAGCATTGATTCTGTGTCTTAAAAAGCACCAATCTTTATAGTCAACTCTCTTTGCTAGGTCTATGTCCTCAAATCTAATCTACTGTGTTCTCTCTTGATTCCAAAGATATTTCCACATATGAAACCCTTTGTTGCAGAGATGCTCAAGAAGCACCTGGACTTGCATAGCTCCCGTAATAGGAGATAGTTTCTGAATTGGAGCTGTATCAAATGGTAGTAGTTCGTGGATGTGTGGCATCCTCTCACTAAAAACAAAAAATCAATTCTTATGTGGGAAATTCTCCACTGAGGAATTTGGACAAATGTCAAAGCTAATAAAATCTATAGAACCCCTCGATGGTGTAAGCGCTACCTCTATGGCATAGAAGACATTGGTCACCTCTTCTTTTCGTGCCCTAGAAGTCACTCAATCTAGTAAGATCTTCGTAGGATTTTGAGTCAACTGGAAACAAGCATTACTTGGAGAAATGATAGATGCTCTTTTGAATTATGGAATGTCATCCGGAGGTACTATCCAAAAGAATGGTCGATTGATAAATCCCTTGGCTTGTTAGGCAAAAGAATATGTAATTGTCAGAGGTCCCCTCCCCATAAGATTTTCGGCTTGGAAAATAACAAGACTAAAAGTAAGTGGATATGAGGGCAACGAAATTTCATTAACCTTCTTTGTAACTCTTTCTAAAGCATAGGTTTCCTACCAAATTCTTACCATCACTGTTGTTGAGCCTTCAGATCATCCTACCCCTGCTCTTTAGGATACGAAGGATCCCAAGGGCACCATTCCCTTTCAGGATACAATTGTTTTATTTAATTAATTCAACACTACAACATATCGAGGGAATACCGACGGTCAGTGTACCGATGGGCAGCTGTCGGTGTCGGTATACCCCTCGGGAAATTTGGGAAAGCTGCATTGCCTCGGAATCACAGCTACGTTGCCTCGGAATCACGGCATCGATATGTGCATCGGTATATGCGTCGGTATATGTGTCGGTACGTTGCTGGAAATACCGACGCATATACCGACGCTTATACCGACGCTCTCTTTTTAACTAGGCCCGAACCCGAAATTCGTCATTCTGCTCGTTTTGAATGTAGAACTTCTGCTTTCGGGTTTACGCACGCCAACAACAGAACTCTGTTTGTCATCCTCTCTCTCTCTCTCCCTCTCTCCCTCCCTTCCCTCTCTCTTCTCTCTCTCACTCTCTCTCTCTCTCTCTCTCTCTCTCTCTCTCTCTCTCTCTCTCTCTCTCTCTCTCTCTCTCTCTCTCTCTCTCTCTCTCTCTCTCTCTCTCTCTCTCTCTCTCTCTCTCTCTCTCTCTCTCTCTCTCTCTCTCTCTCTCTCTCCCTCTCTCCCTCCCTTCCCTCTCTCTCTCTCTCTCTCTCTCTCTCTCTCTCTCTCTCTCTCTCTCTCTCTCTCTCTCTCTCTCTCTCTCTCTCTCTCTCTCTCTCTCTCTCTCTCTCTCCCTCTCCCTCTCTCTCTCTCCCTCCCTCTCTCCCTCCCTCTCTCTCTCTCTCTCTCTCTCTCTCTCTCTGATTCAAAAATTACATAAATGTAAGTAAAACATATATCACTCTTTTATCTTTCTTTATATTTTTGTTTTCTAATATCTTCTCTCTTTATTTTTGTTTGAGAGAGAGAGAGAGGGATACATGCATATGCATACATGCATGCATATGCATACATGCATGCATATGCATGCATACATATGAATACATGCATGCATGCATGCATATGGATACATGCATATGCATACATGCATGCATATGCATACATGCATACATACATGCATACATACATGCATACATGCATACATGCATGCATACATGCATACATACATACATGCATGCATGCATCTGCATATGCATACATGCATGCATGCATGCATATGCATATGTATACATGAATGCATATGTATACATGAATGCATATGCATGCATGCATATGCATACATACATGAATGCATATGTATACATGAATGCATATGCATACATGCTTAAGCATGCATATGCATATGCATACATGCATACATGCATACATGCATACATACATGCATGCTTGCATATGGATACATGCATGTGCATACATGCATGCATATGCATGCATGCATGAGGGATATGCATATGCATACATGCATGCATGCATATGCATACATGCATGCATGCATATGCATACATACATACATACATACATCCATGCATACATGCATATGTATACGTAAGCATATGCTTACATGCTCAAGCATGCATATGCATATGTAAGCAAGCAAGCATATGCTTACATACATACATGCATACATGCATATGCATACATACATGCATGCATGCATATGGATACATAAATATGCATACATGCATATGGATACATACATATGCATACATGCATGCATATGCATACATGCATGCATGCATATGCATACATGCATGCATGCATATGCATACATGCATGCATGCATATGCATACATGCATGCATGCATATGCATACATACATGAATGCATATGTATATGTATGCATATGTAAGCAAGCAAGCATATGCTTACATACATACATGCATACATGCATGCATGCATATGGATACATACATATGCATACATGCATGCATATGCATACATACATGAATGCATATGTATACATGAATGCATATGCATACATGCTTAAGCATGCATATGCATATACATACATGAATGCATATGCATACATGAATGCATATGTATACGTGAATGCATATGCATACATGCTTAAGCATGCATATGCATATACATACATGAATGCATATGTATACATGAATGCATATGTATACATGAATGCATATGCATACATGCTTAAACATGCATATGCATATGCTTACATGCTCAAGCATGCATATGCATATGTAAGCAAGCAAGCATATGCTTACATATGCATACAAGCAGGCATGCATATGTATACAAGCAAGCATATGCATACAAGCTTAAGCATGCATATGCATACAAGCAAGCATATGTATATGTATATGTATATGTATACATGTATGCATATGCATACATGTATGCATATACATACATGTATATGTACATGTATGTATACAAACAAGCATATGCATATGTATATGCATACATGTATGCATATGCATATGCATATGTATATGCATACATGTATGCATATGTATATGCATACATGTATGCATATGCATATGCATATGTATACATGAATGCATATGTATACAAGCTTAAGCATGCATATGCATACAAGCAAGCATATGCATACATGAATGCATATGCATACATGAATGCATATGCATACATGAATGCATATGTATACATGAATGCATATGCATACATGAATGCATATGTATACAAGCTTTAGCATGCATATATATACATTGGATGAGATGAGATCTTCATATTGCATCAGATGGGATCTCCACGTACACCTTGGGGTGCACATGATCATGATGAATCGAAGATATATCATATCCGTAATGGAGCTCCAGTTATGGATGCGGCGGGGAAGTCAATGCGACAACGGATACGACAACTCTGCTCTATTGAATTCGGTCATTCAGTAATGCTAAAATGGGGCGAACAAGATAGAGACTCTAAAAATCATATCACACAATGCATATATGAAGAGTACCGGCCAGCACCTGGCAATCCTGTTGTGAGTTCCGATTGGATACAACATACAGCACGCGAGGTCATGTCGCATCGACGATCGGAAGCTCGCGATGCTTTCAAAGAAGGCTTACCGAAGCCTGTATGGCTAGACACCGAAGAATGGGAATCGATTCAGGATGAACATCAACATACTCTTGATCGGTATCGTCAACAAAGAGATGCGGCGGCCACACAGTTAGATATGGTTGGAACGTCGCATTTAGGTAGCGGCGGATACGACAATATGCGCTACCAATTTGTAAGTATGATGTTAATTATTGAAGTTGTTTGTGTTAAGTATATTATGTATATTCATCTAACATTTTGCATATTTACTATAGGAGTTGGCAGTGGGTCGTCCTCCAACGCGAGCTGAAGAATCGTATGGATATCGACATGGACTGACTGCACTGTTACAAGACTTAGAGGGACGCGGTGCAATCGTCTCATGGGAGAATATTCATTATTAGGTAAAGTTATATCTTGGTTTCGTGTTTCTAGTTGTTGTTTATAAATGTCATGTTAATTGGTCTTATTTTATACATATGTTTTGTTGCAGGATTGTAGGTGTAAATATTTTGATCAATGCCACAATTTTGTATCACACTCGCATACGACAATGATGAAAAACCATAATTTTGTATTTGATTCCTATATGGAAGTGTTTTTTCACATTGCCACAATTTTGTATTACACTCCTATGTGGCAATGATGTACCATAATTTTGTATTCGATTCCTATATGTAAGTGCTTTGCCACACTTTTGTAAATTTTTCATTTATGGAATATACGACTTTCTGTACATGAATCATTATTCATTTTTGTTCATATAAGTTTATGTTTTGGTTGCCATTAGAGTACATAACACATGTACTCAGTTGGGCAGAGTGTATTGTCTTTTGCTAAACAACATCATGCTTTAGCAAAAGACAACACACTCTGTCCAAAAGAATTTGTGCATGTATGGTCGTCGGTATACGCGTCGGTAGGTCCAGTATGGTCGTCGGTATATGCGCCGATACACCCAACGGACGTCGGTATAGACGTCAGTATATGCGTCTGAAATATCGACGCTTATACCGGTGCCCATACCGGCGCTTTGGTTCCGACGCCTACACCGACTGCAACACTGATGTCGCGAAGGATTCACGCCCGTTCATTTGCCTCGGTAGCAACCTCGGTATACCCTCGATATGTTGTAGTGCAAGCAAGGGAGACTAGGCCTCTACCAAACTTCCTCTTTATATATATAACGAAACTATCATTTTACTTTTATATATGAATCCTTGCATGATATAAATCATCCAAGTCAATAAAGTATACACCTCAATCCAAATAATAGTGATCAAATGATCCTCCAAATTCAAAGTATTCCAATTGATACGAATCATATGTCATCTAAACTCACCTTCTAGTAATAGATGGCGTAATATTGTGTAGACATTAGGGGAAAAAAATGAATTTTGTATGGGTCTTGTAAGGATCCCTAATTTTTAGGGATTTAGCTTAATTTTGTTCATGTTTAAGGGGACAAAGTGCATTTAGTAAGGCACTTTTTAGTAGGCTAGAGTAGGCTTTTTTTTAGGCTTTACTAGGCTCCTCTCTTTCTTCTTCTACAGAGAGAGCAATAGAATCTACTTTCCATATCATCAAACTCATGCATATTTAAATAAAAAAATAATTTTTTTTAAGTCTCACTTTTAGTATATATTTACTGAAAAAGGGCCCATTTTTTAATATATATGTCACAACTCACTTTTTTGGACTGATTTTTTAAAGTTCCTTCTAGAAAAAATATAATTTTTAAACTCCCTCCAAAAGTAAGTGCCACATCATCAAATCCGTAACTTATACTTTCCCCCACTACAACATATCAGGCGTATACCGAGGCTTCTACCGAGGAAAATGGATGGGCACGATTTTGCCCTGACGTCGGCGTAAGGGTCGGTGTAGGCGTCGAAACCAAAGCGTCGGTATATGCATTGGTATAAGCGTCGGTATATGCATTGGTATAAGCGTCGGTATAAGCCATGGTATGCCCCTGGGCAAAATAGTCGGTATAAGCATCGGTATGTGCCTCGGGATACTGACGCTTATACCGACGACCATATCACTACAACATATGAGGGGCATACCGATGCTTCATATACCGACGGTCACAGTCGGCGTCAGTATAGGCCTCAGAAAATCTCAGTAAGAGATACCGACGGTCAAGTGACCGTCGGTATGACCGTTTTAAACAGATCATCGGTGTGGCCCGCACGCGTCGGTATGTGCGTCGGTATATGCATCGATATAGGCGTCGGTATGAGCGCTGGTATAAGCGTCGGTAATTTACTAGGAACTACCGGCGCATATACCGACGCCCATACTGGCGCCTATACAGGCAGCGAGTTTTAAACATACCATGAAACCGAGAGCAAAACTTCACATTTTTGCACATGTTTGAGTACTGCTGGTCTTCTGTCGAACTTGCGCGCGCGAACCGAATTTCGACCTGCATTGTTTTGTGCACACACACACAGAGATCTCTCTCTCTACACACACACACTCTCTCTCGGCTTAGATCTCACATCTTGGTAAGTGCTGCGCGTACTGTTAGCACTTGTGTTTCTCTATGCTTTAGGGTTTGTAATTTCTCTTTTCTTTGATTTTGCAGAAGTTCTTTGGCGTCGATTGTTTGGAATTGGACGATAGACGACCTACATTACGCTTTGACGACAACGATTCAAAATAGGAACATACTTGTAAGTGATTCTTTTATTCTCTATTGATAGAGAGAGAGAGAGAGAAAGAGAGAGAGAGAGAGAGAAAGAAAGAGAGAGAGAGAGAGAAAGAAAGAGAGAGAGAAGAGAAAGGAAGATAGAGAGAAGAGAAAGGAAGATAGAGATAGGAAAATAGAGCATACATACACACACACATACACACACATTTACACATGCATACATACACACATACATGTACACACATGCATACATACACACATACATGTACACACATGCGTGCTACATATATACACACATGCATACATACACACATATACACACATGCATGTATACATACATACACATGCATACACATACACACACATACACATACATGCATGCATACATACACACACGTACACACACATGCACACACATGCATGCCTACATACACATACATACACATACACACACATGCATTCATACACACACACATGTACACATGCATACATACACACACATATATACACACATGCATACATACACACATATAATCCTATTTTTATTTTGAAGTTTATTTTTACATCAAATATATAAAAATAGGATTAGGGTTTTTACACTATTCACACATACATACACATACACATAATATATATATATATATATATATATATATATATATATATATATATATATATATATATATATATACATGTATATACACATGTATACAGAAATATACATATTTCAGGTATAGATATTTAAGATTAGGGTTTTAGGGTTTAGTATTTCAGATTTAAGTCTAAGTCATTCTGATTATGGTTTTAGGGTTTTAATACATAGATAACATATATACACAAACACACATATACATATAATACATACATACATGTAGATACACATGCATACAAAAATATACATATTTTAGATTTAAATCTTTAAGATTAGGGTTTTAGGGTTTTAACACCTACATAACATATATGCACACATACACATGCACATATAATACATATATACATGCATATACACATGTATACAGAAATATACGTATTTTAGGTCTAGATATTTAAGATTAGGGTTTTAGGGTTTAGTATTTCAGATTTAAGTCTAAGTCTTTCTGATTAGGGTTTTAGGGTTTTAATACGTAGATAACATATATACACAAACACACATATACATATAATACATAAATACATGTAGATACACATGCATACAAAAATATACATATTTTAGATTTAAATCTTTAAGATTAGGGTTTTAGGGTTTTAACACCTACATAACATATATGCACACATACACATGCACATATAATACATATATACATGTATATACACATGCATACAAAAATATACATATTTTTAGGTCTAGATATTTAAGATTAGGGTTTTAGGATTTAGTATTTCATATTTAAGTCTAAGTCTTTTTTATTAGGGTTTTAGGGTTTTAATACATAGATAACATATATACACAAACACACATATACATATAATACATACATACATGTAGATACACATGCATACAAAAATATACATATTTTAGATTTAAATCTTTAAGATTAGGGTTTTAGGGTTTAGTATTTCAGATTTAAGTCTAAGTCTTTCTGATAAGGGTTTTAGGGTTTTAATACGTAGATAACATATATGCACAAACACACATATACATATAATACATACATACATGTAGATACACATGCATACAAAAATATACATATTTTAGATTTAAATCTTTAAGAGTAGGGTTTTAGGGTTTTAACACCTACATAACATATATGCACATATAATACATATATACATGTATATACACATGCATACAAAAATATACATATTTTTAGGTCTAGATATTTAAGATTAGGGTTTTAGGGTTTAGTATTTCATATTTAAGTCTAAGTCTTTTTTATTAGGGTTTTAGGGTTTTAATACATAGATAACATATATACACAAACACACATATACATATAATACATACATACATGTAGATACACATGCATACAAAAATATACATATTTTAGATTTAAATCTTTAAGATTAGGGTTTTAGGGTTTTAACACCTACATAACATATATGCACACATACACATGCACATATAATACATATATACATGCATATACACATGTATACAGAAATATACATATTTTAGCTCTAGATATTTAAGATTAGGGTTTTAGGGTTTAGTATTTCAGATTTAAGTCTAAGTCTTTCTGATTAGGGTTTTAGGGTTTTAATACATAGATAACATATATACACAAACACACATATACATATAATACATACATACATGTAGATACACATGCATACAAAAATATACATATTTTAGATTTAAATCTTTAAGATTAGGGTTTTAGGGTTTTAACACCTACATAACATATATGCACACATACACATGCACATATAATACATATATACATGCATATACACATGTATACAAAAATATACGTATTTTAGGTCTAGATATTTAAGATTAGGGTTTTAGGGTTTAGTATTTCAGATTTAAGTCTAAGTCTTTTCTGATTAGGGTTTTAGGGTTTTAATACGTAGATAACATATATACACAAACACACATATACATATAATACATACATACATGTAGATACACATGCATACAAAAATATACATATTTTAGATTTAAATCTTTAAGATTAGGGTTTTAGGGTTTTAACACCTACATAACATATATGCACACATACACATGCACATATAATACATATATACATTTATATACACATGTATACAAAAATATACATATTTTAGCTCTAGATATTTAAGATTAGGGTTTTAGGTTTTAGTATTTCAGATCTAGAATTTTAAGATTAGGGTTTTAATTAAATATATAAAATTAAATATATAAAAATAGGATTACGTAAGGAAAAAAAATATGAATATATAAATATATATATATATAAAATAAGATAATTATATACATAAATAAATATAAAAAGAACTAGTGTTTTAAATAATTTAATTAAATATTTATAATTAAATATATAAAATTAAATATATAAAAATAGGATTACGTAAGGAAAAAGAATTTGAATATATAAATAAATAAATATATATATAATAAGATAAGTATATACATAAATAAATATAAAAAGAACTAGTGTTTTAAATAATTTAATTAAATATTTATAATTAAATATATAAAAATAGGATTACGTAAGGAAAAAAATCTGAATATATAATAAATATATATAAAAAATAAAATAATTATATACATAAATAAATATAAAAAGAACTAGTGTTTTAAATAATTTAATTAAATATTTATAATTAAGTATATAAAATTAAATATATAAAAATAGGATTATGTAAGAAAAAAAAATCTGAATATATAAATAAATATATATATATATAAAATAAGATAATTATATACATAAATAAATATAAAAAGAACTAGTGTTTTAAATTATTTAATTAAATATATATAATTAAATATAATTAAGTAAGGAAAAAATCTGAATATATAAATATATATATATATATATAAGGTAGGATAATTATATACATAATAAAATATGATAAGAAATAGTATTTTAAATAAATAAATATATATACAATACACAAACACACATACTTATATACCTATCTATATTCACATATATATACATATACACATATATATACACATGCATACATATATATACATGTTTTAGTTCTAGGTCATTTGGATTAGGGTTTTAGGGTTTTAATACCTACATAACATATATACACACATACACATACACATATAATACATATATACATGTATATACACATGTTTATAGAAATATACATAATTTAGGTCTAGATCTTTAAAATTAGGGTTTTAGGGTTTAGGCATACATATAACTTAATTAAGAGGAAAAAGTTCTGAATAAATAAATAAATATATATATAAAATAGGATCAATCAAGAAAAAATCCGAATATATAGATAAAATAGGATAGCTATATGGATTAGGGTTTTAAAACTAGGGTTTTAAGTTTTTTTAGGTATTTAAGTATTTGGTCTTTAAGAGTTAGATTTTTAGGTTTAATAAAAAAAAAAAAGTTCTAAAATGTCCATATTGTAGTAGATGGCTTCTTTGGATCCTGAAGAGAGAATGGCATGTCCTTGCATAGAGTGCAAGTATCAAATTTATCGGAAACGACGGATTTGTACTGCACATGTTAGAGAGTATGGATCCTTTGATAGGAGTCGACTGGAAAACCTACGCTATCATTCGCATGGTCCCCCAGGTGAGCAGATGGACCCAAACGACATTGCACCGGTAACCTCTCGTGGACAAAAGAGAGCAAAAAAGGACTTAGACGTAGAAGCAAGCACTAATAATATTACACAGAATGAACATATGGAAGAGATGCTTGAAGCATTTTATGAGATGGACGAAGATCATGATGGTGAAGAAGGTGTCGAGAGTTTCATGGACACAACAGAAATTCCACGATCAGAAGTTGATGAAGAATATGAAAACATGCGAAGATTAGCTCGTTTACCACTTTACAATGGAGCAAAGATATATGTACTACGTGCTTCACTCGCGATGCTCAATCTTCAATGCATTTATGGATGGTCAGATAGTAGTGTCACTGAATTGTTCAGGTATGTGGAGAACAAATTGGCTTTCATTGTTGTATCATAATAACTTCATTTACTAATATCATTTTAATTGCTTATTGCAGGCTTCTTAAAGATCAATTTTTGCCAGAGGGCAATGACATGCCTCCAACACGTGGAGATGTGAAAAAACTTTTACAGTCCATTGGAATGGATTATACTAAAATTCATGCTTTGTTCGAATGATTGCATTCTCTTTCGGAATGAGTATGAGCATCTCCACGTATGTCCAAAGTGTGGAGTAAATAGATTTAGAGAAGACGTTATAGGCGAAGCAATCCCCGCAAAGGTTCTTCGCCACTTTCCTATCATTCCACGAATTAAGAACATGTTTAGATGCAAACCTATAGCTGAGTTAATGTCATGGCATACAAAGAGCAGGTCTACAGATAATGTAATGTGAGTGCCAGCTAACTCTGATGCCTGGAAGCACATAGATAGTAAGTGACCAGAGTTTGCTAGTGAGCCTCGGTCCATACATCTAGGCCTAGCTATGGATGGAGTGAATCCATTTGGATTACGCAGTTCTTCATGGAGCACCTGGCCTGTATGTTTGGTCAATTATAATATCCAACCATGGTTGGCCACAAAGAAAGGTAATTTATTATTAGCTCTTATTGTACCAGGTAAGTGTAAGGTAAAAAACATGGATGTATATCTTGCACCACTTGTGGAAGAACTGCGTATTTTATGGGATGGGATCACTGTGTGTGACATGTCTCAACCTATAAGAAGACGAGACGTGCGAGTGCAAGGCATACTTATGTGGACAATGCATGATTGGCCTAGTTATGGTGAATGTTCAGGTTTATCGATTTCGGGTTACCATGCTTGTCCTTTATGCAGACCACGACTTGAAGCACGCTACTCCAAAGCACTACGTAAAACTGTCTATGAAGGACATCATAGATATTTGCCTGATGGGCATGTTTTACTTGAAGGACAAATTGGTCGACAAGCGCAACACCAAATGAAAGCTAGAGATTGGAAACAACTGTGGGATTCAGAAAATCCAGTTGCTGGCATGAAAGGGTTGTCCATTTTTCATGAACTCCCTTATTGGAGTGAATTGGTGATCAATCATTTGGTAGACCCGATGCATATTTTCAAGAATATGGGAGAGATTCTTTGGAAAACTTTGATCGGAAAGAAAGAAAGCAAAGCACAAAGGGACGACTTAGAAGAGCGAGGTCATATGCGAGAGTTGTGGGCAATTACTAAGCCCAACGGAACAATATCGTTACCAAGAGCTCCTTGGGTGCTTCGCAGGATGGAAGAGCAACAAGTGAAGAAAACAATTTCAGAGTTTCGTACACCTACTAGATGCATGAGATGTCTAAAGACTGCTTTCACACGAAACGACGATCTTGCAGGACTCAAGTCTCATGATTGGCACAAGTTTTTACAGTTTGTGCTCCCTGTAGCCCTAAAAGATTGTCTTTCACAGGATGTACGAAAAACCATTTATAAAATTAGTTCTTTAGTACGGTGGATATCTTCTATAGAGATAAATAGAGATAGCATAGAGAGTGCGAAACTCAATGCTATCAAGGCTGTTTGTATGGTAGAGAAATACTTTCCCACAAGTATTCTCACTATTCAACTTCATTTACTGGTTCATGTAGTAGATGAAGTTGCAATAGCAGGAACTGTCCATAGTCGATGGATGTTCTTCTTAGAGCACTTTATGAAGACATTAAAAGGGTTTGTTCAACAGAGAGCACGTCCAGAGGGTAGCATGGCAGAGGGATGGCTTGTACAAGAATCTCTTGTATTCATAACTGAGTTTCTACGTATATCGGATCCCGAAATGCCTCGCTTATGGAGTGATGATGAAGATGTTCGTCTCATAGGCGATGAACCACAAGGTAAAGGATTGCAAAGAAAAATGGATGCAGCTTTCAGAGAGAAGGCAATGAAGTTTTGCATAGTTAACTCCGAGCCTATGCAAAAGTGGTTAGAAAGGTATGAACTTGCCAAGGAAACTAACACAAAGGAAAGAGCTCAGTTTCGAAGAAATTGTTCCACTCGATTTTTGCCTCTTCCAAAAAATCTTCGACCTCTCCCACCTTTTCCAACGAGCAGATGGCTAGATGAAGCGGTTTCACAAGCAAAGGCAGCGGGTGAAGATATCTCTTAAGAAGAAGAAGAACTCACAAAAGGATTTGATTGGGAGTATATTAAATACGGGGCACTATGGTCTCATGGACGACACTTTCGAATCGCACGAATCGATCAAAATAGGTCTACTTTTGATAGTGGAGTGATGATGAATTTTTTGCAAAAAAATAGAGCGAGTGCAAGAGATGATAATGCTCTAGAAGGCGAGTTAGATTATTGTGGTGTGATTCAAGACATCTTGAAACTATCTTTCAGAAAGTTTGATTACTTTGTTTTTGACGTGAAATGGTTCAAAGTAGTCACCTCTGGAAGAAACACAACAGTGAGATGGGATAAGAGCGGTTTGCTTCAAGTCGACTCCACAAGATTATGGACAGATGAAAGGGATACATTTGTATTTCTCGAACACTATGAGCAAGTTGTTTTTATACCAGATTCAAAAGACCCAGAGTGGCTATTTGTTTTACAAGTCGCTCCACGTAGTAGACAAATTTTTGAAAACATAGATGTAGAAGAAAGTCCATCTCTAGTGGACTCAGAGATTCATTCGATAGTTGAAGAGGAAGAGATCATTGTTCGAGAAGAAGAGATCATTGAAGAAGAGGTCATTGTTCGAGAAGACGAAGCAATAGACGATGATCAGGAGGAAACCAACATAGCAAGCGATTTAGAAGCCATCAATATAGAGATAGATATTCTCGGTGCATCGGATCTTCAAGAGGATACTAGAATAGAGGAATTTTGAATAAAACACTTGTACGTACTAATTTTTTGTTTATTCCCTATATTATTTTTCTTATCGCATGCTAATTATTTGAGTTCTTTTATTACAGAGCACGATGGGAGACAGTCCTCCAGTCACTCCACATTCCATGACAGAGGAGCAGTTTTTGGAGTTCATCTCTCAGGTTCCTCTTGCGTATATGACTGCTGCATCACAGTATTGGATCGCTTGTGGTAGCACTCCTCTCGGCCTCACTCCTAGCGGCCTTACTCCTACCGGCCTTACTCCCGTTGGCCTCACTCCCATCGGTGTCACTCCCGTCGGTGTCACTCCTGCTGGTGTCACTCCTGCTGGTGTCACTCCTGCGGGTGGTGCTACTCCCATAGGAGGTATGTCTCCTAGCTTTGTGACTCCACCACGACCATCTTTGCAGCCATCTCCTACTGGGTCTACTAGTAGACATGTGCGTTAGAAACCTCAGTGCGATACAGGGTCTGGCCTGTCTCGTAGATAGAAGTCATGCTCTAGAGCAGGAGGTTCTAGGAGTGGATCTACAGGTAGGTCTGGAGGCGGAGGAGGCGGTTGTTGTGGAGGCAGTGCGACGGACGTTGTGTCGCCCGCTTCTACTCCTAGGACGAGTACCTCAGATGTAGGCACGTCACACAGTACACCACGCAGTACACCACGTACACCTTGGAGTGCTCATGACCATGATGACTCCAAGGTGTATAGTATCCGAGATGGAGCTCCAATGATGGATGTGGCTGGCAAAGCAATGTGTGCACACATACGACAGCTTTGCTCCATCCAGTTTGGACACTCCATCATGCTGAAATGGAGTGAACAAGATAAAGATCGGAAGAATTATATCACACAGACGATTTACCAGGAGTTCCGACCAGCCAATGGACAGTCGATTGTCAGTTCAGAGTGGATTCTGCACACCGCACGTGAGGTCATGTCGCATCGACGATCCGAGGCTTGTGATGCATTCAGAGAAGGCTTACCAAAGCCTGTATGGTTAGATGCTGAGGAGTGGGACATGATTCGTGACGAGCAGCAGTAGACTCCTGATCGATATCGCCAGCAGCGAAATGCCACAGCCACACGTCTAGACACGATTGGACCGTCACATTTGGGCAGCGGCAGATATGACACGATGTGTCATGAGTTTGTAAGTACCATTTCATTTATTGAATTTATTTGTGTTAAATTTCTCATATATGTTTCTCTAATCTTTTTATATTTGTTTCAGGAGTTGGCAATGGGTCGTCCTCCAACACGAACAGAGGAGTCTTACGGATATAGTCATGGGTTGATTGCACTATTGCAGGACTTGGAGGGACGCGATGCGGTAGTTTCATGGGAGCATTTGCGATGAAGTAAATAATTTATAAACTTGGTTTTTACTTGTTGTTTGTAATTTTCATGTGAATTTATCTCATTCCATTAATGTTCTTTGTTGCAGGACTGTTGATATGGAACGTTCTTTGCATGTGTATGGCAGTGGAAGACCAATATTTTGTATTTGATTTCCATATGGCAATACATTGCTTTGCCACATTTTGTAAAAGCATCATATATGACAGTGGTTTGCCACACTCTTGTACATTCTTCATTATTGAAATATATAACTTCTTTTGTACATGGTTCATTGTTCATTCTGATTATCTCTTTTGTGTACAATAATACTCTGTTTCATGAAATCATATTTCGGTTGTCATTAGAGTACACATCACATGTACTCGGTTTTTTTTGGGCAGAGTGTATTGTCTTTTGTTAAGCAACATCATGGTAATGTTGTTGTAGCAAAAGACAAAACACTCTGCCCAAAAAAAATTTTGCAGGTATGGTCGTCGGTATATGCGACGGTACTCCCAGTAGTGTCATCGGAATAACCGTCGGTACACCCAGAAGGTGACGGTATAGGCGACGGTACTTCCAGCAGAAGCCTCGGTATGTACGCCGGTATTATCGACGCATATACCGACGCATATACCGACGCCTATACCGACGCATATACCGACGCCTATATCGATGCATATACCGACGCCTATACTGACTCTTTGGTACCGACGCGGAAATCGACCTTTACACCGG
Source organism: Ceratopteris richardii (assembly GCA_020310875.1). Lineage (NCBI taxonomy): Eukaryota > Viridiplantae > Streptophyta > Polypodiopsida > Polypodiales > Pteridaceae > Ceratopteris > Ceratopteris richardii. Next base: position 75,315,646 of record CM035412.1, on the reverse strand, counting down.
CGTCGCGGCAAATAAAGCCGCGTTCATTTTCCTTGGTAAAAACCTCGGTATACCATCGATCTGTTGTAGTGTATCTGCAAATTTTTTTTGGGCAGAGTGTGTTGTCTCTTGCTACAGCAACTTTCCCATGCTGTTGTGTAGCAAAAGACAATCCACTTTGCCCAAGAAAAACCCAACTACATGTGACATGTATGACAGGCAACAAAAAAATGATTTGATAAAGTAAAACATACTGTCAAATACAAAAGACATGAGCAAATGAATCATGAATCGTGTACAAAGAAATGGGACACATAGACATGATATTTGTAAACAACAACTAGAACACATGTATATGTGTGTCTGCCTATGTATATACATGTGTATGTGTACATGTATTATGTGTGTATATTTCTATATGTGTAAATATTTATCTGCATGTGTAAAAACCATAAAACCCTAATCCTAAAGACCTAAACCTAAAACAGGTGTATGTGTGTATGCTTGTGTATATATATGTGTAGGTGAATATATATATGTGTATGTGTGTGTATGCATATGTGTATCTATGTAAAAATCCTAAAACCCTAATTCTGAAGACCTAGACCTAAAACATGTATATGTGTGTATGTGTATGCATGTGTATATATATGTGTATGTGTATATGTATTATGTGTTTACATGTGTATATGTGTGCATGCATGTGTGTATATATGTAAAATCCAAAAACCCTAACCCTAAAACATGCATATGTGTGTATGTATATGTCACATACGTGTATGTGTGTATGCATGTGTGTGTGTATGTGTGTATGCACATGTATATATATGTGTGTGTGTGTGTCTATGAATGTATGTGTGTGTGTATGTGTGTATGTGTTTATGCACGTGTATATATATGTGTATGTTCATATGTATTATGTGTTCATATGTGTATATGTGTGTATGCATGTGTGTATATATGTAAAAGCCAAAAACCCTAACCCTAACCCTAAAACATGCATATGTGTGTATGTATATGTCACGTGTGTGTATGTATGCATGTGTGTGCGTGTGACTCTCTCTCTCTCTATGTGTATGTGTGTATGTATGTATGTATGTATGTGTGTCTGTATGTATGTATGCATGTGTGTGTATGTATGTATGTATGTGTATGTGTATGTGTATGTGTATGCGTATGTGAATGTGTATGTGTATGTGTATGTGTATGTGTATGTGTATGTGTATGTGTATGTGTATGTGTATGTGTATGTGTATGTGTATGTGTATGTGTATGTGTATGTGTATGTGTATGTGTATGTGTATGTGTATGTGTATGTGTATGTGTATGTGTATGTGTATGTGTATGTGTATGTGTATGTGTATGTGTATGTGTATGTGTATGTTTGTATGTGTATGTGTATGTGTATGTGTATGTGTGTATGCATGTGTATATGTGTGCATGTGTGTATGTATTATGTGTGTATATGTGTAAAAGTAAAAAACCCTAATCCTAAAACCCTAACCCTAAAACATGTATATGTGTGTTTGTGTGGATGTATATGTGATGTGTGTGTATGTGTATGTGCATGTATGCATGTGTGTGTACATGTGTGTGCATGTATATGTGTGTGTGCATGTATGCATATGCATATGCATATGCATATGTGTATGTAATATGTATGCATCTCTATGTATGTATCTCTATGTCTCTCTCTTTGCATATGCATATGTGTATGTAATATGTATGCATATGTGTGTATGTATCTCTATGTCTCTCTCTTTCTCTCTATCTATATCTCTCTCTTTATCTCTCTCTCTCTCTCTCTCTTTCATCTCTCTCTCCCTCTTTCTCTCTCTCTCTCTTATTCTCTCTCTCTCTATCTCTATTTATAATAAATAACAAAACAATCACTTACATCAATGTAATTCTTTTGAACGCTCTCATCAAAGCCCAATTGACATCGTCTCTTGTCAAATTCCAAAGAATCAATGCCAAAAATCTCCTGCAAAACAAAAGAAAAGAGAAATTCAAAAACCGTAATCCTAAAACCCTAACCATAAAACATGTATATGTGTGTATGTATATGTGATGTGTGTGTATGTGTATGTGCATGTATGCATGTGTGTGTATAGATATATGAGTGAGTATACATATGCGAGTGTATTAATATGTGTGTGTGTATGTAATATGCATGTGTGTATGTATGTATGTGTGTGTGTACATGCATATGTGTGTGTATGTATGTATGCATATGCATGTGTGTATGCACATATGTGTGTGTATACATATGTGAGTGTGTATGTAATATGCATGTGTGTATGTATGTATGTGTGTCTGTACATGCATATGTGTGTGTATGTATGTATGCATATGCATGTGTATGCACATATGTGTGTGTATACATATGTGAGTGTGTATTTATATGTGTGTGTATGTAATATGCATGTGTGTATGCATGTATGTATGTGTGTGTACATGCAAATATGTGTGTATGTATCTCTCTCTTTGTTTCATCTCTCTCTCTCTATCTCACTCTATATCAATAAAAAACAAAACAAATCACTTACATCGATGTAATTGTTTGGAGCGTTGTCATCAAAGTCCACTTAATGTTTTCCTTCCTCGAATTCCAAAGAACTAATGCCAAAAATCTCCTGCAAAACAAAAGAAAAGAGAAATTCATAAACCCTAAGCCTAAAACCCTAACCCTAAAACATGTATATGTGCATATGTGTGTATGTATATGTGATGTGTGCGTATGTTTATGTGCATGTATGCATATGTGTGTATACATATGTGAGTGTGTATACATATGTGAGTGTGTCTATATATGTGTGTGTGTATGTAATATGAATGTGTGTATGTATGTATGTGTGTGTACATGCATATGTGTGTGTACATGCATATGTGTGTGTATACATATGTGAGTGTGTATGTAATATGCATGTGTGTATGTATGTATGTGTGTGTGTACATGCAAATATGTGTGTATGTATGTATGCATATGCATGTGTGTATGTATACATGTGTGTGTGTACACGTGTGTATGTATATGTGTGTATACATGTATGTATGTATGTGAGTATGAGAATGAATATGTGTGTGTATGTATATGCATGTGTGTATCTAATATGCATGTGCGTATGTAATATGCATGTTTGTATGTAATATGCATGTATGTATGTATATGTGTGTATGCATGTGAGTATGTAATATGTATATGTATGTATATGCATGTGTGTATGTAATATGTATGTGAGTGTATATGTAATATGCATGTGTGTATGTAATATGTATGTGAGTATGTGTATGCATATGTGTGTGTATGTATGTATGCATCTCTCTCTCTATCTCATTCTCTTTCTATTTCATCTCTCTCTCTCTCTCTTTCACTCTCTCTCTATCTTTCTCTTTCATCTCTCTCTCTTTCTTTCTCTCTCTCTCTCTTTATGTTTCTCTAGATCTCTCTCTTTCTTTCATCTCTCTCTCTCTCTCTCTATTTCACTCTATATCAATCGAAAACAAAACAATCACTTACATCGATGTAATTGTTTGGAGCGTTGTCATCAAGGTCCACTTAATGTTGCCCTTCATCGAATTCCAAAGATTTGATGCCAAAAAGCTCCTGCAAAACGAAAGAGAAGAGAAATTAGAAAAGGGAAAACACAAAGAAAGAGAAAGGGTGCTACAGTATGTGCAATTCTTACCAAAATTTCAGATCTAGAGAAACATAGATGTAGAGAAAGAGAGAGAGAGAGAGAGAGAGAGAGAGAGAGAGAGAAAGAAAGAAAGAGAGAGAAAGAGAGAGAAAGAGAGAGAAAGAGAGAGAAAGAGAGAGAAAGAGAGAGATGTGTGTACACAATAGGTTTGGAATGTAGTTCGCATGCGCAAACTCGACAGTAGCAAAATTTGGTTCAAAATGCAAGCAGATGTCAAATTTTTGTTCTCGGGCCCGGTTAAAAGTTGCCTCGGTATAAGCGTCGGTATGAGCATCGGTATAAGCATCGCTAACTTACAGTAAAGTACCGACGCCTATACCGGCGCTCATACCGATGCCGTGTATACCGACGATTAAATGACCATCGGTATTGCATCCGTGGTTTTTCAAGCATTTTTAACGGTCATACCGACGCCGAGGGGTGACCGTCAGTATGGGCAAGGTCGGTATGCCCCTCATATGTTGTAGTGCCCAAAAAATGACTTTTTTCAAATTTCATCATTTTTAGCTATGCACAATGGAAAAACACACTTTAATCCATCCACATACAAGAAAACACATTTTCTCAGCAAAACATATGCTTTAGAGTCCCTTCTAACTAGTTTTCCACTTTGTTTTTTATATTCTTGGTCATTAGCAAAGATGGTGTTGACATATATTACAAAATTCACACTAGAACATCTTCATGCTCCTATATCAACGAGCATCCATATTCATGTGCCTAGAGAGTTTGGTCCAAATACACAATGCAACAATGATATCGATTCTCAAAATGAATGTCGTGAAGCTGGCCGAGAAAAGAGTATTGATCTTTGGACTCATGGTTCACTATATCCTTGTGATCCAATATCTTCTTACCATCCATCATTCCATAACCTCTCAACTTTACTTCAATTCATTGGTGCAGGTGAAGTTGGACTATTAAGTTACTGCAAGCAATTATCTACACATTCGCATGCTACTGCTAAGTATTGTGTTCCAACAATATCAATTCCATCATATGAGGGTGGTCACTTTAGAAAGCACAATCGTATCTTTACAAAAAGAACTTGCAGACTTTGAACGGGATATGGAAGCAAAGGAAAGCACAATTGCAAAGTTAAATGCCAATCTACAACAACTTAAAGATACTCCACTTGGTATATATAGCAAGGTACTCTGATACACCCCTTAAATAATGTATTTTATGTTTTTCTTTTCGAGATGCAGAAGGAAAGAAAAGTTTCCTCAATTTCGAGTAGGATGAGATGCAAAAGAAGCAAAGAGGACTAAGATGAAGAAAAGAGGATTCAGCTCATCAGTTCATGAAGGAGGCAGCATTCCATATTTTATAAGTTGCCTAATTTCATGTTTACGGATTTCCTAAGTTGCCTAATTTCCCATTTCAACAATTTCCTAACCTTCCTAATTTCCCACTTCACCAATTTCCTAAGTTGCCTAATTTCTCATTTCACCAATTCCCTAAGTTGGTCAATTTCTCCAAGAAGATGTCTATTTTTTGTTTGACCATTTCTCCAAGCTCTTAGTTACCCAAGTGATCATTCTTTTAGTCTCATTTCAAAAGTTGTCCTTTTTTACAAGTTTAGTCGACTTATCTCAAAAGTTGACCATTTTTATGAATTTAGTCTCTTCAAAATTTGCCTATTTTTGTAAAGTATTCTAATTTTTAAGAAAATGGTCTGCTTTTGATTTAGTCCACTATTTCACTTGAAAAAGCGACTAAATTTCCCAAATCTATAAAATATGGAGTAAATTTTCAGCCACTTGCATGTGAAGGATCATGGACGGTGGACGGTGGTGAATACATAGTGACGATGTAGGAAAGGTGGACCAAGAAGGAAGTTTCCAAAGTACCAAAATTGTTAGTGAGGCTTGCAAATAAGAAACTAATTTGGTCCCTTTTGCTACCCTTCAATTCTTATCAGTCCTAAAAAACTATATAAGGAGACCTCTCCCTCAAAGAAGGAAGAAGCTCAGAGAGAGAGAGAGAGAGACGAGAGGAAGGAATGCAGAGAAGCATTGCCTTCAGTTTGTGTGTGTAGAGTTGTTAGATTACCACTAGTACTTCACTTGATAGAATTGGAATCAACTAGCTTGGAACTATGAGTGAGTAACAGTGGGCAAGCAGTGATTGGTCATTCTTCTCTTGAGTAGCTAGGTGGAAGACTAGAGTTTTGAGAATGTATGTTTATAGAACCAAAGTCCAGCAATTAGAGTGAAGGTGTATTCTTATGTCTCCTATTGATTGCCCAAATTTTGTATTATCATCTTTTGAGTTATGCTTAATTTCACCATCTTTCTCTCATTTCATTGTGTGTCACTGTATGTGCTATTTTTTTCCTATGACTCTTCAACTTGCAACCCATGGCACATATTGCACTTAAGAGGACACACCACATTGAGCAAATAGATCAAGAAATCGATCTACAAGTGCTCATTTTGGCACACATAGTGGAACCTTGGTTGCAATTTGAACTTTTTAGAAGTTCATCCCTTAGAAGAACAAAGTTGATGAGGAATGTTAGAGAAAAAAAGGTTACACTACATCCCTCCTAGAGCTCCACCACGTCCATTTCCACTCCCCAATGCATCATCATCACAAGGCAGATCGGATCATCACTCAATGCCTCCTTCAACAAACATGGCAGACAACCAAGGACAACAACCCATGATGCTAGGGGACGATTTGACTAACTTTCTCTCTCGGATCAACATCAAATTTCCTTCCTTCAAGGCGTCTCCCCATGAGGATATGGATGATCATGTCAGAAGGTTCCTATCCCTATGTAAGAGTAGGGGTTTACATCAGCAAGAAGATGCCTTCCTTACCTTATTTCCAACTACTCTTGAAGGGCTCATAGATTGATGGTACAATTAGCACAATGAAGGACACCTCACCTCATGGGATGGTCTTAAAACTGCCTTCACAACTACGTTTACCCCAGGTAACTCCACATAACGCACTCTTGATAAATTAAAAAATCTTAAACTACAAAAGGGAGATGCATTTTGTGAATCAATGACAAGGGTGAAGTCTTTAATTTCTTGTCTTCCTCACAATCCTGGGATTTTCTAGTCGAGAAATGGGTAGAGAAGGCTTTACCAAAAACTTCTCAGCAAAGCCTTAGAGAGCTACTACAAGCTGATACATCATTGGAAGAATTTGAAGTTGCAGCCTCAAGGATCGAAGAAGCAAGACTCCAATTCAAAGAGCATAACGGTACAAATGAATTCACATTTGATTCTCTCACACAAATAAGAAGAGAGTTAGAAGCCTTGAAGTTACAAAAAGCCTTGCAAGAGGAAAAGGTTGATTGGCAAGGAAGGGATGAAGCTCTAACTCTACTACGACAAGAATTGGAGGAGCTTAGAATGCAAAAGGAGTTTGGTATGTCAATTTTGTAGAAAACCAGGTCATGAGCCAAGGGATTGCTATTTTCTCAAAGATATGCAAGAGAATTGGGCATTTCCAACTCTATCTATAAATCAGCCCCTATTACCAAATCCAAGATTTGACGTGGAAAGCATGTATATCACTACTCACGTAAACTCTCCTAATGAAAGGGAACCTCCATTTAGAAGACCAAATCGTCCTATAATGTGCTACAGATGTGGCAAATATGGGCATTTTCAAGGAACAATGGATCATTATTCAAAGGATTGTCCAAAGCAGAAGGCTTCTTCAAGTGGATTAGCTCCATCCTACCAAGTCAATGTTATTGGCAACGCCTACAAAAATCTGAAATGGTGTCCTCTTTGCCCAAAATTAAGGCACCCGGAAAACATGTTTGTGAAGGCTGTATTTTGGGCAAAATGCAGCGTTATTCCTTTCCAAAAGATGGTTCAGTTTGGGCTACTTAGAAATTGCAGCTTGTACATAGTGATGTTTGTGGTCCTATGCAAACACCTTCTTTTGGGAACTATCTTTACTTCGTGACTTTCATCGATGATTTTTCCAAGCATGCATGGGTATATCCATTGAAGGCAAAGTTCGAAGTGTTTATGTGCTTCAAACAGTTTCTGGTTTTGGCTTAAAATCTGTCAACATGTAAAATGGGCACCCTCCATTCTGATCGAGGGGGGGAATATATGTCTTCTGACTTTAATGCATTTATGGCCGAACGTGGGATAAAACATCAATGTACAATGCCATATACACCTCAACAGAATGGAGTTGTTGAACGAAAGAACAGGTCACTCATGGAGATGGCGAGGTGTATGGTCAAGAGTCAGGCTTTACCACATAGTTTCTGGCTTGAGGCTTCCATGTGTGCAGCATATGTACTTAACAGGTGTCCCACTAAAGCACTGCAGTCTATCACTCCATATGAGGCTTGGCATGGTCGCAAGCCATCTGTTGCTCATTTGCACGTTTTTTGTTGTCTGGCATATGCATTAGTGCCTGAACAACATCGTAAAAAATTGGATGATAAAGTAGTAAAATGTATTTTTGTTGCGTATAGTTCTGAAAGTAAAGACTATCCTCTGTATCATCTACAGACTAAACGCATTCTGGTTAGCCGTGATGTTATTTTTGTGGAAGATGCTATTCAACCATTGCTTTCATGTACTAAGGAGACACCTATTAGCTCCAAAGACATGTATGATACTTTGGTGCCTCTTTTTACAGGTGGACATTCTAGTGCTAGTCCTAATGAGGCAACTTCTCAACCTTTGCAGGTTTCATGTGATGATGCAGATCATCCCATTTTTTATGCAGATTTACATGATGCACTTGTTGATGAGAGAGCTGATATTGAACAGGCCAAAACTATGCCAAAATGGCTTGTGCAGACTTTGCATGATAGCAAATTAGATGCACCTTTGTCATATCGTACTCGGTTAGGCTCTCATAGTGCCTCTTTTGCATCAGATTGCTATGCTATGGCTGCATCTAGTCTATGTGATGAGAATGAGCCTGTTTCATTTGAAGAAGCACAAAACACAAAAAATTGGATGGCTGTTATGCAATCTGAATATGATGTTATAATGAAGAATGGTACTTGGACTTTATGTGACTTGCCTCCTGGAAAGAAGGCCATTGACATAAAGTGGGTATAGAAGCTCAAGCATAAACCTGATGGAACAATTGATAGGTATAAGGCTAGGCTTGTTGCAAAGGGTTATGCACAGGAAAGAGGCATTGATTTTGATGAAACCTTTGCTCCTACTTGCCAAATGACTATTGTTCGTAGCATCTGTGCATTTGCAGCTAATCATGGTTGGAATGTACATCAATTGGACATTACAAGAGCATTTTTGAATGTGACTTGCATGAAGAAGTGTATATTTTCCAGCCCCATGGCTTTGTGCAGAAAGGACATGAAAAGTAGGTGTGCAAGTTAAAGAAGGCATTATATGGTTTAAAGCAAGCACCACATGCTTGTTGTGAAAATATACATGCTTATCTGATTGCACATGGTTTTGATAAGAGTCCAACTGAAAACACCTTATATGTTAAGCGTGCTAATGATGTGCTTCTGATCATTGTGGTATATGTTGATGACATGCTGCTCACTGGTCCTCATGACAAGCATATTGCTGATTTCAAGGCTGATTTGCATGCCTCATTTGAGATTTTTTTTTGGGGCATTTGCATCATTAATTGAGCATTCCATTTATGCAAGTTGATGATGGAATGGCTTTGTGTCAAACGAAATATATTGAGACATTATTACAACATTTTCTTGAAGACTGTAAGACTATTGCCACTCCTATGGAGATAGGTTTATGATTGAGTCTTCATGATGTTGGAGATGCATTTGCTGTTGTTCTCTATCAGCAGGCTGTTGGATGCTTGATTTAGTTATGCATTACTCGACCAAATATTCAGTTTGCTGTCTCACAGATGAGCAGGTTTATGCATTGCCCAAGTGTCAAGCATTGGCAGGCAGTTAAGCACATCTTTCACTACTTGAGTGGTACACGGATACTTGGATTGTTTTACCCCAAGGGGGGATGCCACTCCTATGGAGACAGGTTTAAAATTGAGTCTTCATGATGTTGGAGATGCATTTGATGTTGTTCTCTATCAGTAGCCTGTTGGATGCTTGATTTACTTATGCATTACTCAGTCAGATATTTAGTTTGATGTCTCAGAGATGAGCAGGTTTATGCATTGCCTAGGTGTCAAGCATTGGCAAGCGGTTAAGCGCATCTTTCGCTACTTGAGTGCTACCCAGCTACTTGGATTGTTTTATCCCAAGGGGAAATCACTACCGCCATATTTGCATGCTTTTTCTAACAATGATTGGGCTAGTTGCTATGACACTCATGTGTCCACTAGTGATTTTTGTTTCATGCTTGGTAGCTCATGTATATCTTGGTTGAGCAAGAAGCAGCCTACTGTGGCCACTTCCAGTTGCGAGGCTAAGTATAGGGCAGCTTTCACAACGACTGTTGAGTGTGTGTGGCTCATATGCCTTATGGTTGATTTGGGTGTTGGTCAGTCTTCTGCCACCACCATCTTCATTGACAGTCAGAGCGCATTGGCAGTTGCAAGGAACCCTGTGTTCCATGCTCGCACTAAGCACATTGAGGTGCATTATCACTATGTCAGGGAGAGGTTCTCTGCTGGGGAGATCGGCTTGGCATATGTGCCCATGCAGGAGAACATTCTAGACCTTTTCGCGAAGGCTCTGCCTAGGGAGAAGTTTGAAGCTTTCCGCAAAGCTTTGGGCCTACTTCCTTTGGTGGATTGATTCCACAGAGCTTGGCACTTCCTTATACATGAGTGCTAGCTCCTTGTTCACCGCATCACTCCCATGGGGATTTGTTGATATATTTAGGTAGTGATGTGTGTGAACACTCTAAGACCGTGGGGGCACTTTTTTCACTCTTTAGGAGGTTTTTTCCCCCCGTCTTGTATATACGCCTATTGCCCTAATGGGCTACTTATCTTTGTACATTCTAGTGATAATACATTCAGTATTGTGTGTTGTGCTCCAAGCTTCTTCTTCTTCCTTGTGTTGTTGGCGTGCTTCCGCAGACGTCTAACTCTAACAACCACCTACCTAGGTGTGGTATGGGCATACAAGACATCTTTCAAGGTGACCACAAAACACACTCCTTTTGAATTAGTATATGGTCTTGGAGTAGTAGCTCCATTAGAATTTCTAAAAAGATCTAGTAGATTGGGGCATCCAAGGATTGATAGTTGGCAATTGATAAGTAACATCAATATGAACAAATTACATCAACTAGAGGAAAAGAGGACAATTGCAAATTCAACTCTTGAGAAAGAGCAGATGAAGCAAAAAGCATGGCATGATAGAAATCTATGGAAGACAAAAATCAAGGAAGGATCGTTGGTCCTCTTATATCAGCCAAGCTTGTACAACAAAAAAGAAAAGAAGTTATCCACCAGATGGACAGATCCTTACAAGGTAAAAGAGATCTTTCCTCAAGGGGTTGTACGTCTCGCCACTCTCGAAGGGACCCAAATCCCTTTGGTAAACCAGTCTTGTCTCAAACCATACCAACCTTCCCAAGAAACCTATTGAAGACAATTGAATCACCACTGTACATATTGTATATATTACTTAGAAAACAATAATTAGTATAATCCTTTCCTTTATACACTATGAGAACTTACTTTAGTTTTGCATCAATAAAACCCATCACGATGCAAGATTTTACTCACAACCTTATACAAAGTACACTCTTCCTCTCTTAAGAGTAGTACAAGTGGTCTCACACGAGCAAAAAGAGTATGGGAGGATTTTTTTGCCCTGTCCAATCAAAGGATAAAAAGATGACTACCAATTCTGAGATGAGATGGACTAAAAAAAGTCTATTATTTACTAAATCAAACTTGCTATTTTTTAGAAGTCAACTATTTCTTGAGAAATGACATTAAATCAAACCATATCAATATTTTGTACAAAAGTCGACTACAATAAAATCAATAAGAGTAGCAAGTCGACTTTTCTGAGAATCCCATTATTACCAAGTCGACTATATTCAGCAGTTCTTGGTAGCAAGTCGATTAAGAGTAGCGTTGACTTTTCTGAGATACTCACTAAGAGTAGCAAGTTGATTTTTTTGAGACATCACTAAGAGAAGCAAGTCCCAAGTCAATTAAGAGTAGCAAGTCAACTTTTCTCGCAAGTCGATTAAGAGCAACAAGTCGACTTTTTTGAGAAACTCACTAAGAGCGAGCACCAAATCAATTTCTCTTTGAGACATCACTAAGAGAGACAAAGTCCACTGTTTCCAAGTCAATCTGCTTTTCTCAAATAAAGACTACTATTACAAAGTCAACCATAATCACTAATTTTGAGCAACAAAGTCAACTTTTTGAGATAAAATCAGCTATTTTCTTTTTTGAGATAAAATCATTATTAACAAGTCCGCTATTTTCTAAGATTAAATCGTCTATCTTCTCTATTTAGTAAACTCCACTAAATCCCAAATCCCTCAGCCTCGATCGTGTGATGGACTACACTGCTCACATGACTTAAATTCTCATGCCCAACAAATCGACTTTGTGCCAATCAAATCAGCTTCTGAAACATGCCCAACAATTGGCTTCTAAGATAAAAACGCCCAACAGTGAAAATGTGCAACAATTAATAGTTTTTGAAGAATGCAACGATCACTCTTCATAGTGGAAACTGATTGATCTTAGATGGATTAGTGGATTACTTCGTAGTGTGGGGACCTCAAGCTGGTTGATGATTCCTCAAGTCTAATATAGATCACTTGGCTTCCTTATTTGATTGCGACCTGGAGTAGAGTTTGCTTCCCTTTTCATGTTGATATGTGACCTCAGATGGGCTTGAGATTGATTAGGTCGATTTTAAGTTAGGCTCTATTTAGAAGAAATGTTCAACTAGTTTTTTCGTGCGACATTCTAATATACACTAGAACGAGCATGTGAGTCACGAATAGCAAAAATTTCAAGAAAGATACAACATGATATTGCAAGAGAGAAGTGGATGTCATCATCATGACCACTACATCATGCCCAATCGCATGCACAAAGAGTCCATGAAGGTTCTGCTTGGAAATAGTTTCCCGATTCCCACAATACATTATTTCTTATCAAAATTTTTTGCATGCTTTTTATAATTCCTTTCTCATCAAATAAATTTTCAATTCTTTCATAGCATGCTAAATTATTGTATTCTTATTATTAGTTTTTAAATGTTTTTTGAATATTCTTTTAATTTTTTTAGACTAATTTTTGTCCATTTAAATGTGAACAAGACAAATATTAAGCGAAAGACTATAAATAAAGGTACCCTTATCCATTTTAGCACTTTAGATCCTAAGAGAATGGCATGCACGAAGCCATGTGCAAGCTACTCAATGCATAACACAGATGACAACCAGCAAGAAGCGTTGAACCACAAGCCACTATTCTAGAAAAAACTCAGGTGGATGCACACACTTTAGCAGCATTCCATCACGAGGGAATGAAGTTTCACAACAAGAGAGAGACGTAACACAAGAAATACAACCTTCCCGTCCTATATCTAATGATGAGCCCCCACCTAAGACATCATTCAAGGTAAGGCCCAAACAACAAGGACGGAGATGAGTCATAATGGAGTCAACATCAAATTTAGAGGATTCTGTTGGAAATGAGGTAGGCCCATAGCTCATATCACAAGTCCATGGTTCCATAGGTCCAGCATATACAACACAGAATCTAGCAATCTTCAATATTGACAAAACATGAACATACCACATTTAATCATACAAATGATGAGACAAAGATAGAGAAAGAATAGACGACATGTGTAAGGTGTTACGTAAGCCATCGCTTACTCATAGTATCATATATACCAATGTTCAATGTACAATGTGGGAGCAAAACTCTCAACCACTCTAGGTGATGAGAAATAGATGGAAGAGTGAATGTACAAATGTAACAAACATATTCAGATGTATGGGAGAAATCTGAATATACATGAGATGTGTGACCTAATAGGTTATAGAAGAGTGAATATGAATGACGGAAAGAGGAAGGATCAGTCTAAAACTGATAATCAACAAATCCTCATCTAACCTTAGGCTATGGAAGGCCCTAAGTCAGATACGTGTGAAAAAAGATCACATACTTAAAAAGTAGCAAAGACTGCTAAGAAGTTTGCTGCCAAAAATCCTCAAACTCATGTGAACACACCTTCTCAAACACCTCATCCAAATATGCATAAAGCACGTACTGATTCTCTTGTACCTATGCCGAATAGGACTCCTCCTGATATGGATGCTACTGCCTCCATAAACTTCAAGTAGTACCTGTGTGCATAAAGAGAATATGTACCTGAATACTTAACATAAGATGTAAATCTTATGTTAAACACCATCCAATGTCTTTGAAGTAGCCCGAAATCTTCATGTAGAAGACAATCTTCAAATACACCATGTAGATGGCCGATCCTCACCATCAAGCTGCTAATAACCAAGTCCTCTCCATGAACAAGAAGCACCATGGCTGCTCCATGTGCTAGAAGAAACACCACCTCTATTGAGGTCCAAGCACCAAGGCTTGTGTTGAACACTAGGTGAAGGATGCTTGATAATGAGCCATGGTCCTCTTATATAGAAATTGTTTACACTTGAAAAGCTCACCAAAAGCAACCAATAAAGCTACGATCGCTATGCAAAAAGCCATAATAAAAAATCGCATCCATCGCTAATTTATTTTATTTTATTTTTTTAAATGGAGGTTCGGCTGAGGCCTACTCCTCCAGACTTTAACTTTGAAATTGCAACTATCCAAGGAAGGGCATAGTACCAATGGGACCCCCTTATCTCACAAGAACAGGGGTTTACAAGACTGGGTTGAACGACGGTCATAACTACCGCAGGGCTAGTCAAACAATGGCACATCAGCCATACGCTTTATCATTCCAGGTTATACATGTCCCTAATTGAAACGCTGTCCATATGCTTTTATTTAAGCACAATTATTAAAAAATAATGTTCCCAACGTGCTTCCGCCATGGGGAATTGAACCCGGGTGGCTGTGATGAAAGGCTACTCACATAACCAACGTGCCCATCCTTTATGCTTGTACAAAGACAAGGGATATCTACATATTTTGTTCGTGCCCATCTTCTTGTAGAGGAACTAGGACCCAACTCTACATATCCTGTTATACCTGAACAATTTGACCAATAGAACAATAAATGGACCAATGGAATATTGTTTGACCAATAGGATATTGATTCCAACAATCCCCCCTAAACTGTCATATTGGTACAAACTGAACTGGATCTGCAAACTTCATAAGCTGCAAACTATCACAAGCTTCAAGCTTGTACTCCAACAATTCAGAATTTTTCTTAAAAAGTCTTCTTCAAAACTGAATTTGACTTTCCTTCAAGAAAAAACCTGAACTTGCTGAATATGAACCATAATGCTTGAGAAAATATGCAAACTAGATATCCAATAGTGTACACATCAAGCAATCACTGCTTGACAACAAATGTAGCAAGTACTGACTCTAAACATGCTATCTCTTGTCTTCAAAAACTTGAAAACATACACTAGGATCCACATATTTGCATTTATCTTCCAAAAAGGTTTCTCAACGTACTTCTACTGTATCATGTAAATACACTAACCAAAATCAAGAACTGAATCGTGGAACCTGTGACTATCAACTCACAACTTAGTGTATTGTGAACACTACTGGTTCATCTCTGACTGTACTTCAAGTCAACTCAACTCAACTCAATTGAAATCAACTAAAATCAACTGAAATCAACTGAAATCAACTCATGAGTCTCATCAAAAGATCATATCTATGATGTCATCATGTCATCATCCTTGTTCATCTATAAACCTTCATACCTCTTTCCTTGAGAATCTGGTATAAACATAAATGTGCGCACTTCTAAAACATACCTCTCTGAAATATCAAGCTTCTCTTCAATAGAATTTTGGAACCTTCTCCTGAACAGGAACATCCTAACAAGAACTTTCTCCAAACATTCTTCTTCTTCCTTCTTCTTTCAAAGTTGGAACATAAAGAGAACCTGACAAAGAAAATATAGGAATACCTAAAGGTATGATTCTGCATTCTTTTAGATATGGCTTAAAATAATTCTTCATGTTTCATCACCCCCTGGATGATTTAACACTAGTATCCAGTATTCTTTAAATATATCAAACTTTATGAAATTTGGAATGTCTTCCTTCATAAATCTGATGTTCAGTGATCAATACCTGTATCTGAAACAAAATCTATGAACCCTTTTTATTAGCACTGTACATATGCCAATAGCTTTCCTTGTCATTTCTCAGCTTCCAAAATCTAGAATAAGGTTAGCTGATCTATCATAAAAACATTGCTGAAAGCATTTTAGGATTCATAACCTTTTTGCAACATAACAAGTATCTTCTTCTATCTCTCTGCAACACAAATCTGATAGAACCTGAATCTTTGACTTACTTCTTCCAATGCTAAGAATCTTTACAAACAAAGGATAGACAACTGACTCATAAATACTCAAGATCATACAAGATCATACAAGATCAATGATCTCTCCTATGTAGAATCCGCTCTCATCAAACCTTCATGACTGAATGTTTGATTTGTTACCTGAATGTCTCCAAGTGTCCATGCTTCACATAAAGTTGTAAAACTTTTCTTCAAACAAATCCTTCCCAAGAATCTGCAACTCCTACTTGAAACATAAGTGGACAAACTTCTCACCTTGAGAACTCCAAAAGCTGCAAGTTGATACTTCATATCTTTCATATTCTACCCTGGTGAGCTGGATGGTGGACAATTTTGTGAAGTACTGGCTTCATTCAATTTGTTTGCTATGCCATGAGGAAATTTTCTACTTATTATTTCACTCTCTTCTAATAAGTTGAGGGCTTCTATTTGAGGTCCCTTTTTATCATCTACAAAACCCCCCAGTAACAAGATGGGGTAGGTCCATGGGTGCCGGTTCAAGCTCCTCATCGACAAAGAATATGGTTGTTACAATGTAGGATAAATATTTTCTTCCCATCTTCCTCTTCTTATTTAATTGTTTGAATAATGGCATTGTGTCATCTAACAAGTGTCGTGCATCCTTAGCAACAACCATGAGACACTTTAGAAGCTTCACAAAGGCCTCGTCTCCTTTATGGATGTAAAAAAGTAGGTCAAAGGGGACCCATTTACACTCATATGCTAGAATATCTATGGAGTATCATAAGATATAGAACTCCAAAAAATCAGCAATCTCCTCGAGCACATCAGAGTTCATGGTTAGTGTCCCTTCAAGATTAGGGACTCTACAGACTAGTTCATACAAATCTATATGACCTTTGTAGTCTATATTATCCAAGAAATCCATGAAAAGATCTCGAGGAGATTTGATGGGAGTGGAACGTATGGAAACAAGCATTGAGTGTGGGCATAGTATTCTATTGGCTTGCAAGATTCTCTAGCTCTTTGTGAGTACAAATGTGAGAAATGAGCACATAGAACCCATTTTTATAACAGTTTCAAGTTTTTAAAGTGACTAGGCCCACTTTTAGAAGTACATAATAAAATAGTGAAAGTTAATAAAATGAGTTTCGAATCACAAAATAATGCACAGAACACTAAATGATATCAAGATTTTTGCATCAAAGCAATTGTTTAAACATAACATAACAAAAACAACATGATCAACCACATTTCAAAGTAGTGAACATAGACTTTTGACATTCCAAAAGTTTTGGACTTACCATTGCAATGAGAAGCTATATACAGTATCTAGCATGTATTGTTTATCCTAATTTTTTACAAGTTTCTTGCAAGTGCAAAAACCATGAGGTAGAATGACTAGGACCCAAAAAGTGACATCATCAAGTTGCAAAAGAACTTTGACAATGAGAGCTTAGTTCCATCTTTACTCCAATCTACAGGGACTTTCATTTTGTATTCCAATCTTCTTCCCACCTGTAATCAATTTATAAGAAATTGAAGTTATAAAACTAAAATAAGCAATAATGAAAAGATTACTTATACAAAAGCACAAAACATTTCTCACCTTATGTCCTTGTATTTTGAATTTGGATTGAGTTAAAACCTCAAAGCCCATAATCACCAAGTGTTCTCTCATATTAGCCAAGGTCCAATGAAGATTCACTAAAATAGTTTTCATTTCATTGTTGAGCAATTTAAGCTTTATTTCAAGTGAATGTAAAGATCCCTTTGCACTTTGAAATGGTATCCATTGGCCAAGTTTGCACATCCAATGATCATAGTAGAATCTAATGTACATGAAGTATGTTGTTTAAAATATCAAAATCCTATACCTGTTCCACCTATTTTACAAAGATATTTATCACCTTTTGCAATTCCTTCTATCGAACCCCAATTTTCACCTAGAAGATTTTCGACTTGCTTATATGTGATTCTCTTGGAATGAGAATCCTTGAAATAAATATACAAAACAATGGATGAGAAAAGACTAATGCAAACCTATAGATCTAGACACTTTTGTGAATTTCAAAGAGTTATGTATATCCATTACCATATTGTGTTTCAAAGATGATATGGACCATATATCAGGTTTTGCCCACTCCAAGCTAAGAAGAGAATCTACTTCAATTCTCTCTAACCTTCCAAAACCATTCATTGTAGAGGGTACAAAATACCTATGTGTGTAAAAGAAAACTCTATCATGGTAAAGTTGAGTAAGAGGTATTTTTGAAAAGACTAGTGCACCAACATCTGCATGCAATGCCTGGAAAGTACCTATAGGACTATGAAGTGGTTTCTCTTCCACCAAAATAGAAGGAAATATACCTAAAAAAATAAAAGCATATCCAAATATTTAAAAAATATATTCAACACTATAAAACATACAATACTTTAGAGTAATACTTACAACTCATAGGATATCTCATTCTAATGGAGTTTTTAAGTTTCATAGTTGCCATTGTAAAAACATGTTGTACAATAGCAACCATCCCATTTCTTTGTGCTTCTTGAAGCCAAGGCATTCCCTTCTAATGAAGATCCAAGTTCCCATTATCTCTAACTTGATGAGGAGTGCTTCAATTTCCACATCCATATCTTCCTTCCATTTATAGCCTCTGGCTGATCAGACCACTATATGTTTTATTAAAGAACATATACAAAAATTAATTGGTGTCCATTTTGCCTTTCACATGGACACTAACGGTAACAATCTCTCACTAAAGGCCAATATGGCTAAAGTAACTATGGGAGAAAAATGAAGAATGATAAAGAATACCTGAGTGTAAGTATACAAACTATACCTCCCACCTGATGGGCATGTTACATAGTATACAAGTGACTATGTAAGATCATGAATCAAGTAACCCCCAATCAAGTGACAAGGGTGTTGAAAGATATCTTGTGGTACAAATTTAGTCAAAGCATCTGCAACATTATCTCAAGTATGAACCTTCTCAGGAATAATGTGCTCAGTGGCTAAGCAATCTCTAATGAAGTGATACCTCACCTCAATGTGCTTGATCTTTGCATGATAGACCAGATTCTTAGCCAAAGCAATGGCACTCTGACTATCAATGGGTAAATTCTCACAAAATGAAAAATGAGAGAAAGATAACACAAGTAAGTAGCCAGAACGACAAAGATTTTCCATTACACTATGAGATATATGGCCTAAATGACCATGCCAAATACAAGCCATAGGCTATTTAGTAACAACTAAGAATTTTTCTTTCTATGATACAAATAAAGGATAAATTGAGACAACTTTGCTTCCTTTTGCAATAACCATATTGCCCTTTGAAATGCAAAAGGACTAAGCATAAAAGACCACCTTGTAACCAAGGTCATCAAGTTGACCAATTGACATCAAACTGTGTGATAATTGAGGTACATGGCCTACATTATGCATAGTAAATTTTGAACCATCAATGAATTGCACAATCACATCTTTAGACCTCACAACGTCACATTGGTAAGAGTCACCAAGTCTCACGATATCAAGACACTTTGATGCATAATTAGAGAACCATTCTTTGTGTGTTCTCACATGGAAAGAAGCACCACAATCTAGCAGCCATGTGTGGGAAAGAGAATCGGCCATAAGAGCCTCATTTGGCACAGTACTATCAAGTGTCAACACATCAGGATCATGAGAAATAACATTAATTTCTTCAATCTTCACAGTCAAAGTAGATGGTGTAGGTAGTTGTTTAACATGCACATCAACATTCTGTCCTTTACCTTAGGATTCTTGAATGCATAACAATCTTTGTTCATGTGTCCTTTCTTATGAAAATAATGGCATTCAATATCCCTCTTCCTTAATTTACTGCTACTCTTATTCTGTTGACCATTCTTTTCCTTGTTCTTACTCCTGCCACATTGCTGATTCTTTCCTTGGTAAGAATCACAAACATTATATGCATCTCCACTCTGAGTGCCAACCATAGATTTTCTATGAATCTCCTCACTCAAGAGTGCTCCAAATATGTCATCAGAGAACAATTTACCACCACGTGGACTATTGTTAATAACTCGCAAAATGTATCCCATGATGATGACAAGGTGCACAACAATAAGACTGCTTTCATTTCATTATCCAGATCCATTTTTTGAGCCTATAACTAGGAGAATATAGCATCGAAATCATTTAGATGAGGAGCAACACTATTTGTGTCCTTTATGCAAAGGTCATATAGCTTTCTTGTTAGATACACTTTATTTGATGCCATCTCTTTTTCATATGTATTGTATAACTTCTTTCAAAGCTCCTCTACACTTTCACAGTCTAATATTGTAAAGTAAACATTATCTTCTAGGTGCAATCGAATGGTAGACCTGACCATTTCATCTAACTTATCCCAATCATTTTCATCCATTTCAGGAGGCTTCTTTGAGATTCCATTTACTGGCTTCCATTGCCTCCTTTGAATCATCACATCTTTAATCTGATTCTTCCATAGAGCAAAGTTTGTGCGATCAAATTTTGGGATCTCAAAATGGTCTTTGTCGTGCAATTTATAGCTCCTCCTCAAAACACTAGCACTAGACCCTGATCCACCAGATGTGCCTGAGACCTCTGATGCCATGATGGTAGACAACTGAATAGAATGATAATGGAGCTAGAAGAGTCCAAACGCCTTTAACGCTCAAAGAAGGATGACCAAGTGTCAGATTCTAGGAGAGAATTGAGTAATCTTCCCAGAAAAATAAATTAATGAATAGTAATGGCCAACTAGAAGGATAATGTGAGAATAAATGTGCTCACACTAATAAGTGTATCAAGGAGTAAATTGACCACTATATAGTTGGCAAAAACCAAAAGATCTTGAAAAATTTTGCTAGAGTATCCTCTATAAAATGATCATATGAACAATTTCAAAAACTCATAAAACTACAAGTAGTAACATGTTTACCTGCATAGTGAATCACTCATTCCACTGCATATAATCAGTTACCCAAAAGAAGCCAACTAGGCTTATCGAGCACCTATCAACAACTATCATACATCTCCTATGGCGAGGTTGGGTAAGTCTTCCACCTACATCACCGAAGAGAACCCGACATCTGGGTGTCTCCCAATTAAGAAACCTCACCACGACCCTCTTTATCAAACGTAAAATGCTTTATGCAAAGACATAACCGCTATATCAATGACCACATGGACGTACATTAGTCGTATCCGTAGAAGCGTACATAGTGTATATGTGCTCAATATATGCAATAATATATACATTACTAGTGTGACATTGTGGGGATTACAGATGTGGTTGCGCAGTTCATTGATGGTTCAAAATTTACTATGCATAATGTATGCCATGTACCTAAGCTATCACACAGTTTGATGTCAGTTGGTCGACTTGATGACCTTGGTTACAAGGTGGTCTTCTATGCTCAATCCTTTCGCATATCAAAGGGAAATATGATTATTGCAAAAGGAAGAAAGGTTGGCTCACTTTATCATTTATTTGTATCATAGAAAGGACACTTATTAGCTATGATCAAACAGCCTATAACTTGTATCTGGCATGGTCGTTTGGGCCATATATCACATAGTGGAATGGAAAATCTTTCTTGTTCTGGCTACTTACCTATGTTATCTTTCTCTGATTTATCATTTTGTGAGCATTGTCAATATGGAAAGCAAACTAGGAATGTGCACAAGGTGCACATTGACTCTTCAATAGAGCCTTTATATCTCATTCATACAGATGTGTGTGGTCCTACGTCCACAAGGTCATTAGGTGGTTCTCTTTATTTTGTCACTTTCATAGATGATGCTACTAGAAAAGTCTGGTTATATCCTATCAAAGCAAAGGCTGAGTTATTTCATACTTTTAGAAAATGGCTTGCTTCAGTTGAGACTAAAAAAGGAACTAAGATTAAGGCTTTACGTTCAAATAATGGCGGTGAGTATACCTCACATGAATTCAACCTTTTTTGTCATTCTAGATGAATTTCTAGAGAGTTTATAGCTCCTTATACCCCAATAAAGAATAGTCTAGCTGAAAGGATGAATAGAACTATTCAAGATAGAGCAATTTCTATGATGCATCATGCAAACCTTTCATAAGGCTTTTGGGTTGAAGCAGTATTGATAGCAGTTCATTTGATTAACCTTTCACCTAGTACAACCAAAGGTGGCACAAGAGTTATGGACAGGGAAGCCACCATATTATGATAATCTTCGAGTTTTTGGGTGTGAAGCATATGCTCATATACCTAAGAATCTTAGACAAAAGTTGGACCATAAGTCAAAGAAATGCATTTTTCTTGGATATGGTCGAGAAGGACAATTTGGATATCGCTTATGGGATCTTGAAACATGATCAATGATCAAAAGTAGTGATGTCATTTTCAATGAGTCTAATATGCATAAACAACCCATTAAGGAGGTTGAAGTGAGAAGAGTAATGTTTGAGGATACTAGTCCTCTAGTTAGCATGCATAAAAACCCTACACATAGGGATATTCAAGAGAATGTATGATCAGATCATTTTGCAAATGTTCCTGTTAAGCAACCACTGAGACGCTCTACACATGTCTCACATCCACCTGATAGATATGTTCCAGGTTTGGATTTTGTTATGCTAATAGATGCTGGTGAGCCTTCTTGCTACAAAGAGACTATGCAGACAACGGATCATGTCAAGTGGGAGCATGCCATGAAGAGTGAGTTGGATTCTATTCACAAGAATGGTACTTGGGGTTTAGTACCTTTGCCAAAGGGTAGGAAAGCTTTACAATGTAAATGGGTATATAAGCTAAAATTCACATTAGATAGTGCTTCTCCAAAGTATAAAGCACAACTTGTTGCAAGGGGTTTTAAGCAACAACATGGTGTTGATTTCAAGGAAATCTTCTCTCCAATGGTCAAGATGATTACCCTATGCATGTTGTTTGAATTAATTGCAATGGAGGGCTTAGAGCTAGTCCAAATGGATGTGAAAACTGCTTTCTTGCATGGAGATCTTACACATGAGATCTATATGAACAGTGAGAGGATATGTAGTTCCTAACAAAGAAATTCTAGTTTGTAAGCTCAAGAAGAGCTTATCTGGACTTAAACAGTCCCGTAGACAATGGTACCAAATGTTTGATGCTTTTATGAAGTCTCAAGGCTATTCTCAAAGTAATGAGGATCATTGTCTCTACAAAGAGATGCTTGTAAGGCAGCTTGATATGCTTGATACTTTATTTCAATGATATGTTGATTGTTGGGAAGTCCCCTTATGACTTTTCAATTCTCAAAAAGAATTTGAGTCAAACATTTGATATGAAGGATTTGGGGGATGCCAAACATATTCTTGGCATGTGCTCGTGATAGGAGTAAAAGATGCATATACTTGTCTCAAAGTGACTACATATCCAAAGTACTTCACAAATTCAATATGCAGGATGCAAAGGCATTGAGTAAACCTTTACCCATATATGTGAACTTGAGCAAGGATGATTACCCCAAATCAGATGAAGAAAATGAACCCATGACCAAAATTCCTTATCAATGTGTTGTTGGTAGTATCATGTATGCTATGGTAACTATGAGATAGACATTGCATTTGTAGTGTTAGTTGTGAGCATATATATGTGTAATTATGACAAGAAACATTGGGAAGCAGTCAAGACGATTTTGAGATATATGAGTGGCACTAAGGAAAAGTGTCTATGCTTAGCTAGACGGAAAGCATCCATAATTGGTTACACAGATTGTGACTATGTTGTTTGTGTAGACAATCGTAAGTCTACATTTTTCATTTCGTTGGAGGTGCTATCTCTTGGAGATCTCATCTTCAAGAATGTACAATTGTTTCCACCACAGAAGCAGAGTCTGTTGTAGCAAGTGAGGCTTGTAAGGAAGCATTGTGGCTTTCTTGTATTGCTTGTAATATGGATCTACCTCAGCATGTACCTCGTTTACTCCATGAGCTAGTCCAAATGGATGTGTAACTACTCTCTTGGCATGGAGATCCTACAAATGAGATCTATATGGAACAACCAAAGGTTTATCTAGTTTTGCTAATTCTAGCTTGTAAGCTCAAGAAGAGCTTGTATGGGCTCAAACAGTCCCGTAGAAAATGGTACCACAATTTTGATGCTTTTATGAGGTCTCAAGGCTATTCTCAAAGCAATGAGGATCATTGTCTCTACACAAACAGATGCTCAGATGAGAGCTTGATATGCTTGACACTTTATGTCAATGATATGTTGATTGCTGGGAAGTCCTCTATGACTTTTCAATTCTCAAAAAGAAGTTGAGTCAGACATTTGATATGAAGGATTCGAGGGATGCCAAACATATTCTTGGCATGCGCATTAGTTGTGATAGGAGTAAAAGATGCATATACTTGTCTCAAATTGAGTACATATCCAAAGTACTTCACAGGATCAATATGCAGGGTGGGAAGGCATTGAGTACACCTTTACCCACATATGTGAAATTGAGCAAGGATGATTGCCCCAATTCAAATGAGGAAAAGGAATTCATGAACAAAATTCACTATCAGTCTATTGTTGGTAGTCTCATGTATGCTATGGTAGCTATGAGACCAGACATTGCATTTGCAGTGGGAGTTGTGAGCAAATATATGTCTAATCTCGACAAGGAACATTGGGAAGCGATCAAGATGATTTTGAGATATCTGAGTGGCACTAAGGACAAGTGTCTATGCTTAGGTAGAGGGAAAGCATCCATTATTGGTTACACATATTCTCACTATGCTGGTTGTGTAGACAATCACAAGTCTACATGAGGGTACATTTTCCATTTTGTTTGAGGTGCTATCTCTTGGAGATCTCGCCTTCAAGAATGTACAACTATTTCCACCAGAGAAGTAGAGTATGTTGCAGCAAGTGAGGTATGTAAGGAAGCATTGTGGCTTTCTCATATTTATTGTGATATGGGTTTACCTCAGCATGTACCTCGTTTGCTCAATGATAGTTAGAGTGCCATTGATTTGGCTAAGAATCTGGTCTATCATACAAAGACCAAGTACATTGAGGTGAGGTATCACTTCGTTAGAGACTGCTTAGCCATTGAGCACATTATTCTTGAGAAGGTTCACACTCAAGGTAATGTTGCAGATGTTTTGACTAAAGCTCTAACACAGGATAGCTTTCGACACTGTTGTCACTTGATGGGGGTTACTTGATTCATGATCTTACACAGTCACTTTTATACTGTGTAACATGCCCATCAGGTGAGAGGTATAGTTTGTACTTACACTTAGGTATTCTTTATCATTCTTTATTTTTTTCCCATAGTTACTTTGGCCATAGTGGCCTAGAGTGGGAGATTTTTATTCTTAGTGTTCATGTGAATGGCCAAATGGCCATCGGACACTTCTTTGTTTATGTTCTTTAATAAAGCATATAGTGGCCTGGTCAGCCATAGACTGTAAGTTCGATCACATTTGTAACACCTAAGAAGTGTGTGATGAAGTAATTTGATGGTGATGCACCACGTTGTGCTCTCCTTCTCGAGAGCTCCACGATGATATCCTCAAAGTAGAAAATCGAGCTCCTAAGGTTGCACACAAAACTCCGCACAGAGGCTGCAGAATACACAAAGGACATGGTACATAGGGAGCATGAAGACAGACTTCTTAGGTCTTACAAATGCAGTCGAACTTACAGTTTGTGACTGGCCAACCACTATATGATTTATTAAAGAACATATACAAAGAAGTGTCCGGTGGCCATTTGGCCTTTCACATGGACACTAATGATAACAATCTCCCACTAAAGGCCAATATGGCCAAAGTAACTATGGGAGAAAAAATAAAGAATGATAAATAATACGTGAGTGTAAGTATACAAATATAGCTCCCACCTGATGGGCATGTTACACAGTATACAAGTGACTGTGTAAGATCATGAATCAAGTAAACCTTGTCAAGTAACAACAATGTCGAATGCTATCATGTGGTAAAGCTTTAGTCAAAGCATCTGCAACATTATCTTGAGTGTGAACCTTCTCAAGAATAATGTGCTCAATGGCTAAGCAATCTCTAATGAAGTAATACCTCACCTCAATATGCTTCGTCTTTGCATGATAGACTGAATTCTTAGCCAAAACAATGGCACTCTAACTGTCATTGAGCAAATGAGGTACATGCTGAGGTAAACCCATATCACAAGCATGACGAGAAAGCCACAATGATTCCTTACATGCCTCACTTGTTGCAACATACTCTGCTTCTGTGGTGGAAACAACTATACATTCTTGAAGATGAGATCTCTAAGAGATAGGACCTCTAGAAAAATGAAAAATGTACCCTGATGTAGACTTATGATTGTCTACACAACCAACATAGTCAGAATCTGTGTAACCAATAATGGATGCTTTCCCTCTACCTAAGCATAGACACTTGTCCTTAGCGCCACTTAGATATCTTAAAATCAACTTGACCGCTTTCCAATGTTTCTTGCCAGGATTAGACCTATATCTGCTCACAAGTCCCACTCCAAATGTAATGTTTGGTCTCATAGCTACCATATCATACATGAGACTACCAAAAGCAGATTGATAGGGGATTTTGTTCATGAATTCCTTTTCCTCGTCTGATTTGGGGCAATCATCCTTGCTTAGTTTCACATCTATGGGTAAAGGTGTACTCAATGCCTGTCCACCCTGCATATTGAACATGTGAAGTACTTTGGACATATACTCACTTTGAGACAAGTATATGTTGGTGCAAGTCAACCACCAATTGATGTTTTGAGTGAAGGATTGAAGTCAAATATTGAAGGAAAGATTAGTTTATGAAGCTTAAAGATAGTGCATGTTCAGACAATGAAGACTTGTATACATATATACATTATTTTGTAGTTAGCTTACATATACCTTTTGTATGGTCATAATCTTGTACATATATGCCTATATATACAAGTAGAAAGTTGGGTCAAGCATGAGAGAGCATTTGAAGAGAAGAATTAGAAGTTGTAAGAGTCATTATACATTTTAGAAATGAGGAAGATCTCTCTCATCGCTGAGATGTAAAATTTTTCACAAAAGAAGAAAAATTGCACCCGATCTTTTGCTTAGTACTCCTTCTGTGTTTAATCTTTTGTGAAATGCTTTTGTACAAGTCTAAGTCTATAGTTGATTGACCTCTGTACAAGTTTCTAGATCCTAATTATGATCAGGCTAAGAGAATTGAGAGTAGGAACATTTACATGTGTAAATGTGAAGAAGTGAAGTTGCAACAGGTGCAAAATTTGATGTTAATGTTTTGGTCAGTTCTCCTTCCACAGTGTAAAGTTTTGAGCAATCAAGCACTCATTCTTTAAGTTGGAAGGTAAGCTACCTATGGATAAAAGCATTTGAATAAACGGGTTGTAATTTAGGAGAACTATGTGTTAAAAGTTACAGGTGTCAAAGTCGAATGTAGAGAAGTACAATTTTAGACATAGGTGAATTGTTTAGATCATTTCTCAAGATCTACTGAGTCTTTTGAGATGATTTAACTTAGAGAATCTACGCAAACATTAGTGAAAATTTGTACAAAGTTTCATAAAAAACTTTACACATTTTATCAGTCAATTAAAGAGTTATGTGCAGTTGAGTTTTCTGAGAAATGACTCTTTTCATAGTTAGTTTAAAATCTTGGTAATCTGGTATTGATCCTCCAAATTGGTAATGGTTTTGAGTTATTCTTGATATAGAGGTGCTCTAACATGAAGTATAACTTGTTCTTTTGGAGATTAACACTCTCCATCAGTGGTCTTAGAGCAGGAAACATCAAAATAGAAGAAAGGAGGACCCCAACTACTGCAGTCATACAGAATTCAACATTTGAAGGTTCAAAAGGTGAAAGCTTTAAGGGAAAGCTTGAGAAGGAGGCCTGAAGCAATCAAGAAGTCCAAAAGGAATTACATTTGAAGTAAAGGTACACTTATTCCTCATAAAGCTTGAAGAATTTAATACACAGGTGAAGAAAGGATGGGAGATTCTCTTCAGATAGAGAAATTGGATTTCAAAGGATAAGAAGAAGAATAGCAAAGGCAAGCAACAAGCAAATGAAGATGAAGGTACAACTAGCCAAGCTAGCTTCCCAAGAGGAAGAGGAGGTGACAAAGGTAGAGGGAGAGGCAGAGGCAATAAAGATGGAGCCAAAGCTTGCTGGATTTGTGGTAAGACAAATCACTTAGCCCATGATTGTTGGCATAATAATCAGAATAATGGTGGATATAATCGGAACTTTAATTCTAGAGGAAGAGGTGGTAGAAACCAAAGAGTTAATTTCAGAGGTAGAGGTTACTTTGGAAGAAATGCAGGTAGAGGATTCCAAAGTCAATCCTACAACAATACCTACTACAATTATGCTTCAGATCAGAAGGAGAATTCAACCTTGATTATGAATGCAACTTGTGAAAGGCAAAGTGAAGACCAAAGAGTCTTCTACATTGACTCGGGATGTAGCAATCACCTGAGTGGTAACATAGCTTTGATGATTGATTTGGAGCATAAGGTAACTAATCATGTAGTTCAAACAGGAGATAATACAAGCACAATGTGAAGTCAATTGGATCAGTGAAGGCCAAGGATGGAAGTACTCTCTTGAGTAAGGTCTTATATGTTCCTACAATTCCAAAGAATTTGATAAGTGTAGGGCAAATTGTTGAAAAAGGTTATGAAGTAAGGTTCACTAATGATGGAGTTTTTGTGGAAGACCCTAGCAATGGGTATAAACAAATTGTTTCAGGAAAGAAAGAAAGAAGACTCTTCACATTGAAGATTCAAGGTAATGTTGGTCATGCCTTGTTCACTTATGGAGTACATAAGATCTCTGAGTTAGATCTTTGGCACAAAAGGCTTGGACATTTCAATGAAAGAGGCATTAAGGATATGGTTAACAATGGTTCAGTGCTTGGATTGCCTAATGTTACAGGTCAACATATGACATACAGATGTGAGGCATGTCAATTAGGTAAAGCTCATAAGCAATCATATTCTAAGCATGGATTTATGTATTCAGAGAAGCTTGAATTGGTACATAGAGATGTGTGGGGAACATCAAAGGATTTCAGTATAAATGGTTCAAGATATTATGTGATTTATGTTGATGATGCTACCAGGTGGATCACTATCTATGTGATCAAAGATAAATCAGAGGTATTTAATACATTCAAACATTATCATGTTTATGCAGAAAGAATCACAGGTCAAAAGTTGAAGAGACTAAGGTCAGATGGAGGGGGAGAGTATTTCTCTAATGAGTTCAGTGATTACTTATGGAATGCAGGTATAAAAAGAGAAATTACTTGCAGGTACTCTCCTCAACAAAATGGTGTAGCAAAAAGGAGAAATAGAACTCTTGTTGAGTTTGCAAGATCAATGATGAAGGAGAAAAATTGTCCAAATTATTTGTGGGCTAAGGCTGTAAATACAGCTACATATTTGGTCAATAGATTACCATGTAAAGCTTTGCAGGGTATGACACCATATGAAGCTTGGTGGGGTAAGAGACCTACCTTAGATCATTGCAAAGTGTTTGGATGTTTGGCTTATGCATATGTGCCATCTCAGTTGAGGCATAAATTGGAACCTAAAGTTGAAAAAGTATGTCTTCATTGGATATGATGATAAGTAGATGGGTTATAGGTTGTGGAGTCCATCCACAAAACAATTCCTTGTATAAAAAGATGTTATATTTGATGAGCAAGGTACTTGGTATGCATGTACAATCAATATTCATGCAGGTGATGAAGAAGTTTTGAATTAGAAGAAAGGTAAATCAAAGGTTCAGATATTTGTTGAAGAAGAGAGCAATGAAGTACAAGTTGAAGTTGAAGAAGCCAAGGTTTGATCCAGAATGTGATGAACCAGAAACTTCAAGAAGTGGAGAACTCAGAAGGTCATCAAGACACAAATGGCAACCTACAAGGTATAGCTATGACACCTTCTTTTTTGACTACTAAAGATTATGCTTACATGGTGAAAGCAGATGAAGACCCTTCTACATATGAAGAGGCAAAAGGTAAGGAAAATTGGGAGAAAGCTATGCAAGAAGAGTATGATGCATTGATGGAGAATGAGACATGGGATTTGGTTCCTAAACCAAATATTCAGAAGATCATTGGATGCAAATGGGTCTACAAGACAAAGAGGTATGCAGATGGAAGTGTGTTTAGGTATAAAGCAAGACTTGTTGTGAAAGGGTATGCTCAAGCATATGGTATAGATTATGATGAGACCTATAGTCCTATGGCAAAGATGAGAACTATCAAGACACTCATAGCCATTGCTGCATGTAAAGGTTGGAGACTATGTCAATTAGATGTGAAGAATGCTTTTCTTAATGGGTATATTTCAGATGATGTTTTCATGGAGCAACCACAAGGGTTCAAAGATAAAAGGTATTCATAATATGTATGTAAGCTCAAGAGAGCTTTGTATGGTTTGAAGCAAGCCCCAAGGGCATGGAATTATAGACTTGCGAAGTTCTTGAAAGAACTTGGTTTTCAAGTATCTAAAGCAGATAGTAGCTTGCTTGTCAAAGCAAGTGACGATGGGTTCATTTACATGTGCATATATGTTGATGACATAATTCTTACAAGTACAGATGAGAAGGGCATACAAAGCCTCAAGAAAAAAATGGAGAAAGAGTTCAAGATTAGTGACTTGGGAGACTTGTCATATTTCTTGGGCATGGAGATCTCATATACTCAACATGGAGTGTATGTAACTCAAGAAAGGTATTTGAAGAACTTATTGATCAAGTTTAAAATGGAAGATTAAAGGGTGGCACCTACTCCAATGGAGGCGAATCACAAATTGAGCAGATATGGAGGAGAAGAATTCAAGGATATGAAGCTATATCAAAGTTTGGTTGGTAGTCTAATCTGTGCTACATTAACTAGGCCTGATTTGTGATATGCAGTTGGAGTGTTGTCTCAATTCATGCATTGTCCTAGGAAAGAACATTGGGTTGCAGGAAAAAGAGTATTGAGATACATTAAGGGCACACTCACGGAAGGTTTGTATTATGGTTTTACATCAGATACAAACATCAAGATATATAGTGATACAGATTGGGCAGGTAATCTTGATGATAGGAGATCAACATATGGATACTTATGTTATGTGAGAGATAAGCTAATCTCTTGGTGCTCTAAGAAGCAACACACAGTTGCTTTATCATCTACAGAGGCAGAGTAAAAAGGTACGGTTGAAGCTGCAAAGGAAGTCATATGGTTAAAGACTCTCATGAAGAGTTTTGACATCATTCAGAGTACACCCACTATTCATGGAGATAACATGAGTTCATTGTATCTAGCTGTTGATCCTGTTTTTCATGCCATGACTAAACACATTGAGATTCAGTATCACTTCTTAAGAGAGAAGGTGATTGATAAAGAGATTGAAGTCATACATACTCCAAGAAAAGATCAAATTGCAGATATGCTAACCAAAAGCTTGGATGGACCAAAGCTACAAAGGTTTAAAGACATGGCAAGTATAAAGAAGATAGAGAAAACCTCAATTGATGATTGAGGGGGAGCTGTTGGTGCAAGTCGACCACCAATTGATGTTTTGAATGAAGGATTGATGTCAAAGATTGAAGGAAAGATTAGTTCATGAAGCTTGAAGATAGTGCATGTTCAAAAAATGACGACTTGTATACATATGTACATTATTTTGTAGTTAGCTTACATATACCTTTTGTATGGTCATAAGCTTGTACATATATGCCTATATATACAAGTAGAAAGTCGGGGCAAGTATGAGAGAGCATGTGAAGAGAAGAATTATAAGTTGTAAGAGTCACTAGACATTTTAGAAATGAGGAAGATCTCTCTCATCACTCAGATGTAAAAGTTTTCAGAGAAGAAGAAAAATTGCACCCGATCTTTTGCTTAGTACTCCTTCTGTGTTTAATCTTTTGTGAAATGCTTTTGCACAAGTCTAATTCTATAGTTGATTGACCTCTGTACAAGTTTTTAGATCCTAATTGTGATCAGGATAAGAGAATTGAGACTAGGAACATTTACATGTGTAAATGTGAAGAAGTGAAGTTGCAATAGGCACAAAATTTGATGTTAATGTTTTGGTCAATTCTCCTTCCACAATGTAAAGTTTTGAGCAACAAAGCACTCATTCTTTAAGTTGGAAGGTAAACTACCTATGGCTAAAAGCATTTGGATAAATGGGTTGTAATTTGGGAGAACTATGTGTTAAAAGTTACAGGTGTCAAAGTCGATTGTAGAGAAGTACAGTTTTAGACTTCCTTTGAGAAGATTTAACTTGTAGAACGTGCGCAAACATTAGAAGACACTTTGTACAAAGTTTCATTAGAAACTTTACACATTTGATTAGTCAATTAAAGAGTTATGTGCAACAGAATTTTTTGAGAAATGACTCTCACATTTAGTTCAAAATCTTGGTAATCTGGTATTGATCCTCCAAATTGGTAATGGTTTTGAGTTATTATTGATATAGAGGTGCTCTAACATCAAGTATAACTTTTTCTTTATTAACACTCTCCATCAGTATATGCATCTTTTACTCCTATCACGAGTAATGCGCATGCCAAGAATATGTTTGGCATCCCCCAAATCCTTTATATCAAATGTCTGACTCAACTTCTTTTTGAGAATTGACAAGTCATAAGAGGACTTCCCAACAATCAACATATGATCGACATAAAGTATCAAGCATATCAAGTTTCCATCTAAGCATCTCTTTGTGTAGAGACACTGATCGTCATTGCTTTGTGAATAGCCTTGAGACTTCATAAAAGCATCAAACTTTTGGTACCATTGTCTAGGGGACTGTTTAAGTCCATACAAGCTCTTCTTGAGCTTACAAACTAGACTTTCCTTGCCAAGAACTACATAACCCTCTGGTTGTTCCATATAGATCTCATCTGTAAGATCTCCATGCAAGAAAGCAGTTTCCACATCCATTTGGACTAGCTCTAAGTCCTCCATTGCAATGAATCCATGCAACATGTGCAGGGTACTAGTCATCTTGACCACTAGAGAGAAGACTTCCTCGAAATCAACACCATGTTGTTGCTTAAAACCCTTAGCAACAAGTCATGCTTTATACTTTGGAGAAGCACTATCTGATGTGAATTTAAGCTTTTATACCCATTTACATGGTAAATCTTTCCTTCCATTTGGAAAAGGTACTAAATCCCAAGTATCATTCTTGTGAATAGAATCCAACTCACTCTTCACGACATGCTCCCACTTGAGATGATCCTCTGTCTACATAGCCTCTTTGTAGCAAGAAGTTTCATCGGCATCTGTTAGCATAACAAAATCTGAACTTGGAACATATCTATCAGGTGGATGTGAGACATGTGTAGAGCGTCTCAAGGGTTGCTAAACATGAACATGTGCAGACTGATCTGATCGGACATTCTCTTGAACATCCCTATGTGCAACATTTTTATGCATGCTAACTGGAGGACTAGTTTCCTCAAACACTACTCTTCTCACTTCAACCTCCTTAATAGGCTATTTGTGCATCTTAGACTCATTGAAAATGACATGAATACTTCTGATTAGTGATTGTGTTTCAGGATCCCATAAGCGATATCCAAATTGTCCTTCCCGATATCCAAGAAAAATGCATTTCTTTGACTTACGGTCCAACTTTTGTCTAAGACTCTTGGGTATATGAACATATGTTTCACACCCAAAAACTCGAAGATGATCATAATATGGTGGCCTCCCTATCCATAACTCTTGTGCCACTTTCATACCTTTGATAGTACTACATGAAAGGTTAATCACATGAACTACAGTCAATACTGCTTCTATCCAAAAGCCTTGTGAGAGGTTTGCATGATGCAACATTGAAATTACTCTATCTTTAGTTCTATTCATCCTTTCAGATACACCATTCTTTATTGGGGTATAAGGAGCTATAAACTCTCTAGGAATCCCTCTAGAATGACAGAAAAGGCTCAATTCATGTGAGGTATACTCACCTCCATTATCTGAACTTAAAGCCTTAAGCTTAGTTCCTTTTTTAGACTCAATTGAAGCAAGCCATTTTTTGAAAGTAGGGAATAACTCATCGTTCGATTTTATAGGATATACCCAGACTTTTCTAGTAGCATCATCTATGAAAGTGACAATGTAAAGAGAAGCACCTAAGGACCTAGTGGGTATAGGACCACACACATATGTATGAATGAGATCTAAAGGCTGAATTGAAGAGTGAATGTGCATTCTATGCACATTTTTGGTTTGCTTTCCATGTTGATGATGCTCACAAAATGAAAAATCAAAGAAAGGTAACACATGTAAGTAGCTAGAATGAGAAAGATTTTCCATTCCACTATGAGATATATGGTCCAAACAACCATGACAAATACAAGCCATGGGCTATTTAGTAACAACTAACAAGTGTTCTTTGTATGATACAAATAAAGGATAAAGTGAGTCAAATTTGCTTCCTTTTTCAATAACCATATTGCCCTTCGATATACAAAAGGACCGAGCATAGAAGACCACATTGTAACCAAGTTCATCAAGGAAAAACTGACATCAAACTACATGATAACTGAGGTACATGGCATACATTATGCATAGTAAATTTTGAACCATCAAAGAACTGCACAACCACATCTCCAATCCCCACAACGTCACACTAGTAAGAGTCACCAAGTCTCATGGTACCAAGAGACTTTGCTGCATAATTAGAGAACCATTCTCTGTGTGGTGTCACATGGAAAGAAACACCAGAATCTAGCAGCCACGTGTGGGAAAGAGAATCAACCATAAGAGCCTCAATTGGCATAGTGATATCAAGTGTCAACACATCAGCATCATGAGAAATAACATTAATTTCTTCAATCTTCATAGTCG
Organism: Ceratopteris richardii; assembly: GCA_020310875.1. Lineage (NCBI taxonomy): Eukaryota > Viridiplantae > Streptophyta > Polypodiopsida > Polypodiales > Pteridaceae > Ceratopteris > Ceratopteris richardii. Next base: position 75,280,718 of record CM035412.1, on the reverse strand, counting down.
AAGTAGATGAACATTTTGTCCTTTACCTTTAGCATTCTTTAATGCATAACAGTCTTTCTTCATATGTCCTTTCTTATGAATAATGGCATTCGATATCCCTCTTCCTTGATTTACTTCTACTCTTATTCCGTTGACCATTCTTTTCCTTGTTCTTGATCCTTCCACATTGTTGATTCTTTCCTTGGTGAGAATCATGAAAATTATATGCATCTCCACTCTAAGTGCCAACCATAGATGTTCTACAAATCTCCTCACTCAAGAGTGCTCCATATATGTCATCATAGACGAGTTTACCACCAGGTGCACTATTGCTAATAGTTGTGCAAAACGTATCCCATGATGATGGCAAGGTGCATAATAGAAGTACTGCTTTCATTTCATTATCCATATCCATTTTCTGAGCTTGTAATTGGGAGAATATAGCATCAAACTCATTTAGATGAGCAACAACACTATCTGTGTCCTTCATGCGAAGGTCATATAATTTTCTCATTAGATACACTTTATTTGATGTTGTCTCTTTTTCATATGTATTTCATAACTTCTTCCAAAGCTCCTCTGCACTTTCGTAGTCTAATATTGTAAAGTAAAAATTATTTGCTAGGATCAAGCGAATGGTAGACCTGACCATTTCATCTAATGCATCCCATTCATCTTCATCCATGTTAGCAGGCTTCTTTTAAATCCCATTTACAGGCTTCCATTGCCTCCTTTGAATCAGCACATCTTTAATCTGATTCTTCCATAGAGCAAAGTTTGTGCCATCACATTTTTGGATCTCAAAATGATCTTTTCCCTGCAAGTTATAGCTCCTCCTCGGAACACTAGAACTAGACCCTTATCCACCAGATATGCACGAGACCTCTGATGCCATGATGGTAGAGAACTGAATAGAATGATAACGGAGCTAGAAGAGTCCCAACACCAAACGAACAAGTGTATCAAGGAGTAAATAAACCATTGTATAGTTGACAAAACCAAAAATCTGGAAAAGTTTTGCCAGAGTATCCACTGCAAAATGAGCATATGAACAGTGTCAAAATATAATAAAACTACAAGTACTGACATGTTTACCTGCATAGTGAATCACTCACTCCACTGCATATAATCAGTTACCCAATAGAAGTCAACTAGGCTTATCGAGCACCTATGAACAACTATCATACATCTCCTATGGCGAGGCTGGGTAAGTCTTCCACCTACATCACCAAAGATACTCTGACATTTGGGTGTCTCCTAGTTAAGAAAACCTCACCACGACCCTCTTTATCAAACGTAAAAGGCTTTATGCAAAAAACGTAACCGCTATATCAATGACAACATGGACATACATAAGCGTTATCCATAGAAGCGTACATGGTGTGTGTGCTCAATATATATAGTAAAATAACACTAAAAAGGCTGAATGCACAACTCAAAAACTTTCATAAATTTGTAGTGGCTGCTCCCACCAAAACTGAAAAACGTTTCAAGAAACCCGTAGTTTTACAAGTGTGGATGAAAACATAGCCCCAAAGGTTGATATTTATTGTCAGAGAAGTACAAAGAAAACTCTTCTTGATGTTCTTGGACCTGTGTGAAGAGAACTCTGTGCAAACATACTCCAAAATGGCTCCAAAAGACACCCCAAAAATGCTTCAAAAACAAGCTTTGAAAGCAAAGAATGAAGCTTTGAGGGACCAAAACATGTTCAAGGTAATGTTAAATTTAATCTTTACCCTTCTTTAGACACCACAAGAGTTTAGTTTAGTCCAATTTTCTGTGATGTTTTTCAGGCACTAATGCATATACCAAGCAACCAAAAACACGCAAATGAGCAACACATGTCTTGCGACCATGCCAAGCCTCATACAGGATGATAGAGTGCAATGCTTTAGTGGGACACCTGTTAAGTACATATGCTACACACATAACATCCTCAAGCCTGAAACTATGTGGTAAAGCCTGACTCTTGACCATACACCTCGCCGTCTCCATGAGTGACCTGTTCTTTCGTTCAACAACTCCATTCTATTGAGGTGTATATGACACTGTACATTGATGTTTTATCCCACATTCAGCCAAAAATGTGTTAAAGTCAGAAGACATATATCCCCCCCCAATCAAAATGAAGGGTGCCCATTTTACATGCTGACAAATTTTTAGCCAAAACCAGAAATTGTTTGAAGCACATAAACACTTTGGACTTTTGTTTCAATGGATATACCCATGCATGTATGTAAAAATCATCAATGAAAGTCATGAAGTAAAGACAGTTTCCAAAAGAGGGTATCTGCATAGCACCATATACATCATTGTGAACAAGCTACAATTTTTGAGTAGCTCGAACTGAACCATCTTTTGGAAATGAGGAACACTACATTTTGCCCAAAATATAGCCTTCACATACATGTTTACCGGTTGCCTCAAGTTTGCACAAAGAGGACACCATTTTAGATCTCTGCAGGTGTAGCAAACTAGCAAAAATCAGATGACCAAAGCGTGCATGCCAAAGCTTTGCATCTAACATAGCTTGAGAATCATGTACTGCACATGCTGAATCATTCAAGGATTTTTCATAATCTATGAGCTTATACATCCCATGAGATAAAATGCCAAAAGAAATAATCACGTCGCTATTTGATAGATCATGAACTCTACATCTGTCATCAAAAAATTTCACAACCAATCTAATCTTAGCTAAAGCCGAAACTGATAACAGATTCTTCTTGATCCCTGGCATAAAAGCATGTGACAATGTAAAAGAACTACCATCAGTAGTAGTCAGAATGATGTTACCAACTCCCATAATAGGATAAGAGGAGTTGTTGGCGCATGCAATATTATTCCCTATAGGGGCAGGCTCGAGTGAAGAGAAGAAACTACACTACCAGGTAATATGTTTGGTCGCCCCACTATCAAAGTACCAAACATCTTAGTCTATGTAGACATGCACTGCTCATGAGAAGATGGGTCAAAGCTTCAAACAGTGGTAAATGCCCATTCTTCATCTTGCACAAGATTAGCAGACTCTGTTTTTGTTGATTCGTGACAAAAGCTTGTTCACTAACAAGACTGTGGAAAATTGTCAATTGTTGAGCTCTTGTACTACTTGTTAACACAGTGAGTGAGCTTAACTAGTTAAAGCTCAACTGCGGAATTCACCACGTCACAAGAACTAAGCTAGAGCGATATTAGAACACCTCTATAATCATCAGTAGCTTAGCAAACTTTCTGAAACTGAAAACTTTATAACTGTATTTGAAACTCACCAGAATTTCACCGGAACTTCATCGAAGTGTTATCGGAATATCACCGTAATCTTACCAGAATGTTACCGGAATCAACTGCAATTCTGTTTGTGATTTCTTCAAATGATTGTAGATGAAGTAAGGAAGTAATACCTGAGCTTCCTTTAGTAATTGAACTCTTTCTGAAGTTCAAGAAAAAACTTCACCAGTTCAGAATGCCTTTTTACGGTCAGACTTTGTACTGTGTACTTGTCCCGTTTTACAAAAATCTTTTGATCAACTTATAGTTGAGACTCCTAGCTTCAAGATAAGCTATCACTCATGAAAAACTTTACACTGTGTTACGAGATCTAACTCTCAGAAGTATGGGAAAATGTTTACTGAGAAAAAAACTGTAACTGTTAACTAACTTTCACAGTAACATGAAATCACTCAGATTTCTTCACATACGAAGAATGCGCTTAATCTTCCACATGAACATGTGTTTTCTCTTAGAGAAGATGTGTACAAAATAGCTTGGCCTCACTTTGCTCATAGCTATGGAAAACTCTCCTACTCTGAGTAGTTATTCCTTACCGTCTCTCTCAGATGAATACTCGACAATTTAGGTTCTATTATTCATCTCTACATACGCAATCTCTGGCGTCTTCTTCTTCCTCTATGTATTTTCTCTCTCTCTCTCTCTCTCTTTCTTACGGGACTCTATATATTTTTCTCCTATTTCTCAGCTCTCTTATATACAATTTTTGATCCGGGCTTCAACAAACTCATAATTCTGGAAACTTCTACGCTGTACATTACAGACGTGAATTGTCCCTTCACTAAGGCTTTGATTTTCTTGAATGTTTTGTTTCTTCTTCTCTTTGTCTTTCTTCATCAGTATGTCTATCTGTATGTCAAATTTATGAGTGATTCTTCAACAGCTCCCCCTCAATCACAAATTTGCATTCTCTGATCTTTCATATATTCTTCTTTCTTTTATTCCTGCCATTTCTTTGAATCTGCTAGTCTTTACTCCATCTAAGCTCTTTGTCAGAATATCTGCTATCTGTCCCTTTGTAGATGTGTATACTATTTCAATCTCTTTCTCCATTACCTTTTCTCTCAGGAAATGATATTGAATCTCTATGTGTTTTGTTCTTGCATGAAATATTGGATTTGCTGCAAGATACAACGAGCTCATATTATCTCCATGTATAATAGGTATACCTTGATCAATACCCATGCTTTTGAACAAGGTCTGCATCCATATCACTTCTTTAGCTACTTCCACAAGTCCTTTATATTCTGCTTCTGTTGACGATAAAGCCATTGTGTGTTGCTTCTTTGAACACCAGCTTACAAGCTTATCTCCTAGGTATATCATATACCCATGTATTGACCTTCTGTCATCTTGACTTCCTACCCAGTCTGAGTCACTATATGCTCTTAGCTGTATATCTGACGTAAAAGGATAATATAATCCTTCTTTTATAGTTCTTTTGATATATCTAAGAACTCTTTGTCCTGCAACCCAATGTTGATCCTTCGGACAATGCATGAACTGTGAGAGAACTCCCACTGCATAACTGAGATCCGGTCTTGTTAGCATAGCATAAATCAAGCTACCCACTAACGACTGATATTTCCTCATATCTTTAATCTCTGCACCACCATATTTGCTGAGTTTATGATTTACTTCAAGCGGTGTTGAAGCTTCTCTACAATTCTCCATGTTAAACTTCTTCAGTAAGTTTAGGAGATACCTTTCTTGTGAAACATATATGCCATGATCTGTATATGCATCTTCCATTCCAAGAAAGTATGATAACTTTCCTAGATCACTCATCTTGAATTCTTTTTACCTCCTTGATTCCTTCATCTAAGGTTCCTGTGATTATTATGTCATCTACATAAATACAAATGTAGATCATACCTTCATCTGTTCTCTTAATAAGTAGACTTGCATCAACCTTTGAGCTTTGGTATCCAAGGTCATTGAGATACTTCACAAGTCTGTAATTCCAAGCTCTTGGAGCTTGCTTCAATCCATAGAGAGCTCTTCTTAATCTGCAAACATGATCTGGGTATCTGGAACTTACAAACCCTTCAGGCCGTTCCATGTAGACTTCATCTGATATATATCCATTCAAAAATGCATTCTTTATATCCAGCTGACTTAGCTTCCATCCTTTTGATGCTGCTATAGCAATCAATGTCCTTATGGTTGACATCTTTGCCACCGGACTAAACGTCTCATCAGAATCTATGCCATGTGTCTGAGCATAGCCTTTGACCACCAGTCTAGCTTTGTATCTGGCTATCCTTCAATCTGCAAGTTTCTTAACTTTGTAAACCCATTTATTTCCAATCACTTTCTTACCATTTGGTTTTGGAACAACTTCCCAAGTTTTGTTCTCTTCAAGAGCATTGAACTCCTCCTTCATTGCTTCTTCCCATTGTTTCTTACCTTTTGCTTCACCGTAATTCTGAGGTTCTTCATCTTCCTTTACTAAGTAAGCATAGTTTTTCTGATTCAAATAAGAAGTGTCATAGGAATACCTTCTTGGTTGTTTCCTTACTCTGTTTGACCTTCTTAGCTCATATTCTTCATGTGTATCTGAATACACATCTTCATCAAATCTTGGTTCATCTTCATTTCTCATACCTGATCCAATCCTGGACGTACTTGCCTGCATATGATCTTCATCTCCATTCACCTGCATATGTGATTTTCCTTTTTCTTTTCTTCTTATCTCTTCTTCAAATGTTTCAACACTATGCTCTTTATCTGTATACCAGCTCTTTCCTTCATCAAATGTCACATCTCTGGAAACAGTAAACTGTTTGGTTAGAGGACTCCATAACCTATAACCCTTCTGTTTTTCATCATATCCAATGAACACATATTTTTCAGCTTTTGGTTCAAGCTTATGTCTCAGTTGTGATGGTACATAAGCATAAGCAACTGATCCAAACACTTTACAATGATCAAGTGTTGGTTTCTTACCAAGCTTTATACGGAGTCATCCCATTTAAAGCTATACATGGTAATCTATTTACTAGATATGCAGCTGTATTTACAGCCTCAGCCCAAAGATAATTTGGACAATTCTTCTCCTTTAGCATTGCTTGCAAACTCAACTAGAGTTTGGTTTCTTCTTTCTGCTACTCCATTTTGTTGCAGTGTATACCTGCAAGTTATTTCTCTTTTGATACCTGCATTCCACAGATAATCATTGAAATCTCGAGAAAAATATTCTCCTCCTCCATCAGACCTTAGTCTTTTGAGTTTTAGTCCTATAAGTCTTTCAGCATATGCATGAAAATGCCTGAAAGCTTCAAATACTTTTGTCTTCTCTTTCAAAACATAAAGAGTTATCCATCTTGTTGCATCATCAATAAAAAGAACATAATACCTTGAGCCGCTGATAGATCCTTCTTTTGTTGGTCCCCATACATCTGTATGTATGAGCTCTAGCACATCATCGTGTTTATACCCTTTCTTCTGAAATGGTAACCTGTGGGCTTTTTGCATCTGACAGGCTTCACACTTCTGAATCATATGTTGATTCTTCATATTCGATAATCCTCTCACGGATTGTTTCTTCACCATAGTTTTGATTCCTGTTTCATTAAAATGTTCTAACCTCTTATGCCAGAGGTCTAACTCTGTGAATACTTCATCATCATGTGTGATCAAGGCTTGACCAACATTTCCTTGTACTTTAAGAGTAAAAAGTCTACCTTCCTTTTTACCATGGACAATCTGATTGTATCCATTCTCTGGATCTTCAACAAATACTCCTTCATTTGTAAACCTGACTTGAAAACCTTTTTCTACTATCTGACCCACGCTGATCAGATTCTTCGGGATTGTTGGAACATACAAAACATTTGTTAGTAGGTCAGCTCCATTCTTACACTTTACTTTTCCAATTGACCTTACATTATGTTTTGTGTTATCACCTGTCTGTATTGTATGATTTGAAATACCTCCTTCAAGTTCTGATAACAATTCTATATTTCCTGACAAATGATTTGAACAACCAGAGTCAATATAGAATACCTTGAGGTCTTCGTTCTCTGTCACACTTATCGAGTTCATCTTCAACGTTGTATGACTGTCAGTTTGCGTATCATTCGCATAGTTGTAGTAGGTAGTGTTGTGAGACTGATTCTGTCCCCAACTTCTTGCTCCACCTCTACCATATCCGCCTCTTTGGCTTTGTCTACCTCTTTGATATCTTCCGCTTCTGCCTCTACTGTTATTGTTCTGATTCTGACTTGATCCTTGAGAATTATGCCAGCAATCATAAGCCAAATGATTGCTTAATCCACAGATCCAACAAGTCTTCTTGTTGTTAGTCTGATTACCTCTTCCTTTACCTTTACTTTTATTTCTGGCATTACCTCTTCCTCTTGCAAAATTTGCTTGAGTTGACATCTCTTCTTCATCTTTTTCTTTACCTTTATCAACTTTCTTCTTATTCTTTGCATACATAGCCAAACTATGTCCTTTATCTCCATCTGTCTTCAAATCTTGCTCAAACGTTAACATTAGTCCAAGCAACTGATTTAAATCTGGTACAAAATGATTTAAATAAAGTTCAGTTGAGAGTACGAAAGGTTTCCACCTTTCATCTCCTCTCAATCCTGCAAGCACTTGTGCTATCAGCCTGTGATCTTCGATATCTTCATCAATAGATCCAAGACTATCTGCCAAGTCTTTCATCTTAGTGACATAATCACTAATGCTTTGACTTTGCTTTTTCTTGAACATTGTAAACTCTGACCATAAGCTAGCCTTCCTAGCTTTCGTCGTATTTTGGAAATGATCTTCCAATGCACTCCATCTATCTTCTGCTTTCTCCAGACCTCCAATGTGTGGTAGTAGATGATCTGTAATTGTTTTGTAGATATAAGCTCTTGCCGGTGCATCTTTCTTCTGCCACAGCTTCAAGGCTTCTAGCTCTTCTTTCTTCGGTTGACTGTCATCTTCGAAATTCGGCTTCTTTTCTTCTCGTGTCACATATATCATTAAGTCTTTACTCATAAGTAAAGCTTCCATGTGCATTACCCATGCGGGATAATTATCTCTGTCCAATTTGTCAATAGAGATATGATCTGCCATAATCTTCTTGATTCTGTTACCTTCGGTGAGTGTAATGTTAAAAGGTTTTACCTTTTACAAACCTTTACCCTTGAGAATTACTTTGGAACATTTCTTGATGCCGTTTGTTGTTGATCATCTCAGCTTTCACCTTTCTTGTGAAAGTTCTTCAAATTCTCTTGTATCTTTACTTCCGTTTCTACTTCTGAGAAACCTTTTCTGCTCTTCAGAACTTTTCTGCTCTGATACCACTGTTGATTCGTGACAAAAGCTTGTTCACTAACAAGACTGCAGAAAATTTTCACTTGTTGAGCTCTAATGAACTATCATCAACTGTTGAGCTCTTGTACTACCTGTTAACGTAGTGAGTGAGCTTAACTAGTTAAAGCTCAACTGCGGAATTCACCACGTCACAAGAACTAAGCTAGAGCGATATTAGAACACCTCTATAATCATCAGTAGCTTAGCAAACTTTCTGAAACTGAAAACTTTATAACTGTATTTGAAACTCACCAGAATTTCACCGGAACTTCACCAAAATGTTACCGGAATATCACCGTAATCTTACCGGAATCAGCTGTAATTCTGTTTGTGATTTCTTCAAATGACTATAGATGAAGTAAGGAAGTAATACCTGAGCTTCCTTTAGTAATTGAACTCTTTCTGAAGTTTAAGAAAAAACTTCACCAATTCAGAATGCCTTTTTACGGTCAGACTTTGTACTGTGTACTTGTCTCGTTTTACAGAAATCTTTTGATGAAATCACTCAGATTTCTTCACATACGAAGAATGCGCTTAATCTTCCACATGAACATGTGTTTTCTATTAGAGAAGATGTGTACAAAATAGCTTGGCCTCACTTTGCTCATAGCTATGGAAAACTCTCCTACTCTGAGTAGTTAGTCCTTACCATCTCTCTCAGATGAATACCCAACAATTCAGGTTCTATTATTCATTTCTACATACGCGATCTCTGGCATCTTCTTCTTCCTCTATGTATTTTCTCTCTCTCTGTTAGGCTCTTAAGCCCAAGGAAAAAGTGATTATACGAGACTTTATTTTGTTCAAATCCCTCGGAATCGGTCTACTTGGATTACCTAGAGTCCACAATTATCTTGCAATGGATTCTTCTTATGGCTATGCACTAGCTCATATGGTTCCCGGCAGACGTACCAAATGAAACGGCGCTCTACTTCCAAGGGAAAGTGCATATAGACAATGATATTTTGCCCAACTTCCTAATGCTAGGTCAACTTTTATCACCTTACGTCCACAATTTCACTTCCAAAGTACGAACGGAGGGTACGGGAAAATACATGCACCAATGGATGTCCAACTTTAGTGGTTGCTCCTTGGGGCCTCTCTCTTTCCTTGCTCACTCCCAAGCTACTTCCAAGAACACCCACTCTTATGCACCAATGCCCACACTAACTCACTATTCTTCTCTCCCCTCCCTTACCTTCACGCGTCCTCTTACTCTCACCTGCTTACCCTTTTTCACATACACTTTTCACCTACATACTCTCAGGCATAAATCCATGCACTTACACACTTGTATGCACATATCACCTCGCACACATCCATGGGCTTTCACACATTCACACCTTCACACACTTACACCCTCACATTTACCCCTATATTCACACACATACTCACACCCATGCTCGCATTCCTCCATTCTTTCTCAATTTCCCTTGTTCCTGCACACACATACATTCTCATTCCCTATCTCTCCCTTTTCAAGTTTTTCTCTCCTTGAAACAAGAACTTCCCACGTATAGTTCGAATTACCCTTTCTTAATTCCCATGCTAAGAGCATGGCTCATAAATCGATTTTCATATCTATCCGTCAGAGCTTCAATATCCTTTACCTAAAGAGGTGATCCACGTCAGATCAGCAGTTAAACGTACTTCATCACTGTCAATATGCCCTTAGAAAAAGATTGACTCATCATGAACGGTCACTGTGTGCACGATCGATTAGGATTTGGTGCAGAGGGAGGAGGAGAGATGAGCCCCATGTGTCCATTCTTCTTGCGATAATTCCCCTTGGAAGCGACCATACGAATTTTTTAATGCACCCATCCCCTCACAACTGTTCATTGACATTCACTATACAAAAACCATGTGTACGAACGTGAAATGTGCAGACAGAGTCTTGCGCTTGCAGATCTTATGGAGTGGTCTAAACATAAGGGAATCCTATTCGACATGCAATCCTACCATATCACGACATTCCTTCGACATGTTTCTCTTCATTCAAAAAAATATTTTTTTCGACCACAATGCTAACAGATAAACATGCCATACATATTCGCACGCAAGAAATACTATGCTTGCTCATGTGTGAGTCATTTAACACATATAAGTGAGTTTTCTGAATGAAACTGTTGATAGTATTCTGTGTATGGTCGCACCTCCAAAACGACACAAAATTATGTCACAAGAAGCATCGCTCACTTAGAATGCGTCATTAGTTATAGTATTGCAGTACTTCGTTTGCTTTCATTCAACAGAACAGCACCCTTCCATTAATCATACGATTAGCTCAACACTCACTCGTGCACCATCATCATCAACAGAATCATCTTTAAAGCATGGCACATATATAGAAGATAAGCCATAGTCGGAGTAGCATATTAAAAGATCATTCAAATGAACTGCCTTACCGGAAGAATTTATGCCCTCCCTCCAGAAATTAAATTCTGTGGCCAGAAAGATTGAGTATCCTCGACAGCAGAGATAACCAGCTAGAATCCCCACAAATGCACCCGCACCCACTTGCAATAGAGTGTGGCCTAACAATTCCTTGAGCTTCTTTTCACTGATAGGATATCCTTGAAATAAGTCCTCTACAATCAGATTCAACACCTCCGCTTGCATGCCCGCATGTCTCCTCACCCCAATTGCATCATACATGACAATAAGACTGAAGCCAAGGCAAACAGTGTGGAATGCCCCAACCTCAGCATCCTGGAGCTGATCCTCTCATTAGTCTCTTTGGAATGGCCTTTAGCATACTACTCCTCGATCTGCTGCCAGCACTCGGCTCCCTGGTCCCGTGCCGTCGGTTCCCCCATCCGGTTCAGAGCGACTGCCAAGCCCAGTCCCCCTCGACCACCTTGCTTCCTCCCTTTATCTATACTCAAAGCTTCACACAACAGCATGCTGAAGTTCCCGCTGATGGCGAAGCCGAAAACCTTCCCCGAATTGCTCTCCGTGTCTCCTTCATTATCCCTACTGACGGCCTGCAATGGTTCAGCAGCAGGTACCGGAATCGCTAAATTTGCAATTTCCTATGTAATATCCGATGATGCTGCAGGTGCCACGAGACGGATCGATGCCCCCCCCCAAGGATTAGGCGCAGATGGGCCTTAAATCGCTGGCGTGCGTCGTACTTTCACAATTCTGCGACTTGCAATCACTTCATCCCAGGCCTTCTGAAAAGAACCCGACTCAGAAGCTGTCAGGCGCTCCTCCCCTCAATCCGAACCATCATCCTTCCAGATTTTCCTTGTAGCACCCCCCTTCTTTTTTGGAGGCCCGCCCCTTTTTCGTTTTTTCCGTCAGAGAAATGGGGCGGCAGAGGACAAACGACCCCCCCCCCTTTTCCGTTTGCTCGTCAGGCCTGCTACATTTAATGCATGGACCTTCACTCCACCCAGAACAAGGAAGCCGAGTGTCGTGGTGCCAACTCCTTTTAGGACACCCACAATGGTAGTTGTTAGAGCTGAATTTACAGATGTGCACAGAAACATTGTGTAGTTCAGGACGATTCCCATAATCAGAGAAAAAAACAAAGAGCAGCAAAAAATTGAATCCCTGCATCTTTTGTGGAAGTAACAGCCCAGCAAATGGGAGTTCCTTGATACCGAATACAAGGAGCAAAAGAAAGGGTAATGATAAAATAGAATTGTAAAGCATAAGCTCAATTGAACAAAGACCATCTTCCAAAGCAGATCTCTCCACAAGCACCAAATATGCAGTCTGAGAAGAAGGTTTTGATTTTCCCAAAAATAAGCCCACAATAAGCACAGCTAAAGGTGTCAATCGCTTGAGAGCAATGTACATTGGTATGTTCACTCCCTTCAAACTTGCTAAAGCAAATGCAACATTGGCATTGTAAAACAAAGATAACAGAAGTAATCTTTTCGATGTCTTCCAATCCATACTCTTTGCATTCGTCAGTCCTAGTACCTTTCCCTTTGTCACGTAGGCTTGTTTCTCTATCAGAAAATCCAGCTACTTTTGTTGCAATAATCACCTTGTCTCGTGCTCTTGTCTTCAACCACGGATTGATATACGTCTCCCCTACCATCAAATCCACTCTTCAAGTACCTAAAATCAAGCGTATTTTTCTGCCAAATAGAACCACGTTAGTGCATAAAAATTCACCATTTTTGGGGCTAACACTCTCTCTCTTTCTTACGGGACTCTATATATTTTTCTCCTATTTCTCAGCTCTCTTATATACAATTTTTGATCCGGGCTTCAACAAACTCATAATTCTGGAAACTTCTACGCTGTACATTACAGACATGAATTTGTCCCTTCACTAAGGCTTTGATTTTCCTGAATGTTTTGTTCTGCTTCTCTTTGTCTTTCTTCATCAGTATGTCTATCTGTATGTCAAATTTGTGAGTGATTCTTCAACAGTTTTTGGTGTAGAGGCCTTTACAACAACCATTCCAACCTCTTTCTTCCTTTCCTCTTTAGCAACCAATTTTGGACAGCTCTTAATAACATGATCATTTATTGTATTTGCAAAACAATTTTTTCTTTTCTGATTTCTTCTCATCTTTGTCTTCCTTCTTCGATTGTGCAGAATCAGCAGATTTATGCTTACTAGTAGAATAGCTCCATTTTTCTTTGCCCTTCTGACTAGCCAGGAAAGCTTGATCTGCAACATGCATAATAGACCTATTCTTCCTAGACTAATCTTCGTGCAATAGAACCGAAACTAACTCTTCAAATGTTAAAGCATTTGGATTGCCTTTTATCATCAAATGAAGAGTACAAGTAAAACTCTCATATGATTCGGGAAGACCATTTAGAACAATCGGCACAAGTGAACTATCAAGAAGAACTTCATCACCAAAAATCAACTGTTCCTTCAAATCCTTGATCTTTGTCAGAAAAATATCCATAGAATCACCTTCATTCATGTGCTCACTCTCCAACTGTTTTCAAAGGTAAGCAACACGAGCCTCATTCCTAACCTGCTACAATGTGGTAAGTGTATCATAAGCATCCTTAGCTGTTCTACAAGAGCGAATGTGAGGAATAATGGTATGTTTGACAGACAAGGCTATCAATGCATGTGCCTAAGCATCTCTACCATCCCTACAAATTTGCTTTGCAATAGGTGCAACAAAAATCATAGCACGAACACGAATTTGCAAAATATCACTATCTTCTATGCCATCTGCATCAGCTTTAGTACCTGTATTTGTAGTACCTATATTTGCACGTGTAACAGGACGTCTTTCAACAACCTACACAATATTCCATAGTCCTTTTGTGACCAATACATAATGCATCATTTTCAGCCCACAGTGGGTAATTCGTACCATCCAACTTACCCTCAACAACCAATATACAAAATACATCACTACTTTCAGCCATGGCCACTGACTAAAATACCTTGATGCAAAAAAATGATTGTATATGAAAAAGTTGAATAGAATTATCCTGACAAGTTCTGCTAAACCTGTAGCAGACTTTGAGACGCTTATATTGGCGAACCAAAACTAGTATATATCTTTGGCACAAAAAGATGAAATAGCCTGCACAAGCACTATGATAGTATGGCTGAAACGAGCTCAGATCGCAATTTCGGCACGACAAAGTGAAGATGTTTTGATCTCAAAATCACCCTAAGTATGCACACCAAATTTCATGCAATTCTGAGACTATGGCTAGTGAGGTGTTGACGACATCCTAGATGAAGTGGCGACCTTCTTTGATACCAATTGTTTGAGTTAGATATCTGTGGGAGCACACAAATAGCACAATGAAGAAGAAGAAGAAGAAGCTTGGAGCACAACACACAATACTGAATGTATTACCACTAGAATGTACAAAGATAAGTAACTTATTAGGGCTATAGACGTATATACAAGTTGGGGGAAAAAACCTCCTAAAGAGGGAAGAAAGTGCCCCGATAGTCTTGGTGTGTTCACACATCACTACCTAAATATGTCAACAAGTCGTGCCCTAGTTTCATTCCCTTACTTGAGATTTTTTGTTTCTCCCTATGCAATATCCTTAATGTCTTAGGCACAAAAGAAGCCATCTTTAACCTTAGATTCCATGTGAACTTCTATATCTTACTATTTGCTCAAAATTTTGAGAAACATGCCAAAACCCTAAGATTGACTGTCTATTTGCATGATTCTGATATCGAGAGGTCTCAGAATAATACCATTGCATTTGAAACATGCCAAAACCCTAAGATTGACTGTCTATTTGCATGATTCTGATATCGAGAGGTCTTGATGAGCCTATTAGTACATGAATCTAGGACACGACCAATTCAAGCGATTAGGATCATCTGGAAATGGTGGATGGGCCTAATCACTTGAATCGCTCGCGTTTGAAAATGAGTATAAAAAGTTTTATCAAGACCTGTGGGTATCAGAATCATGCAAATAGATAGTCAATCTTAGGGTTTTGGCATGTTTCAGATGCAATGGTGTTGGAGTTGGATGTTTGTAGAAGCACGTGAACAACACAAGGAAGAAGAAGAATCTTGGAGCACAACACACAATACTGACTGTATTACCACTAGAATGTACAAAGGTAAGTAGCTCATTAGGGCAGTAGGCATATATACAAGCAAGGGAAAAAACCTCCTAAAGAGGGAAAAAAGTGCCCCGATGGTCCTAGAGTGTTCACAGATCACTGCCTAAATATACCAACAGATCCCCTCTCGGAGCGATGTGGTGAACAAGGAGCTTGAACTCATGTATAAGGAAGTGCCAAGCTATGTGGAATCAATCCACAAAAGGAAGTAATCCCAAAGCTTTGCGAAAAGCTTCAAACTTCTCCCTAGGTAGAGCCTTCGTAAAAAGGTTTGCAATGTTCTCCTACATGGGCACATATGCCAAGCTGATCTCTCCAACAGAGAACCTCTCCCTTACATAGTGATAATGCACCTCAATGTGCTTAGTGCGAGCATGGAACACAGGGTTCCTTGCAACTGCCAATGCACTCTAACTGTCAGTGAAGATGGTGGTGGCAGAATACTGACCAACACCCAAATTAGCCATAAGGCATCTGAGCCACACACACTCAACAAATCGCTGTGAATGCTACCCTATAAACGTGTCTCCATAGGAGTGGCAATAGTCTTATAGTCTTCAAGGCCAAAACACTGCAATAATGTGTCAATATATTCTATTTGACACAAATCCATTCCACCATCAACTTGCATAAACTGAATGCCCAAATAATGATGCAAATGCCCCAAATCAGACATCTCAAATGAGGCATGCAAATCAGCCTTTAAATCAGCAATATGCATCTCAATAGGACCACTGAACAACATGTCATCAAGATACACAACAATGATTAGAAGCCCATCATTAGCACACTTAACATATAAGGTGCTTTTAGTTGGATTGTTCTCAAAACCATGTGCAACCAGATATGCATGTATCTTTTTGTACGAAGCACGTGGTGCTTGCTTTAAACCATATAATGCCTTCTTTGTTTTCATGCCCTTTCTACACAAAGCCATGGGGCTGAAAAACATACACTTCTTCATGCAAGTCACAATTCAAAAATGCCGTTTTAATGTCCAACTGATGTACATTCCATTCATGATGAGCTGCAAGTGCACATATGCTACAAACAATAGTCATTTAGCAAGTAGGAGCAAAGGTCTCATCAAAATCAATGCCTCTTTCTTGAGCATAACCCTTTGCAACAAGCCTAGCCTTATACCTATCAACTGTGTCATCACATTTACACTTCAGCTTCCATACCCACTTAATGCTAATGGCCTTCTTTCTAGGAGGCAAGTCACATAAAGACAGGGTACCGTTTTTCATGATAACATCATATTCAGATTACATTGCAGCCATCCAATGTTCAAAATTTTGTGCTTCATCAAATGAAACAGGCTGAAGTTTTGAATTTCTTCATTATATTGTGTCATGTGTCAATCAATTGATTTAATAATAGTGATGTCATTATTTCTTTATTTCTATTGATATATTTAGGTAGTGATGTGTGTGAACACACTAGGACTATCGGGGCACTTTTTTCCCTCTTTAGAAGGTTTTTTCCCTTGGCTTATATATACGCCTATAACCCTAATGGGTTACTTATCTTTGTACATTCTAGCGGCAATATATTCAGTCTTGTGTGTTGTGCTCCAAGCTTCTTCTTCTTCTTCATTGTGCTGTTCGCATGCTTTCGCAAATGTCTAACTCCAACAATTGGTATCAGAGAAGGTCACTACTTCATCTAGGGCGGTGTCAACACCCCTGCAGTCACAGTCTCAAAATCGCATGAAATTTGATATGCGTACTCAGGGTGATTAGGAGATCAAAACAACTTTGATATCTGGTGCCAAAATTACGATCTGAGCTTGTTTCAGCCTCCAAACACACTATCATAGTGCTTGTGCAGACTATTTCATCTTTTTGTGCCAAAGATATATACTGGTTTTGGTTCGCCAGTATAAGCGTCTTGAAGTCTGCTACAGGTTTAGCAAAACTTGTTAGGGTACTTTTCATATACAATCATTTTTTTGCATCAGAGTATTTAATCAGTGGCCATGGCTAAAAGCAGTGACGTATTCTGTATGTTGGCTGTTGAGGATAAATTGGATGGTACCAATTACCCATTGTCGGTTTATATGATGTGAAATGTATTGGTTGCAAAGGGACTGTGGAACATTGTGCATGGTGTTGAAAAACGTCCTATTACACCTGCAAATACAGGTACTAAAGCTAATGCAGATGGCATTGATGATGCTGACATTCTTTGGATTCTTGTTCGTGCTATGGTTTGTGTTGCACCTACTATAAAGCAAATTTGTTGGGATGGCAGAGATGCTCAGGCACATGCATTGATAGCCTTGTCTATCAAACGTGCCATTATTCCTCACATTTGCTCTTGCAAAACAGCTAAGGATGCTTGGGATACACTTACCACATTGTACCATGCTAGGAATGAGGCTCATGTTGCTTACCTCCAAAAATGTTGAAGAGAGAGCATATGAATGAAGGTGTTTCTATGGACACTTTTCTAAGAAAGATCAAAGACTTGAAGGAAAAATTGATTTCTGTTGATGAAGTTATACCAGATAGCTCACTTTTGTAGAACGTTCTGCATGGTCTTCATGATTCATATCAGAGTTTTGCTTCTACTCTTTGTTTGATGATGAAAGGCAATCCAAATGCCTTGTCATTTGAGGAGTTAGTTTTTGTTCTATTGTAGGAAGATTAGTTTAGGCAGAACATGTCTATTATGCATGTTGCAAATCAAGCGTTCGTGGCTAGTTAAAAGGGCAAAGGTAAATGGAGCTCATCTACTAGTAAGTAGAAATCTGCAAATGCTACACAATCGAAGAAGGAAGACAAAGATGAGAAGAAATCAGAAAAGTAGAAATTGTTTTGCAAATACTATAAAGCAAATGATCATGTCATTGAGAGCTATTCAAAACTGGATGCTAAAGTGGCAAAGAAGAAAGAGACCGGAATGGTTGTTGCAAAGGCCTCTATACTGAAAATAGAGTCTGCTAATCTTGTGCAAAATGAAGAATGTGTGTTTACTATTGTTTGCAATTTAGACCCATCTTCTCATGAGCAGTGTCTGTCTATAGCCTTTGCCATATGTGACTTCAGCAAGAACCAAGCCCATGAGATTGATGTCTGCAGCTCTTTTCACCAGTTGGTTTCTCTGTTGGACATTGAGAGAGAGAGAAGTGTGCACTGGTGAAGGGTGTGTGAGCAAATGTGTGAAGGGGTGGAGAGGAAGTGAAAAGAAAAAGGGGAGGCTGTGTGACATAGTGAGGGTGAATGGGTGTTTTAATGCAAACCTATCTGAAGGTGAGTTCGTAAATGTCTAAGTTGATGAGGGAGGACGAGATGGTTTGAACAAGATAGTTGATAGGCAACGCACTATAAGTGTGGGTCTTCGAGTGTATGAAAGGTATGCGGTTCCGTATACATGACAATGAGGTTGTCAAGGTATTGAGGGTGTGAAAGTGCGTGGAAGGAGGAGATTGTGTGAGAAAATGGGATTGAAGTGTGAGAAGAGCACAGAGGGAAGTGTCCGCGAATGGATGTGTGTGAGGAGTATGTTTAAGTAAGGAAGGAAGTGAAGGGGAATCACGAGGGGTACTATTGATAAGAGGATCCGCGCGTGCATGTGCATTAGGGTGGGCGTTCTCTTCTTTCCCGTAATGACATTCAAGTGCGATCAAAGAAAGTAAGTCGGTTTGAACAAGAAAATTGGGCAAACTATCAGTGTGTTCAGGCATTTCCCCTTGGATTAAGTACCATAAACAGAAGACCATTCCTGAGACAACTAAAAATAGTATAGGATTGGGGAACCAATTCCTTGTATTTGCAATACTTAGATGTCACAACCAAAGTCAATCTCAAGGATTACTCTCATAAAGATGTGCCCCCTATCTAGTGGAATCCCATACATAGAGCCACCAATGATATGGAGCCAGTGCATTCCATAGGCTCAAGATCCTCATGGATGCATGAAGACACTCACTTGTGGATGTGTGGAGTGGCAAAAGAAGAAGAGAAAAGAGAAAAGGCGAGAGGTAGGTGCAATGGAAACTCATTGATCAATACGAGACCCAGCCTATGCACCTCTAGTTTTCCCTGATGAAGAATTTGAACCTCATGGTTGGACAGAAATCCTGGCAACAATGGATGTAGCCATCATGAAGAACAATGGCCACCACACTATGATGAAGAGGGCTATGACATTTTAGTTTTTGCTGTAGAACCGATTATGTGTGACTTGGTTATAGAAGAGTGCAAGCCTAGCACGGAAGAACTAGAACAAGAAAGTGATTCAGAGTTAGAATCCATCATAATGGATCCCTTTTGTACATCAGAAGAAGAATTCTTGTATGAGGTAGAAGCTCATCCTCAAAGGCACGAAGAGCTTACAAAAGTGTGAAGACAACAAAAGAAAGAAGAGAGAAGCCACACAAGCGGAGGAAGAATCTTTGTTTGAGGTCCTTGAAAATTTCAAGAACTATGAAGTAGAAGGTAAGAGATTCATGATAAGGATGCCTAAATGTCAAGTGCAAGCAAGAGAGGCCTATGATAACAAAAAGAAAAATGAAGAAAGATGCATGTACATAGGGCATGATTTAACGAGCAAGATTTCATAGACTTGCGATGATAATATAGATATGTTTTTGCATAGAGTTACAAGGACTTGAAAGGCATAGACCTTGACATATGCTCACATACGATTCCCATGACTTTAGATGCCAAATCCTCTAAGCAAAAGCCATACACATATAATGAGAATTATGCTTCCAAGATCAAGGAAGAGATAGATAGATTGGTAAAGCAAGAATTATCTATGAAATCGAGCACACTGAATGGGTTTCCCCCATTGTAGTGGTGCCCAAGAAGAATGGCAAGCTACGTGTATGCATTAACTTGAAGAAGGCTAATGTAGCCACTATTAGAGATAGCTATCCACTTCCAATTATTGAGCATTTGTTAGAAAGAGTAGCAAGCAAAGGAAGTATATAGCATCCTTGATGGGTTCTCTGGCTACAATCAGGTGGCCATTGCCCTAGAAGGCTAGCATAATATGGCTTTTGCTACAGAGTGGGGCATATTCGCTTTTCGAGTAATGCCATTTTTTAGGGCTTACCAATGCACCAGCTACCTTTCAGAGGCTTATGTGCCATGTGTTTAAAGAGTTCTTGAGAAAAAACTTGGAAGTCTATGTTGATGATCTCTGTGCTCATTCTAACATTGGACAAACACATATACCTGAACTGAGACAAATCTTTGACAAATATAGAGAATATTAGGTCCACTTGAACCTAGAAAAATGTGTTTTCATGGTCAGGCAAGGCAAGATTCTAGGACACATAGTGTCAAAGAACGACAAATCCATAGATGAGGATAAAGTTAGAGCTATTGTAGAGCTACCTAGGCCAAAGAATGTCAAGGAAGTGCAAGCTTTCATGGGGCATTGCAACTATTACCAATGTTTCATTCATATGTATGCGATCATTGTAAAGCCTTTATACTCCCTTTCGAATAACTTTGAGTGGACAAAAGAATGTGAGAGCTCCTTCAACGAGCTCAAATGAGGACTATGTTCAACACCAATCTTGACTACACCAGATTGGAGAAAACCATTCCATGTTCATGTGGATGCATCCAATTATGCAATTGGGTGTGTGTTGGCACAACCTACTGGTGAAGTCAATATGGATCTTCCAATTGCTTATGCTAGTAGACAATTGAATGCAACTAAACAAAATTATACCACCACTGAGAGAGAAGGATTAGGCATGGTATATGTGATCAAGAAGTTTAGACATTATTTTCTTGCAAATAAGTTTAAAATTTTCACAGATGATCAGGCATTACTCTATCTAGTGAACAAACCTTGCAATACAGGTAGATTAGTAAGATGGTTCCTTTTACTAATCAAGCCTTAGTGAAGGGACAAATTCAGGAAAATCAAGCCTTAGTGAAGGGACAAATTCATGCCTGTAATATGAGGTGTAGAAACTTCCAGAATTACGAGCTTGAATCTCGGATCAAAATGTATATAAGAGAGAGCATAGAACCGGAACACATAGGTGAGAAGACGAGAGGTGAGAAGAGCGCATATAGATATTGAGGATAGTGATATAGAAGATGCGAGAGATTGCGTATGTAGAGATGAATAATAGAACCTAAATTGTCGGGTATTCATTTGAGAGAGATGGTAAGGAATAACTACTAAGAGTAGGAGAGTTTTCCATAGCTATGAGCAAAGTGAGGCCAAGCTATTTTGTACACATCTTCTCTAATAGAAAACACATGTTCATGTGGAAGATTGAGCGCATTCTTTGTATGTGAAGAAATCTGAGTAATTTCATGTTACTGTGAAAGTTAGTTAACATTTACAATTTCTCAGTAAACATTTTCCGGTACTTCTGAGAGTTAGATCTCGTAACACAGTGTAGAGATTTTCATGAATGATAGCTCATCTTGAAGCTAGGAGTCTCAACTATAAGTTGATCAAAAGAGTTTTGTGAAACGGGACAAGTACACAGTACAAAGTCTGACCGTAAAAAGGCATCTAGAACTGGTGAAGTTTTTTCTTAAACTTCAGAAAGAGTTCATTTACTGAAGGAAGCTCAGGTTTTACTTCCTTACTTTATCAACAATCATTTGAAGTAATTACAAACAGAATTGCAGTTCATTCCGGTAAGATTCCGGTAAGTTTACGGTGACAGTCCGGTAACAGTCTGGTGGAAGTCTGGTGAAGTTCCGGTGAAATTTTGGTGAGTTCAAAACATAGTTTTGACACAGTTAAGTAACAGAAAGATTATCTAACTATAAACAAACACAGTAGTGTAAAGTCTAAAGTAAATAAGTTCAGAATTGAAGCTTGAAGGAAATGTGAAGCTTTCTGTAAAGTGAATTTTCAGTTTTCACTAAATACAATTATAAAGTTTTCAGTTTCAAAAGGTTTCTAAGCTACTGATGATTATAGAGGTGTTCTAATATCACTCTAGCTTAGTTCTAGTTGAGTCTTGGAAATTTTCCGCAGTCTTGTTAGTCAACAAGCTTTTCTCATGACATCAACAAGTGGTATCAGAGCAGAAAGGTTCTGAAGAGCAGAAAAGGTTTCTCAGAAGTAGAAACGGAAGTAAAGACACAAGAGAATTCGAAGAACTTTCACAAGAAAGGTGAAAGCTGAGATGATCAACAAGAAACGGCATCAAGAAACATTCTGAAGTAATTCTCAAGGGTAAATGTTTGTAAAAGGTAAAACCTTTTAACATTACACTCACTGGAAGTAACAAAATCAAGAAGATTATGGCAGATCATATCTCTATTGACAAATTGGACTGAGATAATTATCCCGCATGGGTAATGCGCATGGAAGCCTTACTTATGAGTAAAGTTTTAATGATATATGTGACAGGAGAAGAAAAAAAGCCGAATTTCAAAGACGACAGTCAACCAAAGAAAGAAGAGTTAGAAGCCTTGAAGCTGTGGCAGAAGAAAGATGCAACGGCAAGAGCTTATATCTACAATACCGTTACAGATCATCTACTACCGCATATTAGAGGTCTGGAGAAAGCAGAAGACATATGGAGTGCATTGGAAGATCATTTCCAAAATACAATGAAAGCTAGAAAGGCTAGCTTATGGTCAGAGTTTACAACGTTCAAGAAAAAGCAAAGTCAAAGCATTAGTGATTATGTCACTAAGATGAATGACTTGGCGGACAGTCTTGGATCGATCAATGAAGATATCAAAGACCACAGGTTAATAGCGCAAGTGCTTGCAGGTTTGAGAGGAGATGAAAGGTGAAAACCTTTCGTACTCTCAACTGAACTTTCTTTAAATCATTTTGTACCAGATTTAAATCAGTTGCTTGGACTAATGCTAACGTTTGAGCAAGATTTGAAGACAGATGGAGAAAAAGGACATAGTTCTGCTATGTATGCAAAGAATAAGAAGAAAGGTGATAAAGGTAAAGAAAAAGATGAAGAAGAAGTGACTGCTCAAGCAAATTATGCAAGAGGAAGAGGTAACGTCAGAATAAGAGGTAAAGGAAGAGGTAATCAGACTAACAAAAAGAAGACTTGTTGGATCTACGGATTAAGCAATCATTTGGCTTATGATTGCTGGCATAATTCTCAAGGATCAAATCAGAATCAGAATAATAACAATAGAGGCAGAAGTGGAAGATATCAAAGAGGTAGACAAAGCCAAAGAGGCGGATATGGTAGAGGTGCAGCAAGAAGTTGGGGACAGAATCAGTCTCACAACACTACCTACTACAACTATGTGAATGATACGTAGAATGATGATCATACAACATTGATGATGAACTCGATAAGTGTGTCAGAAAATGAAGACCTCAAGGTATTCTATATTGACTCTGGTTGTTCAAATCATTTGTCAGGAAATATAGAATTGTTATCAGAACTTGAAGGAGGTATTTCAAATCATACAGTACAGACAGGTGATAACACAAAACATAATGTAAGGTCAATTGGAAAGGTAAAGTGTAAGAATGGAGCTGACCTACTAACGAATGTTTTGTATGTTCCAACAATCCCGAAAAATCTTATCAGTGTGGGTCAGATAGTAGAAAAAGGTTTTCAAGTCAGGTTTACAAATGAAGGAGTATTTGTTGAAGATCCAGAGAATGGATACAATCAGATTGTTCATGGTAAAAAGGAAGGTAGACTTTTTACTCTGAAAGTACAAGGAAATGTTGGTCAAGCCTTGATCACACATGGTGATGAAGTATTTACAGAGTTAGACCTCTGGCATAAGAGGTTAGGACATTTTAATGAAACAGGAATCAAAACTATGGTGGAGAAACAATCCGTGAGAGGATTACCAAATATGAAGAATCAACATATGATTCACAAATGTGAAGCCTGTGAGATGGGAAAAGCCCACATGTTACCATTTCAGAAGAAAGGGTACAAACATGATGGTGTGTTAGAGCTCATACATACAGATGTATGGGGACCAACAAAAGAAGGATCTATCAGCGGCTCAAGGTATTATGTTCTTTTTATTGATGATGCAACAAGATGGATAACTCTTTATGTTTTGAAAGAGAAGTCATAAGTATTTGAAGCTTTCAGGAATTTTCATGCATATGCTGAAAGACTTACAGGACAGAAACTCAAAAGACTAAGATCTGATGGAGGAGGAGAATATTTTTCTCGAGAGTTCAATGATTATCTATGGAATGCAGGTATCAAAAGAGGAATAACTTGCAGGTATACACTGCAACAAAATGGAGTAGCAGAAAGAAGAAACCGAACTCTAGTTGAGTTTGCAAGAGCAATGCTAAAGGAGAAGAATTGTCCAAATTATCTTTGGGTTGAGGCTGTAAATATAGCTACATATATGGTAAATAGATTACCATGTATAGCTTTGAATGGGATGACCCCTTATGAAGCTTGGTGGGGTAAGAAACCAACACTTGATCATTGTAAAGTGTTTGGATCAGTTGCTTATGCTTATGTACCATCACAACTCAGACATAAGCTTGAATCAAAAGCTGAAAAATACGTGTTCATCGGATATGATGAAAAGCAGATGGGTTATAGGTTATGGAGTCCTTTAACCAAACAGTTTACTATTTCCAGAGATGTGACATTTGATGAAGGAAAGAGCTGGTATATAGATAAAGAGCATAGTGTTGAAACACTTGAAGAAGAGATAAGAAGAAAAGAAAAAGGAAAATCACATATGCAGGTGAATGGAGATGAAGATCATATGCAGGCAAGTACGTCCAGGATTCGATCAGGTATGAGAAATGAAGATGAACTAAGATTTGATGAAGATGTGTATTCATATACACATGAAGAATATGAGCTAAGAAGGTCAAACAAAGTAAGGAAACAACCAACAAGGTATTCCTATGACACTTCTTATTTGAATCAGAAAAACTATGCTTACTTAGTAAAGGAAGATGAAGAACCTCAGAATTACGGTGAAGCAAAAGGTAAGAAACAATGGGAAGAAGCAATGAAGGAGGATTTCAATGCACTGGAAGAGAACAAGACTTGGGAACTTGTTCCAAAACCAAATGGTAAGAAAGTGATTCGAAATAAATGGGTTTACAAAGTTAAAAAACTTGCAGATGGAAGGATAGCCAGATACAAAGCTAGACTGGTGGTCAAAGGCTATGCTCAGACGCATGGCATAGATTATGATGAGACGTTTAGTCCGGTGGCAAAGATGTCAACCATAAGGACATTGATTGCTATAGCAGCATCAAAAGGATGGAAGCTAAGTCAGCTGGATATAAAGAATGCATTTTTGAATGGATATATATCAGATGAAGTCTACATGGAACAACTTGAAGGGTTTGTAAGTTCTAGTTACCTAGATCATGTTTGCAGATTAAGAAGAGCTCTCCATGGATTGAAGCAAGCTCCAAGAGCTTGGAATTACAGACTTGTGAAGTATCTTAATGACCTTGGATACCAAAGTTTGAAGGCAGATGCAAGTCTACTCGTTAAGAGAACAGATGAAGGTATGATCTACGTTTGTATTTATGTAGATGACATAATAATCACAGGAACCTCAGATGAAGGAATCAAAGAGGTAAAGAGATTTCTTGAAAAAGAGTTCAAGCTTAGTGATCTAGGAAAATTATCATATTTTCTTGGAATGGAAGTTACATATACAGATCATGGTGTATATGTTTCACAAGAAAGGTATCTCCTAAACTTACTGAAGAAGTTTAACATGGAGAATTGCAGAGAAGCTTCAACACCGCTTGAAGCAAATCATAAGCTCAGCAAATATGGTGGTGCAGAGTTTAAAGATATGAGGAAATATCAGGCGTTAGTGGGAAGCTTGATTTATGCTACACTAACAAGAACGGATCTCAGTTATGCAGTGGGAGTTCTCTCACAGTTTATGCATTGTTCGAAGGATCAACATTGGGTTGCAGGACAAAGAGTTCTTAGATATATCAAAAGAACTATAAAGGAAGGATTATATTATCCTTATACGTTAGATATAAAGCTGAGAGCATACAGTGACTCAGACTGGGCAGGAAGTCAAGATGACAGGAGGTCAACACATGGGTATATGATATACCTAGGAGATAAGCTTGTAAGCTGGTGTTCAAAGAAGAAACACATAGTGGCTTTATCATCAACTGAAGCAGAATATAAAGGACTTGTGGAAGCAGCGAAAGAAGTGATATGGATGCAGACCTTGTTCAAAAGCATGGGTATTGATCAAGGTATACCTATCATACATGGAGATAAAATGAGCTCGTTGTATCTTGCAGCAAATCCAATATTTCATGCAAGAACAAAACACATAGAGATTCAATATCATTTCGTGAGGGAAAAGGTAATGGAGAAGGAGATTGAATTAGTATTCACTCCTATAAAAGATCAGATTGCAGATATTCTGACAAAGAGCTTGGATGGAGTAAAGACAAGAAGATTCAAAGAAATGGCAGGTATAAAAGAAAAGAAGAATATATGAAAGATCAGAGAATGCAAATTAGTGATTGAGGGGGAGCAGTTGAAGAATCACTCACAAATTTGACATACAGACAGACATAAAGATGAAGAAAGACAAAGAGAAGCAGAAACAAAACATTCAGGAAAATCAAGCCTTAGTGAAGGGACAAATTCACGCCTGTAATATAAGGTGTAGAAACTTCCAGAATTACGAGTTTGGATCTCGGATCAAAATGTATATAAGAGAGAGCATAGAAATGGAATAGATAGGTGAGAAGATGAGAGGTGACAAAAGCGCATATAGATACTGAGGATAGTGATATAGAAGATGCCAGAGATTGCGTATGTAGAGATGAATAATAGAACCTGAATTGTCGGGTATTCATCTGAGAGAGATGGTAAGGAATAACTACTAAGAGTAGGAGAGTTTTCCATAGCTATGAGCAAAGTGAGGCCAAGCTATTTTGTACACATCTTCTCTAATAGAAAACACATGTTCATGTGGAAGATTGAGTGCATTCTTTGTATGTGAAGAAATCTGAGTAATTTCGTGTTATTGTGAAAGTTAGTTAACAGTTACAGTTTTCTCAGTAAACATTTTCCGGTACTTCTGAGAGTTAGATCTTGTAACACAGTGTAAAGATTTTCATGAGGGATAGCTCATCCTGAAGCTAGGAGTCTCAACTATAAGTTGATCAAAAGAATTTTGTGAAACGGGACAAGTACACAGTACAAAGCCTGACCGTAAAAAGGCATCCAGAACTGGTGAAGTTTTTTCTTAAACTTCAAAAAGAGTTCATTTATTGAAGGAAGCTCAGGTATTACTTCCTTACTTCATCAACAATCATTTGAAGTAATTACAAACAGAATTGCAGTTGATTCCGATAAGATTTCAGTAAGTTTACGGTGACAGTCCGGTGGAAGTCTGGTGAAGTTCCGGTGAAATTTTGGTGAGTTCAAAACATAGTTTTGACACGGTTAAGTAACGGAAAGATTATCTAACTATAAACAAACACAGTAGTGTAAAGTCCGAAGTAAATAAGTTCAGAATTGAAGCTTGAAGGAAACGCGAAGCTTTCTATAAAGTGAATTTTCAGTTTTCACTAAATTGTTGGTGCATTTTACCCAAGCCTACATGCTTGATATATTTGATATCATCCTCATTTGTAATTCACATGAGTAGTCATGTGAACACCTCTTGTAAAAGAGTTCATTTTTATCTCTTGTAATTGGAAAAAGAAAAAGGAAAAGGATGGCTTACCTCATGCATGATGTAAAAGCAATTTCATGGCTCTAACTACCAAAACCCACGACTTTTTGAGCTGAGGGAATCTCTCCTAACTTTGGGGATCACTTTTAGGTGGAGCCATTCGAATTCGAATTCAAAACTCCCTCCAAGATTAGCTATAAAAGGAGCAAGAAGGAAGAGGCGATTAGCAAGCCTTGTACGTGACCACTTCATGTAATTTTGTAGAGATTGAAGAGCTTACTCCATAGCTCTATCATTATACTCCCATTGTGCAAAGATTCATTGCCAATGTGGTTGTAATCATATGTGAATCTATACATTTATCATCATTCACTTCTCTGTTTTGTTCTTTGCTATACTCACTCAGAGCAGTACCTTCAGAAGATCATATCTCGAGTTCTACCAAACCTTTTTTAGTGATTTAACTTGCGTTGGATAGCTCTGATTGTCGAGTTTTTTCATATACATTTTCAAGGTCATTGGAGTAATAATTTTGAAGATATCGTCAATTTACTACTCACTAGTCTATCTCTACAGAGCCCTGAGAATGGTGGGCATGTTCTAGAAATTGATAAATCTTGTTCTCAGTGCTCAGTCCATCATTTGAAGTGTTTTAACTTGGAATAGCAAGCGTGTTAAGTCTACTTGCTACGGCCAAAATGAAGTTTTCTAATTCCTACCAGGTTGAGAGCACTGTTCATTTTTTCCAGCAGGTGTATGTCCAAAAATAGCAAGTTTTGGGAGCTAGTCATTTCGCAACTAGTCTGTCTTGACTTAAACTTTTGGGATACATGTTCCAAAGTACTTGACTGATATTTTGGTGGATTTAGGAAGCTCAAAGGGTCTACTAATCAACTCTGAAGTCTCAGTTGGCTGGCGTGAAGCTGGTTGTAGCGGCACCTACT
Organism: Ceratopteris richardii; assembly: GCA_020310875.1. Lineage (NCBI taxonomy): Eukaryota > Viridiplantae > Streptophyta > Polypodiopsida > Polypodiales > Pteridaceae > Ceratopteris > Ceratopteris richardii. Next base: position 75,252,049 of record CM035412.1, on the reverse strand, counting down.
CATCTTTGGATTGCATCCACCATCTCTCTTCACAGTGGTATCAGAGCATAGTCAAGCAACATGGGAGATGGATTTCCATCAACAATTGACAAATTGGATCGAAACAACTACCCGGAATGGTCTCTAAGGATGGAGGCTTACCTTCAAGGGAGGAATCTATATGGATTCATATCCGGAGATGAAGCAATGCCAACCATGAGGAACAAAGGGCAACCATCACATGAAGAAGTGGAAGGACTTTTGAATTGGTGTTCGAAGGATGCACTCGCAAGGTCCTATATTCTAAACTCAATCTCTGATTTTCTTTTACCTCATGTCAAGGGATGCAAGACATCAAGAGAGACCTGGAATGCACTTTCTTCTTTCTTCTCTTCCAACACTCGAGCAAGGAAGAACCAATTGTGGATGGAGTTCACAACAATGAAGAAAAGCCCGAAGCAAAATGTGACTGATTATGTCACAAAGATGAAGGAGATTTCCGACCAACTTGGAAGCATTGGAGAGGTAATTGAAGAGGAGCAAATCACAAGACAATTGGAGGCTACAACAACAACAACTACTACAACAACAATTACAACAACAACAACAACAACAACTATCAAAGTGGCCATAGAGGAAGCAGAGATTACAATAACTATGCAGAGGACCAAAGTCAAGAAGATTCATTATTGATTATGAATCTATCAGCGAAGAAGGGTAAGGATGATGATCACATATTTTACATTGATTCGGGATGCTCGAACCATGTAGCAGGAAATGTGGCTTTACTTTCAGATTTGGAAGATCCTCATAACAAGCATGAAGTGCAGACAAGAGATGACACAAAGCACTCAGTGGAGAAGATAGGTAATGTGAAGACATCAGATGGGAATATGAACCTCTTAAGCAAAGTCTTGTATGTCCCTACAATTACCAAAAATTTAATAAGTGTTGGCCAGATTGTTGAAAAAGGATTGCAGGTTAGATTCAATCGATTTGGAGCATATGTTGAAGACCCAAGGCAAGGCTTTCGAAGGATTGCCAAAGGAGAAAAGACAGGAAGGCTTTTCACTTTTGAAGTGGAAGATACAAAGAACATAGCTTTGTTTAGCTATGGATCTCAAACTCTAACAGAGTTGGAGATATGGCACAAAAGGCTTGCTCACATTGGTGAGAGGACACTCAAACAGATTTGCAGGGACCAAAGTGTACTTGGTTTGCCTAATATCACAAGGCAACACATGATTTATAAGTGTGAAGCTTGTCAACTCGGCAAGGCTCATAGACAACCTTTCAATAAGAAAGGATATATGTATCAAAATCCTTTGGATCTAGTGCACACGGATGTGTGGGGTCCAAGTAAGGAGCCATCTATATCAGGCTCAAGATATTATATGTCTTTCATAGATGATTGTAGCAGGTGGACCATTCTATTTCTCATGAAGCACAAGGATGAAGTGTTTAATTGCTTTAAGAAGTATATTGCTCTTGTTGAAAACCAAACAGGTAGGACTTTGAAACGACTCAGATCAGATGGTGGAGGAGAATACTTCTCTTCTGAATTTGATGCCTTCTTGCATGAAAGAGGCATTAAAAGGGAAGTCACTACAAGGTATACACCCGAACTCAATGGTGTAGCAGAAAGGAGGAACAGAGCTATTGTCGAAGCTGCAAGGTCCATGCTCAACGAAAAGGGATTGCCAAACTACCTATGGGTAGAGGCTGTGTCTACAGCCACATATCTCATAAATAGACTTCCATCTAAGTCACTAGATGGAACCACTCCATATGAAGTGTGGAATGGAAGAAGACCTAGTCTAGAGCATTGCAAAATCTTTGGATGCTTAGCCTATGCTCACATTCCTTCTCAAGTAAGAGGGAAATTGGATCCCAAGGCAGAGAAGTGTGTATTTATTGGTTATGACCAAAACCAAAAAGGATATAGATTGTACAATCCAACCAATAAAGGATTTTCTGTGAGTAGAGATGTAATTTTTGATGAAAACAAATCATGGTTTGATGATGACAGGAAAGTGAAGCTGCCTTATGACTTGGATGAAGATTTTCCATCACTTCAACCAAAGGAGCCAAAGCAGATTGAAGAAAGTGATTCGGAGATTGACCTAGAAGACTTGGAAAGACTAAAGCTATGGAAGAACAAAGGAAAAGCAAAGATGCAGGATGCTACATATGGACCCGAGAGCTCACATCAACCACTTAGAAGGTCTTCAAGGGAGAAGAAGAAACTAGAGAGGTTTGGTTATGATACTTCTTTGGTCACGAAGCACTCAATCTACATTGCAAAAGATTCAACCAATGAAGAGCCTACCACATTCGAAGAAGCACAAAGCAAGAAAGCTTGGAGAGATGCAATGGATGAAGAAATGGAAGCCTTGAAGGAGAATGACACTTGGGAGCTTGTACCTAACAAGCCATCTATGAAGATAATCGGATCTCGATGGATATACAAAATCAAGAGGAATCCAGATGGAAGTATAAATAGACACAAAGCAAGGTTAGTTGCTAAAGGGTTTGCTCAAACCCATGGTATTGATTATGAGGAGACTTTCTCTCCTGTTGCAAAAATGCCTACAATTAGGGTTCTCATTAGTCTTGCTGCATCTAGAAATTGGAATCTTTATCAACTTGATGTAAAGAATGCTTTCTTGAATGGATGGATTTCTGAGGAAGTGTATATGGCACAACCTCCTGGATATGAGGATGCACATCATCCTAACTATGTATGCAAATTAAAGAAAGCTTTGTATGGATTGAAGCAAGCTCCAAGAGCTTGGAATTTCAGATTGGTGACTTATTTGCAGGACCAAGGATTCAAAGCTAGCAAGGCGGATACCTCTTTGTTCATAAAGAGGAATGGATATGAAGTGATCTATTTATGTGTGTATGTTGATGATATTATTATCACAGGCAATGATCTTGAAGGAATCAAACAGGTAAAGAGTCAAATGAAGGAGGAGTTCAAAATAAGTGACCTCGGACCACTCACTTATTTTCTTAGATTGGAGTTGATCTACACAGATTCAGGTATATACATCACACAAAGGAAGTATGTCCATGACATGCTCGTCAAGTTCAAGATGGAAAATACCAAGTGTGCAGGTACACCTATGGAGCAAAATCATAAGCTTAGTGCTTATGAAGGAGAGCCAATTGAAGACATCACAAGCTATCAAAGCTTGGTTGGAAGTTTGAACTATGCAACACTCACAAGGGTGGATATATGCTATAGTGTTAGCATATTGAGTCAGTTTATGCATAAGCCGAGAAGACCACATATGGAAGCAGCCAAGCGAGTCCTCAAGTACCTAAAGGGGACCATGAATGAAGGTTGTTTTATATATTTACTTCAGATATTGAGCTAAAGGTCTACTCAGATGCAGATTGGGCCGGATCTAAAGATGATAGAAGAAGCACATCCGGGTATATATCATTTGTAGGTTCAAAAATCATTTCTTGGTCATCGAAGAAGAAACCAACCGTGGCATTATCTTCTACTGAAGTAGAATATAGAGGTTTGGCTAATGCAACTCAAGAAATCATGTGGTTAAAATCTTTGTACACAGATCTTGGACTTCATTCTTCAACGCCTCACATTTTTGGTGACAACACAAGCTCACTACATCTAGCAGCTAATCCGGTATACCATGCTAGAACCAAGCATATTGAAGTCCACTACCATTACGTAAGAGAGAAGCTAATGAGCAAGGATATTCAACTATCCTATGTCTCTACAGATATGCAATGTGCAGACATGTTGACTAAAGCTCTTGATGGTATGAAGTTAAGTAGATTCAAGTTGATGATTGGCTTGCAGGAAATCAAGGACAATTGAAGACTTATTTGGAGGCCAAGCATGTTAGGCTTGAGGGGGAGCTGTTGGTGCATTTTACCCAAGCCTACATGCTTGATATATTTGATATCATCCTCATTTGTAAGTCACATGAGTAGTCATGTGAACACCTCTTGTAAAAGAGTTCATTTTTATCTCTTGTAATTGGAAAAAGAAAAAGGAAAAGGATGGCTTACCTCATGCACGATGTAAAAGCAATTTCATGGCTCTAACTACCAAAACCCACGACTTTTTGAGATGAGGGAATCTCTCCTAACTTTGGGGATCACTTTTAGGTGGAGCCATTCGAATTCGAATTCAAAACTCCCTCCAAGATTAGCTATAAAAGGAGCAAGAAGGAAGAGGCGATTAGCAAGCCTTGTACGTGACCACTTCATGTCATTTTGTAGAGATTGAATTTTCTAATTCCTACCAGGTTGAGAGCACTGTTCATTTTTTCCAGCAGGTGTATGTCCAAAAATAGCAAGTTTTGGGAGCTAGTCATTTGGCAACTAGTCTCTCTTGACTTAAACTTTTGGGATACATGTTCCAAAGTACTTGGCTGATATTTTGGTGGATTTAGGAAGCTCAAAGGGTCTACTAATCAACTCTGAAGTCTCAGTTGGCTGGTGTGAAGCTGGTTGTAGCGGCACCTACTCATCTTTGGATTGCATCCACCATCTCTCTTCACATAAATACAGTTATAAAGCTTTCAATTTCAGAAGGTTGCTAAGCTACTGATGATTATAGAGCTGTTCTAATATCACTCTAGCTTAGTTCTAGTTGAGTTGTGGCAATTTTCGACAGTCTTGTTAGTGAACAAGCTTTTGTCACGACATCAACATAAACTAACTTCAAGGGAGTCCCCATAGGGAGTATCAGACAAAATTCTCGATGCTTACTTGTTCAATCTAGAAGTAGTGCCTGATTGGGTGAAAGCTATAGTTCCTATTCTCACCTTTGGACCTAAACATCCTGTAGTAAGAATTAAAGACAAGGAAGTAGTCAGATCTCAAAAATACCACATAATGGAAGGCAACATGTATAAGCACACCAACCAAAGTATATTGGCTTGTTGTGTAGACGAAGATGAACATGCAAAATGGTTGCAACTAGCACACGTAGGTGCACTATAGCATGCAAAATGGTGTATTGGCCAATTATGGAAGTAGATGTCCATAAGTTCTGCAAGGAATGCCCAACCTATTGTATTAGTCTAGACCACTTGTAGAGTATGCTACACTATACCAAGTGTCTCTAATACCATATTGGAGTGAACCTTTAGTGGCCTTTCTGAGGACGAGAACATTCCCTCAAGAAATGACCCTCGCTAGACAAAGGAGCTTAGAACAAGAAGCAGGAGACTATGCTCTCATTGGAGATAATCTATATAGACAAGGAAAAGATGGAGATCTTAGATTGTGTGTCCATGAGAGCAAATATATGAAGATCTTGGAGATTGCTCACCAAAGTGTGGCAGGAGGACACTTTGGACCAAACCGTGTGATTAAGGCAATTCTATTCGCAGGTCTTTGGTGGCCAACACTTCACATGGATGCACATACCTATGTGAAGAGGTGTGACATTTTTCAGTGAACTCAATATCCAATATGAAAAGATGAGATGCCATTGAAACCCATGATGGGAGGACGGGCATTCTCTAAGTGGGGAATCAACTTTGTAGGTCCTATTAATCCCCCAGCTAAAGGTTCACAACTATCTAACCTAGTGGGTTGAAGTAAAGGTCACAATGAAGAGTGATGCTCAAATGACATCTAAGTTCTTATTTGAGAACGTGTTCATGAGATATGGTTTGCCCATAGAATTGGTGAGTGATCGTGGCACCCACTTCTTGAATGAGGTCATTGAACACTTGTTACAAGAATTCATGGTTATCCACAAGAAGTCAGCTCCATATCATCCACAAGCCAATGGCCAGGTCGAAAGCACGAATAAAATACTTTGTAATGTTTTAACGAAATTGGTGAATAATAAATGCTCTGACTGGGACAAATAGCTACACCAGGCTATTTGGGCATATCAAGTTGCCTATAAAACGGTTCTCCAAGCCACACCATATCAGATGATACTGTGCCAAAATGTGCTGCTACCATTAGACTTTTTGATACCCACACTGAAAGTAGCACAGGAGTTTGAGTGGACAGGTCAGAAACTCTCTTCAAGGATCTTTGATCTTGAACGATTAGGTGAAACAAGACTAAGCGCAACTGCAAGAATATACACAACCAAGAAAAGACAAAAGGCTTACTGTGAAGCCCACGTGAAGGATAAAGGCTTGAAAGCGAGATATTTAGTCCTAGTGTATACCTTGAAGCAACATGCAAGAAAGCTAGAGAAACGAGGTTATGGACCCATGATTATTAATAGAATATCAACGAGTGGAGGAGTCCAATTAGCCACTCTAGAAGGTGACATCCTACCTAGTTACATCAGTGGGTGTAGAGTCAAATTATATCAAGAACCCCTAACAGAGGAGATGCTAAATCGACTCGACACTGCGAAGAAACGTAAAGAAGAAAAACGAATCCGAGAAGAAGCACAAGTGAAATATTTGGAACACATCCGAAGAATGAAATTGAGAAAACAAGGTAGAGATCATCCTAGGTCTGACACTCAAGAAGCTCCAAGATATCACATGGCCATGTGCAAAGCATCAGGTGTATGTTCACATAGGATAGTTGATCGACGACCCTTTGTGACCTTAGAGTTAGGACATGAAGAGAGTGCAAAGACCATAAGAGCTTTGATTGAATCAGGAGGAGCCACTAGTGCAATTCAACTTTCTTACTATCAAGAATGGCAATTAAAAGTCAATCCTATAGAAGCATATCTCATAGGATTGGGAGGTGTGGAAACCCCTTGCATGGGTGAGGTGGAACTTCCCCTCTACATTCAAGATGTCCTAATGATAGTCAAAGTGCTAGTGTGTGAAGAGGAGGATCTCACTGAGTCTCTGATCTTGGGTCAAGATTGGATCTATGATCATGTAGTTAACCTAAACCTAAGAGGCGAACTTCTTTAGGTATGGGTGAGCCAAAATCGCATCACAATTGAGTTAGAAAATCCATCACTCATGCCATTGGGAAAGGCACCAAATCCTAATCCTTCTAGGAACATACATGACGATAAGTGTGTTATTCTTGTCCAAGATTCTATGGTGCAGAATATTGTCACTTGTGAAGGATGTGCAGAAGCCAACAAGGAACTCCATTCTTTTCCAAAGAGGATCCTAGAAAAACAAGAAAAGCAACACAAGACACAAAGGAAACTAATAATCACAAAGCATCATCAACGATCGATGCAACATAAAGCACCTCATGGCACAAAACAGATCTGGATACATAAGGGTGCACAACCCTCTACTCTAGAGATAGAATCCCAAGGTGTTGGAACTTCTTCAAGGTCTCTCATTCTCTTTGAACCTCTCATGGCAGGTTGAGTACTAGTGCCTGCTTCATTTGTGAGCACCACACCATGTTTCTTCATGGGGATAGTGGTCGATTTGACATACTTTGCCATTTCTAAAGTGGATGGCATTTCTTGTAGGTAATCACGGATGTTCAATGCATGATAGATTAGAATTGTTAAAGTTGTGCTACCATTCAAAATCTTTATGATCCTCCATCGCTTCTTGGCTTCGATAAGTTGTTCTTGCACATAAGGGGTCAGATTGATTTGATTTCTGATTTTTTTGATTGCATGAGATAATAGCTTGAATACTATCTTTTGTGGTGTTGTATATCTATGCATGTTTGGAAAACATAAATGTTTATGCACCAATCACACTTCTTCTTCAATATCCATCCGATTAATCTCCACAAAGGTATGCTTCTTTGCTTCATGACTTTCATCTTTGAGATCTGTAATATCATCTTTAATCCATCCAAATGCTTCTTTGATTAATGTATGCATGAAATGAATGGTTTTCTAGTCTCCTTGTAAGTCCATAACTTTTGCTTTCGACACAAATGGTTTATTTGTTTCTGGATGCAATGTGTTCATTACTTGTGTGCATCTTTCAAAGTCAGGCTTATAGATTAGACGCTTCAAATAAGCCTCAATTCCTACTTTGGTTCAAGTGTCCATCATTCTTGGTAATTCATGTGGGATGCAGAAATATTGACTCATCATTTAAAAGTGATGGTCACGATCCATGATTCTGATAGTGATCAAGAAGAGGAGTTCATCGGTTGGTTTTTCATTGTTGAACCAGTGACCCCTTGCCTTAACCACACATTCCAAAGGAAAATTCATTAACCTCCATTGTTTGGGTTGCCTTTGAATCTTCAGAAGCCACTTGCACTTAAACCCAATATTTGATGAATATGGGATAGTATGAAAAACTTTTATTGCTCTTTCTATTCATGCATCCAACATCCATCCTTTAAGTGAATCCCCTCTCACAATAGTTGAGAGAATCATGGTACCTGAAGATATATATATATATATATATATATATATATATATATATATATATATATATATATATATATATATATATATATATATATATATATGATTTTTCTAATTGCTAGAAAGAAACATAAAATGGTTAGTCATAGTTGAAGCAAAAGGTTAGGTGTAGTCAATCGAAACTCTATACTACTATAATAGAAGTGAAGATCTATTTCCATTGGAGGAAATATGCACCACCAAATAGTTTAAAGAAGCCATGTGCTGAATGTGAGACCTTGTAGTGTGGCCCTATAGTGCATGCTCTAGGTGAATTCAGCTCATCATGAGTGCGATCCTAATATTGCTTCTCTAGTATTTGTTTTGCTAGTGCTTCCTTTGCTTTCCATATTTGATATGTTTCTGTCATTTTATGTCGATCTCTTGAAATTTGTTTGGTGCAATTCTGGTACTACATCATTTCTTTTGATGTACCACATATATTTGCCTTGCTTGATTGGCTTCTTTGGTTTTCTTTGACCATGGTAGTCTTTGATTTGCTTGAAGTTTCATAGTAATGTTGTCGATCGATCTCCTTGGCTAATGCTCGAATGCCTTCCTTGGCTTCTTCTAAGGTCTTCATTGGGTATCCAAGTTTGCTTTTGTTGTCTTTGAGCTTCAATGAGTTTTTTGTGTGGCCATATTTGAATTCTCCTTGAGTTTACTTGCTTGGTTCTTTCTTCCTTGATCGACTTTCTTCATCTAGGGTTTGTCAATTATTCTTGGTGTTTCTTGTGTTTTCACTTGTAGTTGTCCTTGCGAATCCATATCTACTTGATTTTCCTGTTTTCGTGTTGTCTATCCCTTCCTTGTGTTGGGTTCCTCTCTAGAATGAATGACCTCACTAAGGCTCTATGATATGATCTCTTGACAAGGAGAGATGGGCTGATTGTGTACTAGAACAAGAAATTTCATTGACACTTATGGATGGTTGAAGAATAGAGTCTCAAGATAAAGAGTTTGGTTGGGATTCTAAATCATGTATACTTTGGTTTGGTCCATTAGAGTTTTCCCTATCCACTATCTTGAGTGGTTTCTCATCTAGGAGACTAAAGACTTCTCTATGGCCTACCTTGGCTTAAATATATCCTTGGGACAAATGTATTGTAACCTCATTTTCATTAATCCAATCTTATTCTAGAACTAGTTCTTCTAGAAGATTGAAGTCTTTATAGACCAAAAGTCTTTGTTGCATAGTATTGTTTCCTAGGTACAAGGATAAGGTTACTTCTCCTAGGCATTCATATATTACCTCCTATCCCAATCAAATAAGATTTTGTAGGGGTAAGTGTTACACAGAAAAGTTGTGTTAATTTTAAATCTACTAATGTGGTGTCTGTGAAGAATGTAGCTCTTTGAAATATGATCTTGTTCAAATATCCCGAAAGAAATTGTCTTGATGTTCACATTTATGAATATGTGTGCATATGTCAACATGGATCTGGTGTCGAGTGCATGATTGCAAAGGAAGTGTGTTTGCTAGGGAGATGCGTAGGTGAGCATGTATTAAAAGGAATATATTCATCATTAAGCATTTGGGATCATGTGCACACCACCATATGTGTGTAAGATCGCTTGAGAACACAAATGTGTGTATGAAACTGCATCAACTCATGTATATGTACCGTAGTTGCAAACTTCATGTGTCGTTCCGCAAGTCCATCTTGCTTCAAGATTGATATATTTGGAAGTTGAAAAAAAAAAGAGGAAAAAAAAGAGAAAAAAAAAAGAGACAACAAAAATGCATAAAGAAATTATGGGAAAATAATATTGAAAAAAAACACAACAACAAAACAAAAACAAAAAGAGAAAATAGATTAAAAAAAAAAGAGAGAAAAATAAAAGTGCACGTGTGCATGTGAGTGGGGGAGTGGGATGTCAGATGTCTGGCGAGTGGGAGAGTGGGGGGAAAAAGAAAAAAAGGGGAGAGACAAAATTAATCCCTCTCCCTCACTCTCTGGCGGCCCCAAATCTCATATCTCTCTCTCTCTCTCTTCGACTGGAGAAGCTCTCGGGTTCTGTTGTTTATGTGTGCAGGTATCGCAAGGGGAGGAGATCGGGGAGCTACAATTGAACGGATCAAGGAGGAAGTCAAAGGGAATTCAAAGGCAGCTAAAGGGAGCATTCTGCAGGTCTATAAAGAAAGAAGGGGGGTCAACAGTTCTTCTACGGGTTTTTTCTTCACTTTGTGTGCAAGAACGAAGGCATCCGGAGGGGGGCTGCTGGGTCTTTTGCAGTGCATGTGCAGGAAAAGAAGAAGGTTAGGTGGAGGAGGTTACGACAACTCGCCTTGGAGGTAGTACAACTAATGAAGGAGAAGGGTTCTATACCATCGATGCCAACATCGGGGCAGAGTGGGAAGAGAGGGGGAGACACCTACGTATAAGGGAGGACCGTCATTCAACCAGGGGAGTTTTTTCGGGGGGGGGTGCTCATCGACTATTAGCTGCTCGCTTATTGAGTGGAGGGGGAGCAAAGCTTCTTCTCAGACACTGAATGGCAAGAAGGACCTTGTGAAGGGAGACGATCTTCTCATTGCTTGCATGGCTAGAAGTAGGAGATATAGAGCAGTTGGAAGGTAGACTCAGGATTCCCTGCTGCTGCTTGTAGAAACAGTGGCTCTTGTTCTGTCACATTTCCATTTACTAGGAATAAACAGATCTTTTGCTGAGGGGAGCTCAACTTGGACTTTCTTGGGGAACTTAGTCGAACTAGCTGCCTTTATCCTTATGAAACATGTCAGCGATTGCCAAACCGTATATCAGATCTATAAGAAGTGGTGGATCAACTCCACAAGTGAATTCGTGGGTATGGAGCTCTTAGCAGCTCATGGGGGATCATTCTGAGCAATTGTCGAAGAGAGCTCTCGGGATAACAAAGCAGGAGGGGAATCGATCTGTGTCGTCAAGGGTGGCTATACCTATTACTCTCACGCAGTGGAGAGCCCAACTCACAGTTATTTTGGCAGAGGGATCGTCCTTCACGAGGGCGTGGACAAGTGCACACAGGCAGTAGCTAGAAGATGGGGGAGGGTTAGCGTTCTTGGTCGATGGGAAACTTGATATGTACCGGTGTTGCACAATTCGTATGCACAGGTAGAAGTAATGGCAGCAGAAAGGGTGAAACTGTTAGACCCGCATAGAGCAGCACTTCGAGGTCGAGCTGATCTGGGAAACATTTGGGGAGGTTTCAGAGTCATTTTTCTTTTGAAAGGATTTACAGATCGTCACATAGAGAAAGCCGGAAGGGGGGAGGAAGTGGCCTATGGTAGTTGTCCGTCCTCTTGATCCCCCTCTTCTGCTCCACCTTTTCATCCATGCCGTTGTTTCCCTGCGGTTTGTCCAGGATTTAGTGACATGGACTCAGCTGATTGAAGGTTGAGGATGCCCATGTTGTGAAGTAATGAAGTTGGATTGGCATTCTTCCTGGGAGGAGATTTGTCCAACAGGGGGTGAATCAGGAGAGTATCAGCCTATAAACGGTGGCCTTACTGCAGCTTTATGCCATTGCTGGGCCGAAAGACAGATACAAACCCGACTGGGAAATATTGTGGAAAGAGTGTGAGAGTTTCACTCCAGTTACAACTGAAGATTTTTTGGGATGTTTTTGGGATGTTTTCATGAACACACAGATCTAGGTCAAGTCCCTCCTAGACTGTTTGAGAAAGGATGTATCCTAAATATCAACAACAGTTTTAAAAACGGAGGGAATTGAAGAAGGATAATCCAGGGAGGGCTCTGAAGTTTTCTTGTGCAGTTCTTGGATAAGAGTTTCGGATCCATAACACTTTCCTGAAGGATTTCTGTGCAAAGCTTTTCAATAATATTGGTGTGTAATACCTTTAAAAACTTAACTCAGAGAATGCTTGAGTTTGGCACAGGAAAATTAGTTATGGATAACTGGCATTGAAGGAAGCATTGGAAAAGTGCAATGAGAATCTATTAACCACATCGAAGAATCGACACGGCCTATCAAGAACCTGAAAATTTGCAGATGGAGGGTGTTTTCATCCCAAACGACGATATGCTAAGTGTCGCACACAGTGTCACTTCCCGTTTTCAAAGGGTACAATGAGTCGAGCATGATTCAATCCATTATGGGAGTGTTTAGATGTGATGCTCAGAAGTTTTGCTTTCATCTTTTGATATCATAATCTAGCAAGTCAATTGAGACACATCTTCATCTCAATTTGTTTCGAAAGAGGTATGTGTTGCAATTATGGAGTTACAATTGCCATGCTTGGTTAATCTTGATTACACAAGATTTATGACAAGGGATGGAGTGCGCAAAACTAGAAGATTCTCAGAGAGGCAGGGCACAGTCAAATATGTGTTTCATGGAGCAATAGAGTTAAAATCCTATGCAGCTTTAAAGTACAAGCAACATTGAGCATTAGATTTATCCGGATGTTAGAATCTTAATGAAGACATTTCTGCAGTCTTGTTGGACTTGTGATACTTGTCGAAGGCTTGAGGGAAGAAGTCAGAGAAGGTGTTGCCTCCATGTCATTTGACAAGAATCTTCTTTGTTCCCTCTGTTTAGCATCTTCATACGAAGAGGAGAAGAAGCTACTGTCGACTACCTGTTTGTTGCTCAACTGAAGCCTTAATACTTGATGTGCTTTGACAATCTCTGTGAGTTTGAGCTGTTTTGTAATGTAGAAAGATCCTTGAGTTCTGTATATAGTGCATGGGACTAGTTGCCTTATTGAAATCATGACATTTAGCCATTCCCTCCCTAAAATTGTGTTAGAGTATTTGTGTGTGAATGCATTGTAGTTGGATGTGCGTGAGTGTGAAGAGTGAGTGTTTGAGTGTGTTTGAATGTGAGTGCATGTTGCATGGGCATGTGAGCATGCGGGTATATGTGGGAACTTGGGAAAGGGGTGAGCAAGGAGGAAGGTAATTTGGTGTGTGTGAGCAGGTGTGAAAAAGAAAGAGAGCGACCGTGCGTGCCGTTGTATGTACAAGGTATGTAAGAGCATGTGTGTGTGCATTTGCATCTGGGTGTGCATGAGTTTGTGTGCTTGACTCGGTGTGTTTGAGTGAGGGTGTCAGAGGTTGAGAGTCGAGGATTGTGTTAGTAGAGGGAAAAGAGAAGGGTTGAGAGAACGAAAAAAAGAAAGTGAGAAGACTTGGGCTAAGGAGAATAGAGGGATCCTATTAGGGGTCAGGAATGTGAACCAAGTCAGGCACATTTGTGGCTTGAAGGTGAAATAAACTGGTCGAGTTACGAGAAATTGCATAGGGATAACCAAATATAGCTGCAGTTATTTGCATATTTTGGGGGCTAAAGACCTTATCCAGTAAGTGACATCTCTAAATTTTCAACCAAAGAAACACATACACTACTAAGGGTTGCTCCTGTATCAATGAAGGAATCAACCAAATGGTATTCTTTTTTTTTTGTTCCTAGGTTTGGATAAGGTTATCTTGAGATGTTTATTAGGGTTTTGGTATTTGTGACATGATAATTTGCCATTGGAATGGGTTCCTCACCTTGTAAGTATTGCCCATCTTGTTCTCTAATCCATTCCTTACATTTTCTAATCCTTTCTATGGCGTCTAGCCTTTCTTCTTCTCTTATTCTCTCCTTCTCTTTTTTCTATTTTGTGCTTCTAAGAGTCTGATCAACATTTGTTCCATGAAGGATTCCATGTATTTTTCACTTTGCAACCACTTACGTAATTGGGTAGTATGTCTCCATCCAATGTAGTTAGGTTAATAACTCCACCCGAGAAGATACGATTTATGATCAAAGGACCATATCCTCTTTGTTGTAGATTTTTTGCATGCTGTTTCAAAGTGTAAATGAGCACTAAGTCTCCAATTTAAGACCTTAATCTTTGATGTGTTCATCATAATAAGCCTTTTATCTCTGCTTAGCAACATAAATGCCTGCTATCACTTGTAATCTAGTTTCATGCAATTTCTCAATTTGATCCAATTGGTTGGATAGCTCATGTCTTGTCCCTTCATATTTCTATGCTACTTGTAGAGTAGGAACCAAGAAATCAATTGGTAGTATTTCATTTTATCCATAAACTAGATTAAAAGGTGTAGTTCCAATAGCTGTTTTATAAACTACATGGAATGCCCAAATTGCATGATGCAATTGCTTATCCCAGTCAGATATACCACTATTGAGTAATTTGTTAAGAACCATGCATAACACTTTATTTGAACTCTCGGCTTGTCCATTAGCTTGTGGATGATAGGGTGCTAAATTTTTATGAATCACTAGAAATTCATTCATGAGTGATTCAATGACTTCATTGGTGAAGTGCATACCTCTATCACTTACTATCTTGATTGGTAGTCCAAATCTAGTGAAAATGTTTTCAAATAAGAACTTTGAAGTGGTTTGTGCATCATTTTTCCTAGTGTATTTGGCTTGTACCTACTTTGTTAAGTAGTCATTTGCTACTAAGATGTACTCTGCATGAGATCCTCTTGCTAGGGGATTAATGGGTCTAATGAAGTCTATTCCCCATCTAGAGAAAGCTCTTGCAGTAATCATTGGTCTCAAAGTCATGTCATCTCATCGTATTGGATAGTTAGTTCTTTGACATACATCACAACTTCACACATAAGTTTTGACATCCATATGTAGAGTTGGCCACCATAAGCCTACAAAAAATATTCATTTTAGTGCTCTTGTTGGCTCAAAAATGACCTCCGGCTACTCTTGCATATGCCATTTCTAATATGGGCAAGTAATCTCCTTCATGCATGCACAATTGTAGTTGATTATCTTTTCCTCATTCGAATAGCTCTTTACCCATAATTGCATAATCTTTACTTTGTTCTTCCATGGCTCTTTTTCTTGCTAGGCTAGCTCCTTCTGGATATGTTTGTGTTTATAAAAATTCTACGAGTAGCTTACTCCACTAAAGCACTATAGTCGAATAACACAAGGATGAATGGTCATTTGGAATAGACTCTTGACACATGTGAGAGTGCTTTACATATTCATGTACATCCTTCACTACAAGAAACTACGCCCCCAAAGAAAAGAAAACCGGGGGGCATTGCCTACATGATGCTCTTTCCAGCGAGCATCACATAAGTGAGGCTCCCAAAAGAAAAAAGAAGTGGTTGTTGCATAAGTGACGATTAGCATCACTTGTGCGATGCAAGTAGCTATTGTCGCTAAAATCATCACGCTATTGGCAAAGTGACTATGATGAAAAAGCATTGCATAAGCGACATCATGTGAGTAACAAAAAAAATCAATTTCTCCCAGCACATTTGTGCCGGGATCAAGAGTGAGAGACATGTTGAGATATCAAGCTCAACATGTGATGATCCAGGATGACACGTACCAATTTTTTGTTTCTCTAACATGTATAGTGGTCACGCCGGTATATGTCAGGGATACTTCATTGAGCTTTATTAGATTTATCTACCGAGAGTGATGACACATTTGTTCCTTGCCAACTCACTCATTTGCGGACATTAGGTTTTTCCCTATGTTCTGATCTTTATATATTGCACTTGTTGTATTCTTGTTTTTAGGTCATTCTTGTACATTCCTTTTTATGTAATAGAAGCAGAAGAAGAAGAAGAAGAAGAAGAAGAAGAAGAAGAAGAAGAAGAAGAAGAAGAAGAAGAAGAAGAAGAAGAAGAAGATCATTCTTCCTTGCCTCAATCTGTGTGTGTGGTTCTCCTTGAGAGTGAGGGTGTGTATGTGAGCTCTCTTCCTTATCTCCTTCCTTGTGACATGGTATCAGAGCCAGCGTGGGTGTAGAGAGCTCGTGGAGAAGGCGACGGTGAAGACTATGTGGCAAGGCATGGAGAACATGCGATTTCACAAATGGCCTCCATTTGCTATGGAAATCGGCGTGAAGGTAGAAGACCTCAAAATATTTTCATGAGTTATCCCTTTAAGGTTACTCGTTTTTGTCAGATCGAAGTTTTGGAGCCATCTCGACCTCTGTTTCGAGCCCACAAGGTGGGGCCTACAAAAAAACTAGGTCAGTTTCAGAAACTGTAACTTGCGTTGTGTTCAACGACACTCATATATTCCAGATCTAGAATTTCAAGTGATTCCATGTACTGTTGATACACGAAAACTGTGTTTTTCTGAGATCGAACGGTCACGTCATAGTGCGATAGTGTTCAAACAGAAGTGCTACTTGTAGTGTTTTGAAGTGTTGTGAATTACTGCATGACGAATTTCTTGATGGGAAAAGGCTACTGGAAATACATCGAAGGAGAGAATGAAAATGCTCCATAGTTACCAGAAAGGAATTGGACTGTAGATCAGTTAAGAGCATATGAGGAATGGAATCAAGGAGCACGAAAGGTAATGCATTGGCTATCTGTTAGCATACAGGATAGCATGATTAGACACATACAAGATGCCAAGACTCCAAAAGAGGCTTGGAACAGTTTGGTCACTTTGTATGAGACTAATACAAAGGCACGAAAATTGCAACTCAAGAACGAGCTACATACATTGGAAAAGAAGAGCATGTCGGTAAGTGACTACACTCTAAAAATCAAAAGCATATGTGAGTCACTTGCATCTATTGGTGTGAATGTAGATGATGATGATGATAAGGTGGAAGTATGCCTTCATGGTTTAGGAGCTGCATATAAGCAGTTCAGAACTTCCATACAAACCAGGGAAAATATTCCGAATTTTTCTGATCTAGTATCTATGCTGATTATTGAAGAAAAGAATCTTGGTGAGGATTCAAACTCCAAAGGAAAGCCCAATTCTGAGCAAGTATTCTACTCTGACAGAGGAAGAGGAAGAGGTAGAGGTTTTGGAAGTGGAAGAGGAAACAGTAACCAAGACCAAGGTCAACAATAGAATCATGCAGGAGGAAGATGATAGTTTCGAGGCAGGGGGAGCCAAAGAGGTCGCAGAAATTTCCAAAGAAATGATTCAGGTAATGATAGTAAAGGATGCTGGAATTGTGGTAAACCTGGACACTTTGAACGTGGTTGCAGGTTGAAGAATCAAAATAACAGAAGGCGGCAAAACAACTATGCATCCACAAGTGTAGATGATTCTGAGAAGTTGTTCATGGTTCAACATCACATGATGAATACGATGTTTGCTGGTATCTCAAAATCGAATGATAATGTCTGGTATGTTGATTCAGGTGCTTCAAAACACATGACCAGTCATGGAGAATGGTTTACTCGTTTGCAGAAAATGCCAGTTCCTGGATATGTTGAAACAAGAGATGATACATCGCATCCTATTGAGCATACAGGAAACATATCATTGTCTATGGAGGACGGGAAGGTAAAACATCTTGCTGATGTGCTGCATGTTCCAAACATAACAAAGAATCTGGTTTCTGTTAGACAAATGGTTGACCAAGGATTACAAGTCAGGTTCAATGCTAATGGGTTATACGTAGAAGAATACAAACATGGTGGATGATTGATTGCCAAAGGAAACAAAGTGGGTAGGATGTTCACCTTAAATGTGAAAGTTCCTGAAATGAATGCAGCCATGTTTGCAAAAGGTGCAGGAGTTATTGTTGATATAGAGATCTGGCACAGACGAATTGGACATGCAAATCTGCAAAGGCTGAAACTGATGGAGTCAAAGGAGATCGTTCATGGACTACCAAATTTCAAGGTGTCAGAGATGCAAAAGGTATGTGCAGCATGTCAATTTGGTAAATACTCAAGATCATCATTTCCACATGACAAGCATGTCAGTGAGAATGTGCTAGAAATAGCACATACAGATGTTTGGGGTCCTACAAAGACCACATCTATGGGCGGATGCAGGTTTTATGTTACTTTTATTGATGAACATATACGGAAAGTATGGGTATATTTCATGAAAGAGAAGAGCGAGGTGTTCACTCACTTCCAGAATTTTAAAGCTATGGTTGAAAAGAAGGCAAGGAAGTACATTCACACATTAAGATATGATGGAGGAGGTGAATACATGTCAAATGAGTTCAACAGTTTTCTAAATAATCATGGAATTCGACATCAGTTTTCATGTAGGTACACACAACAAAATGGCATTGCTGAATGCAAAAATAGACATATTGCAGAAATAGCAAGAGCCTTGATGGCTGAGAAGAATATGCCTCATTGTTATTGGGTAGAAGCTGTGCATACTGCTGTATACATCATGAAGAGAACTCCGACTGTTGCTGTACATCAAGTTACACCTCAAGAGAAGTTTAGAGGTAAAAAGCCAAACTTATCACATTTGAAAGTTTTTGGCTGTATTGCATATGTACATGTCACAGATGAATTGAGGACAAAGCTTGATCCAAAAGCAGAAAAGTGTGTCTTCATTGGATATTCCCTTGAGCAAAAGGGATATAAATGTTGTAACCCACTCACACAACAAGTAAAGGTGAGCAGAGATGTGGTATTTGATGAAATGTCAAGCTTCTATGTAGATGTCAAAGAAGGATTGAGTCTTGAACCAAACAACAAAGAAAATGCTGAAAATCGAAGTGTAGAATCTCACGTTTTGAGTGGACTGGATGCATCACCAAGCAATAGTTCCAACTCAAATCCATGGAGTGGAAGATTACGTGGAAATTTCAGTCCAACAAATTCATCAAATACATCCAAGAAAGGTAAAGAAAAGCTTTCTGCTAGTCATAAAACATGTGCAGATTTTGAAGAAGTTGATGGAGATTCAAGCAGTTCAAAAAAGAGTCTTGATGAGGAACTTGGATTGCCCTCTGTGAAGACTCTAGGACTAAGAAGGGCACATGCAGATAATACAAGGAGAAGTGACCCAGGACCAAGAAGATCTGGGAGGATGCGGAACTCAATGCAACGATTGACATATGATGGTTACATGGCTCGTCATTATGCCTACATGACAAAGGTAATACAAGATGCTGAACCTTCTTGCTTTGAAGATGCAATTGGAATTGCAGATTGGGAAAATGCTATGGATGAGGAGATGGCTGCACTTTATGGAAATGATACATGGAGGCTGATGATGGCATCACGATTGTGGCCATTTATAATGAAGACTTGATTGTAGGTGGCGATAATGAAGAAAGCAACTTCTTATGCAAGAATTTGACAAGAAAGATCTTGGTGTGCTGCGCTATTTCTTGGGCATTGAGTTTATACATACAGAAAAAGGTATATGAATGTCGCAAAGGCAGTATGCCTTGAATATGCTGCAAAAGTATGGTATGGCTAGTTGTAAGCCAATTTCTATGCCATTAGATCAGAATTTGAAGTTGGATACTACATCAGGTGAAGCATTGGAAAATGCTACTATGTACAAGAAAATTGTGGGAAGTCTTATATATCTTATAATTACAAGGCTTGATTTAAGCTATACTGTTGGACTTGAAAGTCAGTTTATGCAGGTTCCCAAGAAGCCATATTTGGATGCTCTAAGGTGTACTTTATGTTATGTGAGTGCTACTTTGGATTATGCATTATTTTATGAAGCTGGTGTAGATTTGCAGGTTCATGGATACACCGATGTAGATTTGGCTGGTAGTACTCCAGATAGAAGATCTACTAGTGGCTTTCTTTTCTCACTTGGAGGTGCAGCTATTACATGGAGCGGTAAGAAGCAACCCACTATTGCTTTGACGAGTACAGAGGCTAAGTATAGAGGTGCTGCAATGGCAACATGTGAGGCATCATGGCTGGAGATGTTACTTGCAGATTTAGGTGTGGAAGTGCAAAATCCTATCACTATCTATTGTGATAATTTTAGCAGCATACAGTTAGCACGGAACCCTATTTTCCATGCTAGAACAAAGCATATTGAGGTACATTATCACTTCATTAGAGAGAAGGTATTAGCAGGTGATATTGATCTTGTTTATGTGAGAACAGATGAGCAGGTTGCTGATATTTTCACCAAAGCACTTGGAGCTGAGAAGTTGAAGAAGTTTCGAGAGATGCTTGGATTATAGGATATGGCATTGAGCTTGAGGGGAGTGTTGAGATATCAAGCTCAACATGTGATGATCCAGGATGACACGTAGCAATTTTTCGTTTCTCTGACATGTATAGTGGTCACGCCGGTATATGTCAAGGATACTTCATTGAGCTTTATTAGATTTATTTACCGAGAGTGATGGCACATTTGTTCCTTGCCAGCTCACTCATTTGTGAACATTAGGTTTTTCCTTATGTACTGATCTTTATATATTGCACTTGTTGTATTCTTGTTTTTAGGTCATTCTTGTACATTCCTTTTTATGTAATAGAAGAAGAAGAAGAAGATCATTCTTCCTTGCCTCAATCTGTGTGTGTGCTTCTCCTTGAGAGTGAGGGTGTGTGTGTGAGCTCTCTTCCTTAACTACTTCCTCGTGACAAGACACACATGGAGCACGAGCAAAACAAGAACACACACACAAAGTGCAATCAATGTAGGTACATACACATATACAAACACACTCATAGACACACACATACACATATACACACACTACTCATAGACACACACATACACATATACACACACATACACATACACACACATACATATACACACACACACGTACAATAACATACACACATATACACACACATACATATACACACACACATACATACACATACACATACACATGGATTTACATACACATACACAAACATATACATATACACATAGACACATCCGCATACACACATGTACATACACACATATACACATACACACACATGTACATACACACATATACACATACACACATATGTACATACACACAAATAGACACACACACACATACACACATACATACAATCATATGCATACATGCATATACACATACACACACATACATACACACACATACACACACACACACACCTACACACACATATATATACACATGCATACACACACATACACATACACACACATATACATACACACATATAGAAACATAGACACATACACATACACACATACACATACACACATACACACATACACATACACACATACACATACACACATACACACATACACATACACACATATAAATACATACACATATACATACACACACATAGACACACACACACATACACTCACATGCATATGCATACATATATACATACATACATACATACATACATACATACATACATACATACATACATACGTAAGCATCAATACACAACGAAACATGATGAGACCTCCCAAGACCTTCAAAACACCGACCAAATATTTCCAAACTTCAAAAATAAACTTTCCTCCAAACTTTCAAGAAAACAGAAATAGATCACTGTAGAAAAATAACCCCCAAAAATTCTCTGAGCAAAATTTGACAAAACTAATCATATATCATGAAAGTATTCTCTGAGTAGCATGCTTTAGAAACAAAAAACGTCAAAAAAGGTGGAGTATAAAGATTCCATACCTTGCTTGCAGCAACACTTATTAATGTCCTTATTGTTGATATCTTGGCAACAGGAGAAAATGTCTCCTCATAATCGATGCCATAACTCTGTGCATAACCTTTACAAACAAGCCTTGCTTTATATCTACTTACTGAACCATCACTGATTCTCTTTATCCTGTACACCCATTTGTTACCAATTACCTTCATGTTAGGTTGCCTTGGAACTAAACTCCATGTATTGTTCTCATACAAAGCTGTCATTTCTTCATCCATTGCTTTAACCCATTTCTTTACCTTTGACGTTTCTTTAAAAGTTGTTGGTTCCTGCTCCTCAAGAAGTTTTGTAATATAAGCTTCATGAGAAAATCTTTGCAGTTGCCTTCTTTCTCTTACTGGATACCTTGATTGGCTTCTTGATGTAGAACCTTCACTTTCTTCTTCCTGTGACTCAATTTCCTTTGAAATCAAATCGAGAATTTTCTTCAACTTCTCATCGGGGGGAGTTACCTCTTCATGTGTAATTTGGCTCTCTGGTGAACTTGGAGAAATTGACTCTTCTTTGTGACTTCTTGTAGTTTCTTCTTCATCTACCTGCACTTCATGTTTATACCAAGATTTATCTTCATGAAAAATAACATCTCTTGAAACAATTACCTCTCCCGTATCTGGGTTCACACATCTATTCTTGGTTGCCCTTCTGCCATACAAATGAAAATCATTTTTTGTGACCTTGGATCCAACTTTGACCTTAACTGTTGTGGAACATGAACAAAACATATGCTTCCAAAAATTCTACAATTAGCAATATCTGGTTTTGATCCATAAAACAATTCATAAGGTGCTTTCTGTACATGACTTTGAGTAGGTGGTAACCTATTCATCACATAAACTGCCATATTGCATGCTTCGGCCCAAAAAGTAAGTGATAAGTCCTTTTCATTTAACATGCACCTACCCATCTTCAAGATAGACCTGTTTCTTCTTTCGGCCACACCATTTTGTTGAGGTGTGTATCTGTTTGTAGTCTCCTTTTTAATTCCTTCTTCCTCCAAAAATGCAAGAAATTGATTAGAAAAATCGTCACCTCCTCCATCTGATCTCAACCTTCTTATGCTTTGACCTGTTTGCTTTTCAACCAATGATTTAAACTTCTTGAACATGTCAAACACTTCGGATTTGTATTTCATAAAATAAATGAATGTAATTTTTGAGAAGTCATCAATAAATGTTACAAAGTACTTGCTACCTTCCATGGACTCTTCTTGAGATGGACCCCATACATCAGTATGAATCAAGTCCAAAATACCTCTGCTTTGCAATCCTGCTTTTGAAAAAGAACTTGATACTTGTTTTCCAAACTAACATGCCTCACAAACAAAATCCAAATCTTGCTTAGGTAGTTGTGGTAAACCTTCAACCAATGATTTCTTTGCAATATCTTTTAACCTACCAACACTGATGTGTCCTAATCTTTTATGTCATAAACCCAATTGACTTACTTGAGTCCCATTTGCCATTGTATAACCTGCATAATCTGGAACTTCAACTTCATAAGTATATAATCTGTTTACCTTTTGTCCTTTTATAACAAAATTCCCATCCTTCTTCTGATAAGCCTGCCACAGATTATTGTCAAAATCGACCTTTACTACATTGTCCTCCATCTGTCCAACTGAAATCAAATTTCTTGTAATAGTAGGAATAAACAAAACATCTCTAAGAGTTACATGTTCATTAAGTGGACAATCACCAATGTAAACTACTTCATGCTTAGTACTATCTCCTGTAGCAACTGTGACTCTTGAATTAGGCTTATATAAGTTCACAAACATATTCATGTTGTGACTCATGTGGTTTGAGCAACCACTATCTACATACCAAGTTTTGTTGTTTATCTTCCTCTTATGTGTCTCTGTATGCATAGCCATAAGAACGTTTTCTTTCTGTGTTTGAGCCTCCTCTTGTACTATGTTGTTGTTGTGATGCATGTGATCTTGGCCTCTTCCTCTTTGTCGTCCTCTAAAACCACCTCTTCTATTCGGATTGGAGAAGCAATCCCTGGCATAATGACCAACTTTACCACAATAATGGCAAGTAAAGTTACCTTGCTAGTTTGGTTGAGTCTGTTGACTTTGTTGTGTTGTTCTTCCTCCTCTAGGAGCATTGAAGCTTCCTCTTCCTCTTGCATTGTTGTTGAATCTTCCTCCTCCTCTCAAATTTCCTCTACCTCTTGATCTATTTGATGAAGTATAAAGAGCTTGTCCTTGACTACCTCTTTGTGAATGATAAGAGTTGCCACCTTCTATGTTGATTTCTTCAGTCATCATGAGCGTTTGTAAATCTTCAAAGGATGGTAGATTCTCTCGAGTCATGATAGACGTAATGAAAGACTTCCATCTTTCATCTTCTCTCAAGCCATTTAACATGCTATTAAAGTTTATATCCTCACTAGGAGATGCATTAATAGAGGCTAATGCTTCAATAAGAGATTTTACCTCAAGAACATAATCATTAACGGATTGTCGCGGTTTCTTTTTTACTCTTGTCAGCTCACCAATAAGTTGCGTTTGCCTCGCTCTCTTGGTAGTTGCAAATAACCTTTCTAGAGACTCCCAAGCCTCTCTACTAGTATTCAAACCTCTTATATGCCCAAGCATAGTATTGGAAACTGTTTGTGATATAATAAACATAACTCTTCTGTCTCTTTCGATTCATTCTTGCTCTCTTGCTCGATCCGCTTGTGTAGGAGCTTCTGGTAATATCGGCTTCACTTCTATACCTGTTATCAATCCCCAGACATGAGATAAGACTCCATTCTAAATTGCCACATGGGATAATTTCTCCCATCTGATAACTTCTCAATCGATGCACTCACATCTGCCATGTTGAATTGTTGTAAACAAAGAAGATAATTCAATAAGTTGTATGAAAGATTTGATAAAAAAACAAAAGCTCTGATCCCACAATGTTGTGTTTAAAAACTTGTAAACATCAAAGTACACAACAAAACATGATGAGACCTCCCAAGATCTTCAAAACACCGACCAAATATTTCCAAACTTCAAAACAAACTTTCCTCCAAACTTTCAATAAACAAAAGTAGCAAAATAACCACAAAAAACTCTCTGAGTAGAATTTTACAAAACTAATCATATATCCTGCACATAGACTCTGAGTAGCATGCTTTAGAAACAAACAACTTCAAAAAAGGTGGAGTATAGCTCCCAAACCAACAACTTGAAGTCAAGGTAAGAAGAAGCCACAGCAAGGTATGACTAACTATCTGAATTGAAGACTGATGTACAGAAGCAAGAAAACTTCAAGATCTATGAGAAATTTCGATATGGATAGAAAGTAATTAGAGCTAAGGAAACTTCTCCAAGTGAAATCACTCAAAAAGACCTCATAACGACTGAGATATGAAAGTTTGAAGAGAGGTATGTCTCTGATGAGGCATCGGATAGACACAAGACACAAGATCTGCAAAAATGCCTACTTGTGCAGAGTTTTATCATTGGAAATTGTACAAAAACTGATCTACTTATATATTATAAGTTGTAAGCTTCACGACGCAACAAGAATCACTCAATTTGGCCACCTACACTAAGAGAACCACTCTTTTTATTGAGAGGCTATCAACAGAAGCGCCTTCCTTGTCTAAAAATAGACACCTCTCCTTTCCTTCTTACTTTTATCTACTTTTATCTACTTTTGCTTTAAATTTGGAGATGTGAACACCTCCACATGTTATTTTTCATAACTAATAAGATCCACAAGCTTCCATATACCATTTTTAATAATTAATAAAATCCACAAGACTACTTTAGAGCTTGTTTTTATGTAACAATACATACATACATACATGCACATACACAACATATGCATACACACAAATACACATTTACACATATGCATACCCACATATAGATACATACACATATACATACACACACATACACTCACATGCATACATGCACACACATGCTTTCAAACACACACACATGCATATACATGCATATGCATGCATACATACATACACACATGCATACACACACATGCACATACACACACATATGCATACACACACATACACATATACAGATACACATACACACATCCTGATACATACACATTTACATACACAAACATAGACACACACACATACATTCACATGCATACATACACACATATGCATACATATAACACATGCATACATACATACACACATGCATACACACACATTCACATACACACAAATATGTATACACACACATATACACATACACATACACACATACACATACATCAACATATACAAAGACACACACATACACACAAATATGTATACACACACATATACACATACACATACACACATACACATACACACATACACATACACACATACACATACATACACATATACATAGACACACACACATACACTCACAAGCATGTTGGGGTTAGATGTCTTCAGAAGCATGCAACACAAGGAAGAAGAAGAAGCTTGGAGCACAACACACAATACTGAATGTATTACCACTAGAATGTACAAAGATAAGTAGCCCGTTAGGGCAATAGGTGTATATACAAGCCAGGGGAAAAAACCTCCTAAAGAAGGAAAAAAGTGCCCTGGGTGTCTTAGAGTGTTCACAAACATCACTACCTAAATATATCGACAAATCCTCCCTGGGAGTGATGCAGTGAACAAGGAGCTGGCACTCATGTATAAGGAAGTGTCAACCTATATGGAATCAATCCACAAAAGGAAGTAAGCCCAAAGCTTTGCAGAAAGCTTCAAACTTCTCCCTAGGCAGAGCCTTCATAAAAAGGTTTGCAATGTTCTACTACGTGGGCACATTAGCCAAGCTGATCTACCCAGCAGAGAACCTCTCCCTGACATAATGATAATGAACCTCAATGTGCTTAGTGCGAGCATGGAACACATGGTTCCTCGCAACTTCCAATGCACTCCGACTATCATTGAAGATGGTGGTGGCAAAAGGCTGACCAACACCCAAATCAACCATAAGGCGTCTGAGCCACACACACTCAACAGTCGCTGTGAGAGCTTCCCTATACTCAGCCTCACAACTAGAAATGGCCACAATAGGCTGCTTCTTGCTCAACCAAGATATACATGAGCTACCAAGCATGAAGCAAAAGCCACTGATTGACACACGAGTGTCATAGAAACTAGCCCAATCTGTCACGAGGAAGGAGATAAGGAAGAGAGCTCACACACACTCTCACTCTCAAGGAGAAGCACACACATAGATTGAGGCAAGGAAGAATGATCTTTTGCTTCTTCTTCTATTACATAAAAGGAATGTACAAGAAGACCTAAAAACAAGAATACAACAAGTGCAATATATAAAGACCAATACATAAGGAAAAACCTAATATCCGCGAATGAGTGAGCTGGCAAGAAACAAATGTGCCATCACTCTCGGTAGATAAATCTAATAAAGCTCAATGAAGTATCCCTGACATATATCGATATGACCACTATACATGTCAGAGAAACGAAAAACTGGTATGTGTCATCCTGGATCATCACATGTTGAGCTTGATATCTCAACACTCCCCCTCAAGCTCAACACCATATCCTGTAATCCAAGCATCTCTCGAAACTTCTTTAACTTCTCAGCTCCAAGTGCTTTGGTGAAAATATCAGCAACCTGCTCATCTGTTCTCACATAAACAAGATCAATATCACATGCTAATACCTTCTCTCTGATGAAGTGATAATGTACCTCGATATGCTTTGTTCTAGCATGGAAAACAGGGTTCCGTGCTAACTGTATGCTGCTAAGATTATCACAATAGATAGTGATAGGCTTTTGCACTTCCACACCTAAGTCTGCAAGTAACATCTCCAGCCATGATGCCTCACATGCTACCATTGCAGCACCTCTATACTCAGCCTCTGTACTCGACAAAGCAACAGTGGGTTGCTTCTTGCTACTCCATGTAATAGCTGCACCTCCAAGTGAGAAAAGAAAGCCACTAGTAGATCTTCTATCTGGAGTGTTACCAGCCCAATCTGCATCAGTGTATCCATGAACCTGCAACTCCACACCAGCTTCATAAAACAATGCATAATCCAAAGTAGCACTCACATAACGTAGAGTGCGCCTCAGAGCATCCAAATGTGGCTTCCTGGGAACCTGCATAAACTGACTTTCAAGTCCAACAGTATAACTTAGATCAGGCCTTGTAATGGTGAGATATATAAGACTTCCCACAATTTTCCTGTACATAGTAGCATTTTCCAATGCTTCACCTGATGTAGTATCCAATTTCAAATTCTGATCTAATGGCATAGAAATTGGCTTACAATCAGCCATACCATACTTTTGCAGCATATTCAAGGCATATTGCCTTTGCGACATCCATATACCTATTTCTGTATGTATAAACTCAATGCCCAAGAAATAGCGTAGCACACCAAGATCTTTCATGTCGAATTCCTGCATAAGAAGTTTCTTTACCTCTTTGATGCTTTCTTCATTATCACCACCTACAATCAGGTCATCAACATAAATAGCCACAATAGTGATGCCATCATCAGCCTTCCTTGCATATAGTGAGTGATCTGCATCACACATAGAGAACCCAATGCTGGTTAAGTAATCAACAATCCTTGCATGCCATGCACGAGGGGCTTGCTTCAGCCCATACAAAGCCTTTTGCAACTTGAAAACATATTCTGGATGCTTTGAATCTTCATATCCTTGTGGCTGGTCCATATATACTTCTTCCTATAACTCACCATGTAGGAAAGCATTCTTCACATCCATCTGATGCAAAGTCCATCCTTTTGCTGTAGCTAATGCAACAAGTGTTCTGACAGTAGAAATTTTAGCTACAGGGCTGAGTGTTTCCTCATAATCAATGCCATATGTCTGTGCATAACCTTTAGCTACCAATCGTGCTTTATACCTGCTTATGCTACCATTAGCATGATGCTTTACCTTGCAACCTATGGATTTCTTTCCTTGTGGCAATGGAACCAGCTTCCATGTATCATTTCCATAAAGTGCAGCCATCTCCTCATCCATAGCTTTTTCCCAATGTGCATTACCAATTGCATCTTCAAAACATGAAGGTTCAGCATCTTGTATTACCTTTGTCATGTAGGCACAACGGCGAGCCATGTAACTATCATATGTCAATCGTTGCACTGAATTACGCATCCTCCCAGATCTTCTTGGTCCTGGGTCACTTCTTCTTGTATCATCTGCATGTGCCCTTGTTACTCCAGGAGTCTTCACAGAGGGCAATCCAAGTTCCTCATCAATACTCTTTTCTGAACCACTTGAATCTCCATCAACATCTTCAAAACCTGCACCTGTTTTACTACCAATAGAAAGCTTTTCTTTACCTTTCTTGGATGTATTTGATGAATTTGTTGGACTGAAATTTCCATGCAATCTTCCACTCCATGGATTTGAGTTGGAACTATTGCTTGGTGATGCATCCGGTCCACTCAAAACTTGAGATTTTGCACTAGATTTTTCAGCATTTTCTTCGTCATTTGGTTCAAGATTCAGTCCTTCTTTGGCATCTGCATAGAAGCTTGACATTTCATCAAATACCACATCTCTGCTCACCTTCACCTGTCGTGTCAATGGGTTATAACATTTGTACCCCTTTTGCTCAAGGGAATATCCAATGAAGACACATTTTTCTGCTTTCAGATCAAGCTTCGTCCTCAACTCATCTGGAACACGTACATATGCAATAGAGCCAAAAACTTTCAGATGTGATAAGTTTGGCTTTTTACCTGTAAACTTCTCTTCAGGTGTAACTTGATGTACAACAGCAGTCGGAGTTCTGTTCATGATGTATACAGCAGTATGCACAGCTTCTGCCCAATAACAATGAGGCATATTCTTCTCAGCCATCAAGGCTCTTGCTATTTCTGCAATATGTCTATTTTTGCGTTCAGCAACACCATTCTGTTGTGGTGTGTACCTACATGAAAACTAACGCCGAATTCCATGACTTTTTAGAAAACTGCTGAACTCATTTGACATGTATTCACCTCCTCCATTAGATCTTAATGTTTGAATGTACTTCCCTGTCTGCTTTTCCACCATAGCTTTAAAATTCTGGAAGTGAGTGAACACCTCGCTCTTCTCTTTCATGAAATATACCCATACTTTGCGTGTATGATCATCAATGAAGGTAACATAAAACCTGCAACCGCCCATAGATGTGGTCTTTGCTAGACCCCAAACATCTGTATGTACTACTTCTAGTACATTCTCACTAACATGCTTGTCATGTGAAATGATGCTCTTGACTGTTTACCAAATTGACATGCTGCACATACCTTTTGCATTTCTGCAACTTTGAAATTTGGTAGTCCATGGACAATCTCCTTTGACTGCATCATTTTCAGCCTTTGCAAGTTTGCATGTCCAATCCGTTTGTGCCATATCTCTATATCTGCAATAACTCCTGCACCTTTTGCAAACATGGCTGCATTCATTTCAGGAATCTTCATATTTAAGGTGAACATCCTACCCACTTTGTTTCCTTTGGCAACCAATCGTCCATCCTGCTTGTACTCTTCTACATATAATCCATCAGCATTGAACCTGACTTGTAATCCTTGGTCAACCATTTGTCCAACATAAACTAGATTCTTTGTTATATTTGGAACATGCAACACATCAACAAGATGTTTTACCTTCCCGTCCTCCATAGACAATGCTATGTTTCCTGTATGCTCAATAGGATGCGATGTATCATCACCTGTTTCAACATATCCAGGAACTGGCATTTTTTGCAAACTACTAAACCATTCTGCATGACTGGTCATGTGATTTGAAGCACCTGAATCAACATACCAGACATTATCATTCGATTTTGAAACACCAGCAGACATCGTATTCATCATGTGATGTTGAACCATAAACAGCTTCTCAGAATCATCTACACTTGTGGATGCATAGTTGTTTTGTTGCCTTCTGTTATTTTGATTCTTTAACCTGCAATCACATTCAAAGTGTCCAGGTTTACCACAATTCCAACATCCTTTACTATCATTACCTGAATCATTTCTTTGGAAATTTCTGTGACCTCTTTGGCTCCCCCTGCCTTGAAACTGTCCTCTTCCTCCTGCATGATTCTGTTGTTGACCTTGGTCTTGGTTATTGTTTCCTCTTCCACTTCCAAAACCTCTACCTCTGCCTCTTCCTTTGCCTCTTCCTCTGCCAGAGTAGAATACCTGCTCAGAACTGGGCTTTCCTTGGGAGTTTGAGTCCTCACCAAGATTCTTTTCTTCAATAATCAGCATAGATACCAGATCAGCAAAATTCGAAATATTTTCCCTGGTTTGTATAGAAGTTCTGAATTGCTTATATGCAGCTCCTAAACCACGAAGGCACACTTCCACCTTATCATCATCATCATCTACATTCACGCCAATAGATGCAAGTGACTCACATATGCCTTTGATTTTAAGAGTATAGTCACTTACCGACATGCTCTTCTTTTCCAATGTATGCAGCTCGTTCTTGAGTTGCAATTTTCGTGCCTTTGTATTAGTCTCATACAAAGTGACCAAGCTGTTCCAAGCCTCTTTTGGAGTCTTGGCATCCTGTATGTGTCCAATCATGCTATCTTGTATGCTAACAGATAGCCAATACATTACCTTTCATGCTCCTTGATTCCATTCCTCATATGCTCTTAACTGATCTGCAGTCCGATTCCTTTCTGGTAACTGCGGAGTATTTTCATTCTCTCCTTTGATGTACTTCCAGTAGCCCTTTCCCATTAGGAAATTCGTCATTCTGAATCTCCAAGCATGGAAGTTGTCCTTGTCCAGCTTATCGCTCATAAGCTCACTCATTCCATCTGCGTTTGCCATTTCTGCAACAATTCACAACACTGCAACACACTACAAGCAGCACTTCTGCTTGAACACTGTCGCACTATGACGTGACAGTTCGATCTCAGAAAAACACACTTTTCGTGTATCAACAGTACACGGAATCACTTGAAATTCTGGATCTGGAATATATGAGTGTCGCCGAACACAATGCAAGTTACAGTTTCTGAAACTGACCTGGTTTTTCTGTGGGCCCCACCTTGAGGGCTTGAAACGGAGGTCGAGATGGCTCCGAAACTTCGATCTGACAAAAACGAGTGACCCTGAAGGGATAACTCGCAAAAATATTTTGAGTTCTTCTACCTTCACGGTGATTTTCGTAGCAAACGGAGGCCGTTTGTGAAATCGCATTTTCTCCACGCCTTGCCGCATAGTCTTCACCGTCGCCTTCTCCACGAGCTCTCTACAGCCACGCTGGCTTTGATACCATGTCATGAGGAAGGAGATAAGGAAGAGAGCTCACACACACACTCTCACTCTCAAGGAGAAGCAC
Source organism: Ceratopteris richardii (assembly GCA_020310875.1). NCBI lineage: Eukaryota > Viridiplantae > Streptophyta > Polypodiopsida > Polypodiales > Pteridaceae > Ceratopteris > Ceratopteris richardii. The sequence continues at coordinate 75,220,020 of CM035412.1, read as the reverse complement.
ACACACAAATTGAGGCAAGGAAGAATGATCTTCTTATTCTTCTATTACATAAAAGGAATGTACAAGAATGACCTAAAAACAAGAATACAACAAGTGCAATATATAAGGACCAATACATAAGGAAAAACCTAATATCCGCGAATGAGTGAGCTGGCAAGAAACAAATGTGCCATCACTCTCGGTAGATAAATCTCATAAAGCTCAATGAAGTATCCCTGACATACATCGGTATGACCACTATACATGTCAGAGAAACAAAAAACTGGTACGTGTCATCCTGGATCATCACATGTTGAGCTTGATATCTCAACACAATCAATGTCAGAAAAGCATGCAAATCTAGCGGTAGTGATCCCCCCTTGGGATAAAACAATCCAAGTAGTCGGGTACCACCCAGGTAGCAAAAGATGCGCTTAACCGCCTGCCAATGCTTCACACCTGAGCAATGCATAAACCTGCTCATCTGTGGGATAGCAAACTGAATATCTGGTTGAGTAATGCATAAGTAAATCAAGCATCCAATAGCATGTTGATAGAGAACAACATCAAATGCATCTCCAGCATCATGAAGACTCAATCGTAAACCAAAGTGTGCATGCCAAAGCTTTGCATCTGACATAGCCTGAGAATCATGTAGTACACATGCCAAATCATTTATAGATCTTTCATAGTCTATGAGCTTATACAACCCATGACATAAAATGCCAAAAGCAATAATGATGTTGCCATTTGATAGATCATGAACTATACATCTATCATCAACAAATTTCACAACCAAGCCAATCTTGGCCAATGCAAAAACTGATAACAGATTTTTCTTGATCCTTGGAACAAACAAAGCATCTCACAAAGTGAAAGAACTACCATAAGCAGTCGTCAAAATGATCTTACCAACTCCCATAATAGGATAGGAGGAGTTGTTGGCACATGTAACAGTATTCCCTGTAGGGGTAGGCTCGAGTGAAGAGAAGAAACTGTGCTGTGAGGTAATGTGTTTGGTCACCCCACTATCAAAGTACCAAACATCTGAGTCTACTACAGACATACACTGCTCATGAGAAGATGGGTCAAAATTGCAAATAGTAGTAAACATCCATTCGTCTTCCCACACAAGATTAGTGGACTCTGTTTTTGGTGTAGAGGCCTCTGCAATAACCATTCCAACCTCTTTCTTCTTTGCCTCTTTAGTAGCCAATTTTGGGCAACTCTTGATGACATGATCATTTGCTTTACAGTATATGCAAGACAATTTCTACTTTTTTTATTTCTTCTCATCTTTTTCTTCCTTCTTTGAATTTGTAGCATTTGCAGATTTCTGCTTACTAGTAAAAGAGCTCCATTTACCTTTGCCCGTTTGACTAACCAGGAAAGCTTGATCTGCAACATGCATAATAGACCTGTTCTGTCTAGACTGGTCTTCTTGCAATAGTACAGAGACTTAGCTCCTCAAATGACAAGACATTTGGATTGCCTTTCATCATCGAATGAAGAGTAGAAGCAAAACTCTGATATGAGTCAGGAAGACCATTCAGAATGGTTTGCACAAGTGAGCTATCTGGTATAACTTCATCAGCAGAAATCAACTGTTCTTTCAAATCCTTGTTCTTTGTGAGAAAACTATCCATAGAATCACCTTCATTCATGTGCTCACTCTCCAATTGTTTTCGGAGGTAAGCAACATGAGCCTCATTCCTAGCCTAGTACAATGTGGTAAGTGTATCCTAAGCATCCTTAGCTGTTCTACAAGAGCGAATGTCAGGAATAATGGCATGTTTGATAGGCAAAGCTATCAATGCATGTGCCTGAGCATCTCTACCTTCCCAACAAATTTTCTCTGTAGTAGGTGCAATAGAAACAGTAGCAAGAACAGGAATTTGGAGAATATCATCATCTCTGACACCACATCCATTAGCTCCAACACCTGTATTTGCAGTACCTATATTCGTAGGTGTAACAGGATATCTTTCAACACTCTACACAATATTCCATAGTCCTTTTGCAACCAATACATGCCGCATCATATAAGCCCATAATGGGTAGTTGGTACGGAAGTCTTCAAGAAGTGAATTATAATTGCAGGAAAATGGAGCACCACGTCCACCTTTCAATTGCCATACATCTTCCCACTCCCGTAGAGATAGTACAAGGATAAGATTTAGAGGTTTGATAAGAGGAATTAATAAAACGTAGAGTATTGCAGATGTTCAGCCTTGCCTAATTCTTCTCGAAAGGACTTCATTACATGAGTGTGGTGCAGAGATTGGTGTTCTTAGAAAATTTTCCCTTGCCCCTGGGTAAGTAATCTCAGCAACTCTAATTCATTTGACTCGTCATGCATGGACTTAAATCATGAAAGCTTCTACCCTTGAAATTTTCTCCCCCTCCTATTGTGAGCAATCTTCTTTCAATCTTGACAAGCATTAATCCTATATTTTTTTACGTGTTAACTTGTATTCAACTCTCTCGTATGTTGCCCATGGACGCACATTCCCCCAACTACTCCAGGGCCCAGCTGAATGAAATATCATCGTTCGAGTGGGACAAGGCTGGTGATGCCCTTACCACATATCAATCTTTTCTACGCTTGAGCTTCCATGGGGATCGTTCAACTTTCTCCTTCTCTAATTTAAAAGAGCCTGCTCACATGGGGCGGTTGTAGCATATGCACCTCATATCCCATAGGTTCTATAATAAATTGACACAGAAAATGACAATACTTTTATTCATATTGCCAACGCATCTCAATCACCTTCAGATTTTCGGGAATCCCGTGCTTAATCACTAAGACATATGTTCTCCATAGATTTCTTTGACCCTGTGTTTTCATTATTGCATGAATGGAGGGCGTTCAACCCCCCAATCCCTTTTTAATGTACTGGTGCATGATTGAACGGTTCTTAAATTCCAAACCATAACAGCATATCAATTTATGTTCATCTCTTTAAATACAATCCTTAATGGTATGAGCGTAGGTTTTCAACGATCAGCACATCAAAGTGGATTACAGGAAAAACAAGATATACTCCAGCTCCATTTGTTCCAAAGATATCCCAATAGAGAGACTACAGGAGGGAATCGAAACTGAAGGGAGGGAGTGATTGTTCCATAATCAGCAACATAGAGCTCATGCACATACCTGTTCTATCTACTTCAATTCGTTCATGATGTCTTAGATCCCAAGGTACTGCATTCCCACCGCAGACTCTGGGGTTCTTCCACTCCAAGGTGTCGCATTCGTGTGCTTTTTGTTGGTGTCTGTCATCCTATACTGTTGAAGTATGCAGAGACAGCCATGCCCTCAGGACTCTCTGCACATAAGAGTATGCTCAAAGCTCATCGTAACGGGCAGCAAGGAACTGGTGCAGGTTCCAACAAAAATCGAATTAACACTCCTCCGTCATGACTTTGTTTCTCTGAATCATTTCCCACATCCCAGAGATTCGTAGGTAGTTGCAGGAGTTGTTCCTTCTGACAGTGCTTCAACACCTCACAGTTGGTTTAAAAGAACATGGATGAACGAACTATTGATACATCTTCCCGAAGCGCGGGCCTCTATTCTGCGAATCATCGACTCGATTCTGCGGTTCCTCATGCCCCAAGACGGTTGCTTCTTCTCACTCAGAATAGCTGAGCTATGTCTTCCACCGGGGTTCTCTCTCCTTTTCTGCCACAACTTTTCCCCCCAAACCTTCACCTCCACAACTCTGGATCGCAGCCATCCCCGCCAGAAGAGGCACAAGGAGGAGAAAAGGAAAAAAGATTTTGAAGGCTCTTTGGCATAAAATCCCCAACTTCCATGCCTCCTTTGTCTGGTTCACCTGCCTGCACAAACACTTGAAGAAAAAACAGCTTCCTTTTTTTCCGATGACACTCGAGAGTAGCCGAAGTCGCCCCCTCCCCAGAATGAATAGGTCCCTTTGTTTTTTTTCTGTGCACGCTGCTAGACTCCTTTTTCATGCAGTCCCCATGGAACTTCCCCTGTCGTCGGGTACCTCCTCCCTTCCACTTTTTGTGACACCCCCCCAAAACGAGAGGGAGCGAGAGCTCGAGAAAATTCTCCTCCTCTCCTTTTTTGATAAAAAAACTTATCCCCACAGTGACCCTACATTCTCCCCCAATGCCTTCCCATTTCGTGTAAAGGGAGTAACCACTTGAGAATCATGATTATTCTCAAACAATTCCTTTAGGAATGAAAATTTGCTCTTGTGAGCATAATATGTCGTATAGTGGTTGATTCCCACAAAGTCAAAAGAGTCCTTTAGAACATTAGCAAATTCCATGAAGAGGGGCAGCCGCTCACCCACCATTTCACGCATACTTTTTGGATAGTCTCCAAAAACTAGGGGGTGCAAAAACCAACCCAATTCAAAATCCAAAGCCCGCTGCACTGCTGCTCTATCTTCATCTTATAATTCTTTCTATAGATATCAACTGCAGAAGCATGTGCCTTCAAAAGGTGGTGGCCAACAATATAAGGTTTTGTTTGAGAAGTTTTGAAAAGGCTGCGCTTTCCAGGTGCAAGCAAACCAAGGCCTCCATATGCTTCAGCCACTAGAGAATGTGGCTCATTCAGAGTAATCCAGTGCTTCACTCGGTCTCCAAATTCCCTAAAGCATGTGTCTTTGTCAAGCAAAGCATCAATAACTGAATTATAGTGATTGACACCTCTCCAATTTATATTACTGGTCCCCTCTGCATAGAAGTTCACTTCATTAATGTTTTCAAATACAATTTGTACGCAATTCACAAGTTTACTCCTCTATTCCCCCTCAGGTCTATTGCCTGGATAGATTCGGGTCCATGATATTGAAAATCTGTATGCATCCAATCCCAGATCTGCCATCAAATCAATATCATCCCAAAACCTATGGTATTGATCAACAGTGGTATCCCCATTGCTGAAATCCTGAATGCGACCAAATTGCTAGGAAAATTTATCCCAGATACTGACCCCCCGTCCATCTTCATTCACAGCACCTTCAACCATCACCGGAACCTCCAAATCGAAGCATTCTTCATAGTTTCTTCTTGTTCGAGTTTTGGCCCTTTCCCGTTCAAACAGCCCATGCTTGACTTCTCATTATAATTCATAATCGATACCCCTGTTTTCCTTTACCAATACCTCCACATGCTTCTCATCAATCATCAAATCCACTCTTCAAGTACCTGAAATCAAACGTATTCCCTGCCAAATAGAACCACATTAGTGCATCAAAACCAACCATTTTGTGAGCTAACACAAGCCGAGGGAAAAAAACCTCCTAAAGAGGGAAAAAAGTGCCCTGGTGGTCCTAGAGTGTTCACACACATCACTACCTAAACATATCGACAATGCATACATACACACACGTGCTTACACATGCATATGCATACATGCATACACATATGCATACACAAACATAAACATACGCACACATATGCATACACACACATATATACAGACACATACACACAAATGCACTATACATACACATGCATGCATACACATACACATGCATATACACACACATATATACATACACATAGATGCACATCCACACACATATACATACACACACATACACATACACACACATAAAGTGACATATACACACATGCATAGACACACATACAAATACACACACACACACACACATACACACACACATACACACATATACACATATACACATATGCACATATACACATATACACATATACACATATACACATATACACATATACACATATACACATATACACATACAGATATATACACATATACATACACACACACATACTCACATGCATACACATGTATATGCATACATACATAGACACATGCATACACACATGCACATACACATATACACACACATACATGCACACATGTATACACACACACATATACATATACATATACAAACATACACATACACACATATATACCTACACACACGTACACACACATAAAGTCACATACATATAGATACACATGCATGCACATACATACAAATACACACACATATGCATACACACACATATGCATACACACACATACATATATACACATACACACACACACACAAGCATACACTCATATAGATACATACACAAACATATACACACACATACATACACACACTATACAAACACAAACATACATACACACACTTTACATACACATGCATACACACACACACACACCTATATATACACATGCACATATACACACACATATACATACACACACACAGGTATACATACAAACACATAGAGACACACACATACACATACCCACACATACACACACACACACCTACATACCCATACACACACATACACATGTACATACACATGTACATACACATGTACATACACATGCATAAACACATACACACATAAAGATACATACACATATACATACAAACACATACACACACATATGCACCCACACATATAGATACACACATATACATACAAACACATACACATACAAACACATACACACACATACACATGCATGTACATACATACATATACATACACACACATACATGCATACACATACACACACACATACACACACACATACATACATACATACATACATACATACATATATATATATATATATATATATATATATATATATATATATATATATATATATATATATATATATATGTATATATATATATATATATATATATATATATTTCTAATCCATTTTGTTTTATATGTATAGATATTATGGATCCTAGTAGAGAGTGAAAAACAAAACTTACCCCCTTAAAGAATCTTATGAGAGGAAAAGTTCCATTTGATTCGTTAGGGGCTATCATGCATGAGTATGCAGACATGCTTGATGAGGAATTAAACTATACGATCTAGATGCTTATCTAGGGACCAGAAGAAGGCTCTTCCACTACTCCAAGAGAGCTCTTTGCCCAAAGGTATGTTTTCTTTTTATAATTTAATATTTTTAATTATATTATAACACATGTTTTTATTCATTTTTATCTATTTATTTTCAAGACACCTATACCAACTCGAGCTCGTGAGAACACAACACAAGTACGTATGAGGACATGCATAGGTAGCCTAGGGCTGGAATGTGACATAGAACTTGATGGTAATATAGTATACATAAGGTATGGTTTGGAGCAAAAAAAAGGTTGAGAGCTTTATGGAACTCCTACCTACATTTTCTTCAATTAAAATGGGCCTAAATATATAATATACATATAATCTTTTTTTTTGTAGTCAATTTGATAAGATAGACAAAACGTACGTACTTAATTCACTAGAGACATGATTTGACACTAGGTGGTCTCATAAGTGGTGTCTGAAAGAGATGTAGATACTTATGTCACATAGTTGTGACAATGAATGGTATGCATTGCTTTTATTTTTCTATATTTATGTATGTATGTATGTATGTGTGTGTGTATGTATATATATATATATATATATATATAGAGAGAGAGAGAGAGAGAGAGATACATATATATATATATATATATATATATATATATATATATATATATATATATATATATATATATATATATATATATATATATATATATATATATATATATATATATATATATATATATATGTGGGTGTTTGTGTGTGTTGATTTCAATAACCACATCTTCAAGTGGAGATGCATCACTTACATTCAACACAAATCATTAGCTACTCGAATCAATGAGGACCATAATACATATATAGATACATACACATCATGCAAACAACACACACACACACACACACACATATATATATATATATATATATATATATATATATATATATATATATATATATATATATATATATATATATATATATATATATATATATATATATATATATATATATATATATATATATATATATATATATATATATATGCATCTAGTCCTCTTCTTATCGTTGTATATGTTGATTTCGATTACCTCGTCTTCAAGTGCAGATGCATCACCAACATTGAACACAAATCATTGACTACTCGAAACAATGAGGACCATATAATAATAAAATCTAAAAATAAGAGCAACTATAATAGGATTCTAGGTATAGAAATATACAAGAAAATTCTATACAAATATACATATATACATATGTAGTTTGCTTTGATGTAGATTTCAATGTGCATTTTTTTGAGAAAATTTTCCAGCACTTGCTAGAGAGATGTCTCTCCTCCCAACCTTATGCCTCTCTATATATAGCTACTCAAATCAACGACGACCATAATACATATATAAATACATACACATCATACACACATGCATACATACATGTGTGTATACATATATACATGAATACACATATGCATCTCTCTCTCTGTCTCTCTCTCTCTCTCTCTCTCTATATATATATATATATATATATATATATATATATATATATATATGTGTGTGTGTGTGTGTGTGTGTGTATGTATGTATATGAATATATACACATGCATAGATCACACTCATATCCATATACACAGACACATTTCTAAAACATGCATACATAGATGGGAGAGATTTTGGTCTTTGAAAATAAATCTATATACAAAATTATAGGCATATCCCCTAGCTTCATATTCTAACTTAAAAGAACCATGTTTTCATCATGGTGGTGGGATTCACCTATATTCCATTTGAATAAATGAGAATCCATTGTCTGATACCCATTCAAATGGTTCAAGTTAATGCATGTTCACTCGAGTTAGAAAGTTATATAGCTCTTTGGGAAAAAAATAAGATCTTTCCTCGAGCATAATGTTCTAACCTACAAGAATATATATTCATTTCTATGGTGGGATTCATTTCATATTCCAAACGAATCGAGGGGCATCTATTGTCTAATCTAGTCATGTGTTTTCATTATTACCATCATTTTTGTAAGACATCAATATAGTTTCATCTTCACTATCTTTATTGATTTTTGTTATTTGTTCTATTGTTAAATCTTTTTTCTCATAAATGACATCATCCGTCGATGGACTAATATCGATTTCTAGTAGTTTCTCTTCATCGTCTTTAGAATCGGCACATAGAGTATTATTGTTCTCACTAAGTAGATTATTATTTTTGTCGTGTATAACAATTGTAATTTCTCTGTGAAATATTGATATATTAATATTTGATGATGAATCATCAACATGATTTTCTTCAATCTCTATAACAATAAAGTTATCAAACAATGAATGACCTCTAAGTTGAACATGAATGACTTGCCACCAAGGATGAGCATCAGGGCTTTTATAGAAAAATGCTTTTTCAATATGCCTATGAAGAATGTATGGTTCTCTAGTTGATTGCATTATTTTTTAATAGTCAATTGCCCAAAACCTAGATAATTCCCTTCAATGTGGAATTATTATCGTTATACTCAGATCAAAACCAATAAACCTTCAAAATAACCGATCAAAGTATTTATATAAAAAAAATTCATTATTATGTGCTAAAACATTAATAAATTATATAATAAAGAATATAAATTTTCTTGTTTGTTTAAAGATACAAAATGATATTTTATACATATCAAGAACAGATCCTACATAGCGAAGTTGTTATCTATAAGGTTTGTATCTTTTGAACTAGCATGTGATAGTCTCTTGAAAGGAGCACCTATCCATAAGCCCATATATTAGTGAACATTTGGGCTTGCAATAAAAAGTAAATTATTAGAAGAGAAACTCATCTTCGTCATCACCAAAGATTTTGGATTGTGGATCTATAAGAGTTCCATCAGTCCATTTCCCATACTTGTTGAAAAGCGGCAAGCTTCAATATAGCTTTAAGAAATCATTTAGAGGACCCTCTCATATCTCCAGCTATGCTTCTGTCTTATTTAAAGTTTGCCCGTAGACTTTTCTTTATAGGAATGTGTTCTTAATTTCTCATAGCCCATCCATATAAACAAGCTCTTGTAGTAAGCATTTTATGTTAAGTCTTGTGAAAGAAATGTTCTCCTTATTTTATGCAAGCTTGACGTTTTAAATGTCCATTCCATAGATTTAGGGAACTGTTCTTTATATGAAGCAGAAAAAATGTTATTTGTATGATCTACAGAGTTGTATTTGATAGTTGTCCACATGCATGAATAGAAAACGTAATATCCTTGCAGCAAACATTATGGGATGAACATACTATGATGAATGCATATGATATTAACTTAATGAATGAGAAGGTCTCGGTTGTTTTGTTTCTTGTTTGTAAAATTGGGTTTGCAGATGTGCAGACAGATATGTCTGGTTATACATTGTTGAGAAAGCTTAGACTTATGTACATGTGATATGTATTCGGTTCTCACAGATGTGCGGAAAAATATATTTGCTCAATTATAACTTGATATTGATTGAAACAAATAGTATGACAATCATGCGACTCCCAACCAATCATTATATCTATGAGCTCCTATGTATTTAGATTGATTGGTTGTTTATAAATATGCAAACAAACAAGGATGATCATATTATTCTCATGTGACCCTCAAATAAATCACAGGTGTATAAGCACTTGTTCATTAAGTTTATTGTCAACTCTGATATATAGATTCGAGTTATTTTCTTTTTAGCTTCTCACATGTAACTTATGCAAAGTGTGTGTGGGACGTTGATATGAATTGTCTACTATTGAAAAAGAGAGAACTCATAAAATCATCTGCCCATGAGATGATCATTTTTTGAACGAATCCTTTAGCATTTAGAGTTAAGTCACATGGTGGTTGACATTCTAAGAGTGAAGCTATATGTATGAGGCTGATGTATTGATGTAATGACATTTTGTGGCAACTGAATGTCTTGCCTATGTGGATCATGTATGAATCATGTGGTTGAAGATAAGCTTGTAGTCATGTGCAGCCAACGATTTACATGTACAAATAAATTAAGTGATAATTTGTGGTGTGAAAAATAAGATCCATACACCTTCGGTTGTGGGCTCACCACTCTTCCGCATGCAAAACCCGATTTTCAACAATACCAACCATAGGTTTCATTGGTTTTGGACACTGACTTGTTTCAATCTTTCCATTAAAATGTATCACTTCTCTTTTGCATTGTAATGGATGATCATTAGATAAGAACCATTGATGTTAAAGATAAATATTTTTTATTGAGATTCTTACTATAAACTAATCTCAACCAATCACCACAGTAAGGACAAGCCTTATATCCCTTAGTAGATATTCCTACATGCACGAAAACCATAAAATTATAATTAGATCAACTCACATACAATTATATATATATTAAATAAAAAAATTACATCATTAGATAAACAAATGTCATATCTTAGGAAGTTGTGCATAGTTCAAGCTGCAATTTCACAAACCATAATGTGTCTTTTATTAATGCTTTTTGATACATCAAAAATATTAATACCTCTCCATAACTCTTGGAGATCATCAATGAGAGAAGCAAGATATACATTCATGCCTTTAACTTGTCTTTTTTTTGGGATTAAAAGTGAAAGAATTAGATGTTCCTTTTTAAAGCTAAGGTATTGCGGGAGATTCTACTTGATGACTACCACTGGCCATGTTGACCATTTACTAGATTTAAGTGAAAATGGATTAATGCAATCTAATGCAATTCCTAAGTTTAGATTGTGTGGCTCTTGTGCAAAATCAAGCCATCTAGAATCAATATGTTGAAAAATTGCACTATTTTTTGGAATTCTCATTACTCCATTAGTACTTTTACAATCAAATCCCCAGGTAAAAGATTTGATAATTTAGGGCTTTGAAATATATGTTTAATTCATGGAACCGATGGAAACTCTGTAGGGAGTTATACCTTGGAGAGATTTTGATGGAAGTATATGGAGAAGATATAGTACATTAGACATTGCTTCTACCCACAAGTATAGTGGCAACGTTTTTTTGTTAAGCGTAGTCCTAGCTATCCCAACTAGGGTTTTGTTTCTCCTTTCATGAACACCGTTCTATTGAGGAGAAAACCTAGTGGTGACTTCTCTTTTGAATCCTTTATTCTATAAATATTCATCCAATTACTTAGAGAAATATTCTCCCCCTCCATTAGATCTAAGCTCAATTTAATGACCTGCCAATGTGGTTCTCCACATATGCTAGATATCTCTTGAAGCAATCAAAGAATTCACTTTTATTTTGATAAATTATAAGATTTTCCATTAGCAAAAGATACATAATACCTTGAGACTACAAGTGCTGGTTCTTGACTTGGTCCCCACACATCTACATATACTATGTCTAAGAGGTTGTTGTGAACATACCCGTTGCTATGGTAAGGTTGTCTTTGTGACTTCCCAATCATACAAGCATCACATCTATTGATCATATGTTGCTTTGACATGTTTGACATCCTTAAAACACTATGATCCATGCATATATCCTTTAATGTTCTCATATTAACATGAGCAAGCCTCTTATGCCACACTTCTAGCTAACTTAGTGTTTGTGACCCAAAGTTATATAGAGCTACATTTTTGGTCTCTCCCACTAAAAATGTGAAGAGCTTACCATGTTTCTCACCTCTGGCTATCTTTTTGAAGCCTTGGCATGGATCTTGCACACAAGCTCCATGTTCGTTGAACCTAACTGGCAAGCCCTTTTCTACAATCTAGCCTACACTTATTAGGTTTTTAGTAATAGTGCACAAATAGAGAACCTTACTGAAAATGTATGTTCTTCCATTGGAAACCTTGAAATTTTCAATCCTTTTCACATTGTGCTTGGTATCATCTCTTTCTTGTACCTCATGTTTATGCCTAGGTTTCTCCAAGTCTTATAGGAAACCAACATTTCCAGTAGCATGATTTGAACAATCAAAAATCTATATAGAATAAATGCTCATCCTCTTTACCTTCTTTGTGACTCAGCTTCATCAAAAGTAATGAGAATTCATATGGTTGATCCTCTGAATAATTTTTATAATCTCATCTTCCATTGTTCCTATTGTTGTTGTTGTAGTTTTATCCACCTCTACCTCTTGTGTTGCCAAAACCACCTCTCCCTCCTTTATTTGTTCTTCCATTGAACTAAAAATTTTGAGTGGTGTGGCCTGACTTGTTATAAATTTCACAAGACTTAACTTCTTATTCCTTAGTCTTGTCTTGCTTTTCTCCTTTCTTCTTTCCTTTCCATTTGCTTTTGCATAATTAGGTTGGGGAATTTCTTCATCCTTCTTCTTTCCTTTATTTTTCTTGTCCTTCTTATCTATATAGAGAGTAGTTGTAGAGTTACCTTGAAATGAGTTACCTTGAAATTAGTTACCTTCCTTGATGTTGTTGTTGACCTCTTGGTTGAAGAGTTGGCCAAGGAATATGTTGAGTTCAGGTGTCTCCACATCCATGATGAGATCATAGGCAGTTGTGAATGATTGCCACTACCTATCAATCCTAATGCCATTCAAAATCTGGCTCATAATGGCTTCATCTTCAGTCAACTTTCCAATTGATGCTTATTGATTTGTAACCTCCTTAACTTTGGTAACAAAATATGTTATTGTCTGCTTAGGTGTCTTCTTGATTTAATTAAACTCATTCCACAAGAGATTCTTTCTAGCTTTAGTGCTAGCAGAGAAGAGTGTCTCGAGTGCATCCCAGGTTTCTTGTAATGTGTTACAACTACTAATGTGTCGAAGCAAGAAATTGACAAAGATAGATTTAACAATGTAAGACCTAGCTTGAGCATTTGTTGCACATCATAATGTCAAACTTTTTGTTTCTTCTTGTGTAGGTCCTCCCTTGGATTTTTGAAAGAACTTGGAGAAGCTTGTAAGAGGTAGAAGAATGAGTTGCAAAGCGACGAAGTTCGGTCCAAATAATCGGCACAAGACCAGCCCTTGAGCTTATGTAGACTCAAATAGACCTTATGTGCATGTGGTAAGTGCAATAAAATGCACTATTTTCTTTGGAGCATCAAGTAGAAAGATTTGATACAAAACAAATAGGTTTGCGCATTGACTAGCTCAAAAAACCTTACTATCTTTGGACAAGACAATGAATTTCAAATGCTCATAGCAGCCAACATGATTACAATTGGAAAAAAATCCTTTTTGGAGGAGTGATACACATAGGGTTCAATGTATAGAATGCACAAGATTAAAAGAAATAAGAAAAATATGCTTTTGGAATGAACTTGACACTCAATAGTGGTAGCTCCTATTTTTTAGGGATGCATAGAGATAGACCCCAAAACAAAAAACAGAGATAGACCCCAAAACAAAAAAATAGAGGTTTCTCCCAATTTACTGCATCCAATTATTTGAAAATTGATACAGTCCCAATTTCAAATGAGTGTTGAGTTATCCAATTTGGAGCTCTATAGAGAGAGTAGTAGCCTCTGCAAGCTTAGTCTTGTTGAAGAAGATGATGCAAAAAATGGAGCGAAAATGATGGCCAAAAGTGTATATATATTGTTTCCATGTAATGTACAAGTGATTTTAATTCTGTATATAGAGTCTTGAAGTGCTCCAAGACTTCTACAAGTGGGTTTTCATCTCAAATGAAGGCAGGATTAGTTGTTGGAGGGAATCAATTCACTTTCCTACAATCTAGGAAAAGTGAAGATCTAGTTTGATCTACTTTTAGGTGATTGATTCATTCATTGATTGCAACTCAATCATCTCAAATCCATGGAAGTTTAGCTTTCTTTTTCTACTTTTACATGTGTAAAGCTCTAGGAATTTTACTTCCACAATGGTAAATGATCCATAAAAAATCTAAAAAAAAAACAATAAATGAGCATAAGTAAAAGAACTCTCCAATGGATATTCTTTTGACATAATCCAAAGGATAGCTTTTTGATTTAGATCAAATCCACCTCAAGCATAATGTAAAATGGATGTTCCAACAGCTCCCACACAAGCTAAAGTATGTGTAAGTCTTCATTCTCTAATAGATTGAATACCTGCGATTGATTTCAATCTGAAAAGCTTTATTCCATCAAGTCCCGTTGTCATCATATCTACTACTTGCTTTTCAATTGGAACAAAAGAAATTTCAATCTCCTTTGCCATGAGCTTCTCCCTGATGAAGTGGTGATGAACCTCTAGGTGTTCGGTTCTTGCATGGAAAATAGGGTTTGCTGCTAGATGCATAAAACTTACATTATCTTTAAATTTGTGAGGTTTGGAACTCACAAGCCCCAAATTGTGTACTCTCTTAGTTGCATCCATGTGTGGTCTTCTAGGTGAGTGCATGAATTGACTAAGCACTCCCACACTATATGAGATTCCTACCCTTTTATGAGTAGCATATATCAAACTACCTACCAAGCTTTGCTACTCTTTAATGTCTTCAATTTTCTCACCTTCATAAACACTAAGTTTATGATTCATCTCCAAAGGCATACCTGCAAGCTTTGTGTTTTGCATTCTAAACTTGAGAAGTAGATCTTGAATGTATCTTCTCTAAGTTAGATACATCCCTTCATCTGTACAAATCACTTGCATACCTAGGAAATATGTGAGCTCACCTAAGTCATTGATGTTGAACTCCTCTTGCATGTGTCTCTTGATCTTTGAATGCCATTCACATCATCACATGTCACAATAATATCATCAACATATACACATAGATAGATAACCTCATTGTGATCCCTTTTGATGAATAGAGAAGGATATGAGTTGCTAGGTTTGAACTCTTGATCTTGAAGGTATATAAAAAAATAAACCTATAATTCCAAGCTCTAGGAGCTTGTTTCAATCCATACAATGCTTTCTTAATCCTGCAAACATAAGATGCATGATTAGGGTTTTGAAAACTGAGAGGTTGTGACATGCATACCTCTTCACTTATCCAACCATTTAGAAATGCATTTTTTACATCAAGTTGGAGGAGTCTCCAATTTTTTGCAATAGCTACACTTATCAATATTCTGATTGTAGTCATCTTTGCGAGTGGTGAGAATGTTTTCTCATAGTCTATACCATGAGTTTGTGAGCATTGTTTGGAAACTAATCTTGCCTTGTACTTGCAAACTGATCCATCTGAGTTTCTTTTAACATTATATACCCATCTGCAACCAATTTTCTTTTGATTGGGTGACATTGGTGAATGAACTTGGAGAAGCTTGTAGGAGGTAGAAAAATGCGTTGCAAAGGGATGAAGTTTGGTCCGACCAACCGGCACAAGACCAGCCCTTGAGCTTATGGAGACTCAAATAGACCTTATAGGCATGTGATAAGTGCAATAAAATGCACTATGTACTTTGGAGCATCAAGGAGAAAGAGTTGATACAAAACAGATAGGTTCGCACATTGACGAGCTCAAAAAACTTACTATCTTTGGAAGAGACAATGAACTTCAAATGCTCATAGCGACCAAGGTGATTATAATTAGAAAAAATCCTTTTATGGGAATAAAAGTATAAGTTTATATAACGCACAAAAGTATAAGGAATAAGAAAATAATGCTATAGGAATGAATCAAACACTCAATGGTGGTACTTCCTATTTTTCAAGAATATGTAGAGATTGACCCCGAGATAGAAACACTATGATTTCCCCAAATTTACAAAACTAGATTCTATGCACATTTAGAAGCATAAACTAGACACTAATATATTTCCAATGAGCCATCTCACATCCAATTTGGAGCTCTGTAGAGAGAGATGCTGCCTCTACAAAATTACTGTTGGCGAAGAAGATGATGCAGAGAAATGAAGGAGCAAGACAATGATGATCACAAGTGTATGTATATTGCTTCCATTTATTGTAAAAGTGTTTTGAAGTCTTTATATAGAATCTAGAAGTGATCCACGACTTCTACAAGTGGATTTTGAATTCAAATGAAGGTGGGAATTGTTGGAATTTGGGGCCCCATGATCGTTCCAATACTAAAACCTTTTGAGCATACACAACTTAATTGACAAGATGATAAGTGAGAGATAGAAAGAAAGAGATCTTGAGACAAGAATAGGGAACGTAAGCTGGATGCTTACTTCACTAAAAATAATAGATGTCCAAATTACAACATGGGGGTACTACTCAACCATATAAAGTGGTGCACTCACTAATGGAAGAATAAGAAGATGATGATACATAATTTAGATTATGTCGAAATAATCTAAGTGTGTGTGAAGAGAACGAAGCAACGAAGCTAACAAAATCGTGTAACAAAATTGTAAATCAACCACAAGGTTAACTCACAAAAGATAGTTACCACCACCTCGTAGAAGACTTCTTGCTGCGATGAGAGTAGCCTCTCCTTCACCAAAACTTCACCTCCTTCAAGAGTGTGAGAACACTCTGTCTCCAAGAAGATCTCCAAGCTCTAGATCTTTGAGTGAGTAAGTGTGCTACACAATGAGCCAATACCTTGTTTATATAGTTGTTGATCCCTCCAAAAGCATAACTAAAAGAAAGCTACGATCGTAGAACGATAACAAAAAACACCTCTCGCAAAATGGCATTCTCCATGAGCTTTTCGAGTTGCTTTATTAAAAATACGATCTTGCTGTCGCAACGCGTGGGGATTGAACCCGGGTCAATGAAGAAGCTTTTAGTACTCTTAAGCTAAACCAAGTCGACACATGTACTCATATTTTAGAGTCTGCTTTTAATATATGCACTTCAAGAAATCTTCTACAGAAGATAGTGTTGGAACAAATGATATTGACTCCAAAAATCCCTCCTTCAATGTCATATTGGTACAAGCTTCAGTAATCTGCAAATCTTTTCATGACTATCTCTAGTCAATGCTTTGGTAAATATATCTGCAACATTCTCACTAGAAGGAACATAAACTAGCTCAATGTGCTTCTTAGCTATCTGCTCTCGAATATAGTGGTAGTGTAACTCTATATGCTTTGTCCTTGCATGATGCACTCGATTCTTAGCTATAGCTATAGCACTTTGGCTATCTGAAAATATCTGAATGGGTTGATGTACTCTGACATCAAGATAACTGAAAATCTTTTGCAACCAAACTGACTCTAGAGTAGCTATAAATGCTGCACGATATTCAGCTTCACATGATGAAGTGGCAATAGTAGGTTGTCTCTTTGAAAACCATGAGATAAGACAATCTCCAAGATAAAAACAAAATCCACTAGTACTTCTTCTTGTGTCTCTATTACCTGCCCAATGAGAATCTGATAATCCTTTTAGTAACAAATGTGTAGATTTCGAAAATACCATAGCATAATTTGAAGTTCCCTTCAAATAACAAAAGATCCGCTTTACTGCTTTCCAATGTAACATTGTCAGATTCTGCATGAACCTTGATACTTGAGAAACTACAAACTGTATATCAGGATGTGTATTACAAAGATATATCAAGCAACCAACTGCTTGACTATATAGAGTAGCATCAAATGGCTCTACATCTGCCACCATTTGATGCTTTACAAATGGCTCTGCATCTGCTACCATTTGTAAAGATATGTTTTGATCCATAGGTGTTTGCATAGGTTTAGAATTACCCATTTGAAACCTTTCCAAAAGTTTCTCAATGTACTTCTGCTGTGTCATGTAGATACACTCTGTTGATATATTTAGGTAGTGATGTGTGTGAACACTCTAGGACCGCCGGGGCACTTTTTTCCCTCTTTAGGAGGTTTTTTTCCCCCGGCTTGTATATACGCCTATTGCCCTAATGGGCTACTTATCTTTGTACATTCTCTAGTAATACATTCAGTCTTGTGTGTTGTGCTCCAAGCTTCTTCCTCTTCCTTGTGCTGTTCGCGTGCTTCCGCAGACGTCTAACTCCAACAATTGGTATCAGAGCAGGTCGTTGATTCTTCTAGGGCGCCGTCGACACTCCTCCGTTTGCAGTCTTAGATTCGCACAAAATTTGGTGAGCATACTCAGGGTGTTTTCAGATCAAAACCGCTTCGCTCTGTGGTGCCGAAATCGCGATCTGAGCTTGTTTCGGCCTCCGAACACACTATCGCAGTGCTTGTGCAGGCTATTTCGTCCTTTTGTGCCAAAGGTATATACCAGTTTCTGTTCGCCAGTTTAAGCGTCTCGAAGTCTGCTACAGGTCTAGCAGAACTCGTCTGGGCAGTTCTGTTCAACTTTTTGAGATACAGTCAATTTTCTGCATCAAGGTATTTTAGTCACCGGCCATGGCTGAAAGCAGTGATGTATTCCGTATGTTGGCTGTTGAGGATAAGTTGGATGGTACCAACTACCCATTATGGGCTTATATGATGCGACATGTACTGGTTGCAAAAGGATTGTGGAACATTGTGCAGGGTGTTGAAAGACGTCCTGTTACACCTGTAACGACAGGTACTGCAAATACAGGTGTTGGAGCTGATGAAGATGGTGTCGAAGATGATATTCCGCAGATTCCTGTTCGTGCTGCTGTTTCTGTTGCACCTATTGCAGAGCAGATTCGTTGGGATGGCAGAGATGCCCAGGCACATGCATTGATAGCTTTGTCTGTCAAACATGCCATTATTCCTCACATTCGCTCGTGTTGCTTACCTCCGAAAACAGTTGGAGAGTGAGCACATGAATGAAGGTGATTCGATGGACAGTTTTCTTACAAAGATCAAAGACCTGAAGGAACAATTGATTTCTGCTGATGAGGTTATACCAGATAGCTCACTTGTGCAGACCGTTCTGAATGGCCTTCCTGATTCATATCAGAGTTTTGCCTCTACCCTTCGATTGATGATGAAAGGCAATCCGAATGCCTTGTCATTTGAGGAATTAGTCTCTGTTCTGTTGCAGGAAGATCAGTCCAGGCAGAACAGGTCCATTATGCGTGTTGCAGATCAAGCTTTCCTGGC
Source organism: Ceratopteris richardii (assembly GCA_020310875.1). Taxonomy (NCBI): domain Eukaryota; kingdom Viridiplantae; phylum Streptophyta; class Polypodiopsida; order Polypodiales; family Pteridaceae; genus Ceratopteris; species Ceratopteris richardii. The sequence goes on along the minus strand of CM035412.1, from coordinate 75,200,310 downwards.
TAGTCAGAAGGGCAAAGGAAAATGGAGCTCTTCTACTAGTAAGCAGAAATCTGCAAATGCTGCACAATCGAAGAACCAGGATAAAGATGAGAAGAAATCAGAAAAGCAGAAATTGTTCTGCAAGTACTGTAAAGGAAATGATCATATTATAAAGAACTGTCCAAAACTGGCTGCTAAAGAGGCAAAGAAGAAAGAGGCTAGAATGGTTGTTGCAGAGGCCTCTACACCAAAAACAGAGTCTGCAAATCTTGTGCAGGAAGAAGAATGGGCGTTTACTACTGTTTGCAGTTTTGACCCATCTTCTCATGATCAGTGCATGTCTGCAGTAGACTCAGATGTTTGGTACTTTGACAGTGGGGCAACCAAACATATTACCTCGCAGCGCAGTTTCTTCTCTTCACTCGAGCCTGCCCCTACAGGGAATACTGTCACATGCGCCAATAACTCCTCTTATCCTGTTATGGGAGTTGGTAAGATCATTCTGACTACTGCTGATGGTAGTTCTTTCACTTTGTCAGATGCTTTATTTGTGCCAGGGATCAAAAAGAACTTGTTATCAGTTTCTGCATTAGCCAAGATTGGCTTGGTTGTGAAATTCGTTGATGACAGGTGAACAGTCCATGATCTCTCAAATGGCGATGTGATTATTGCTTCTGGCATTTTATGTCGTGGGTTGTATAAGCTCATAGACTATGAAAAATCTGTGAATGATTCGGCATGTGCAGTTCATGATTCTCAGGCTATGTCAGATGCAAAGCTTTGGCATGCACGCTTTGGTCATCTGAATTTTGCTAGTTTGTTACGCCTGCAGAAATCTGAAATGGTGTCCTCTTTGCCCAAACTTGAGGCACCTGGAAAACATGTTTGTGAAGGTTGTATTTTGGGCAAAATGCAGCGTTCTTCCTTTCCAAAAGATGGTTCAGTTCGGGCTATGTAGAAATTGCAGCTTGTACATAGTGATGTCTGTGGTCCTATGCAGACACCCTCTTTTGGAAATTACCTTTACTTCGTGACTTTCATTGATGATTTTTCCAGGCATGCATGGGTATATCCACTCAAAGCAAAGTCCGAAGTGTTCATGTGCTTCAAACAGTTTTTGGTTTTGGCTGAAAATCTGTCAGCATGTAAAATGGGCACCCTCCGTTCTAATCGAGGGGGGGAATATATGTCTTCAGATTTTAATGCATTTCTGGCTGAACGTGGGATAAAACACCAGTGTACAGTGCCGTATACACCTCAACAGAATGGAGTTGCTGAACGAAAGAACAGGTCACTCATGGAGATGGCGAGATGCATGGTCAAAAGTCAGGCTTTACCACATAGTTTCTGGCTTGAGGCTATCATGTGTGCAGCAATTGTACTGAACAGGTGTCCCACGAAAGCGTTGCAGTCTATCACTCCATATGAGGCTTGGCATGACCGCAAGCCATCTATTTCTCATTTGCGTGTTTTTGGTTGTTTGGCATATGCATTAGTGCCCGAACAACATCGCAGAAAATTGGATGATAAGGCAGTAAAATGTATTTTTGTTGGGTACAGTTCTGAAAGTAAAGGCTATCGTCTGTATCATCCACAGACTAAACGCATTCTGGTTAGCCGTGATGTTGTCTTTGTGGAAGATGCTATTCAGTAATTGCTTTCATGTACTAAGGAGACATTTGTTAGCTCCAAAGACATGTATGATACTTTGATGCCTCTTTTTACAGGTGGACAGGCTAGCGCTGGTCCTAATGAGGCAACTTCTCAGCCTTTGCAGGTTTCATATGATGATGCAGATCATGCCATTTCTGATGCAGATTTACATGATGCACTTGTTGATGAGAGAGCTGATATTGAACAGGCAAAAACTATGCCAAAATGGCTGGTGCAGACTTTGCGTGACAGCAAATTAGATGCACCTTTGTCATATCGTACTCGTTCAGGCTCTCATAGTACCTCCTTTGCATCAGATTGCTATGCTATGGCTGCATCTAGTCTCTGTGATGAGAATGAGCCTGTTTCTTTTGATGAAGCACAAAATTCAGAAAATTGGATGGCTGCTATGCAATCTGAATATGATGCTATAATGAAGAATGGTACATGGTCTTTATGTGACTTGCCTCCTGGCAAGAAGGCCATTGGTACTAAGTGGGTATACAAGCTGAAGCGTAAACCTGATGGTACAGTTGACAGGTATAAGGCTAGGCTTGTTGCAAAGGGTTATGCGCAGGAAAGAGGCATTGATTTTGATGAGACCTTTGCACCTACATGCCGTATGACTACTGTTCGGAGCATTTGTGCACTTGCAGCCCATCATGGTTGGAATGTACATCAGTTGGACATTAAAACAGCATTTCTGAATGGTGACTTGCATGAAGAAGTGTATGTTTTTCAGCCCCGTGGCTTTGTGCAGAAAGGGCATGAAAACCAGGTGTGCAGGTTAAAGAAGGCGTTATATGGTTTAAAGCAAGCACCACGTGCTTGGTATGAGAAAATACATGCCTATCTGATTGCACATGGTTTTGAGAACAGTCCAACTGAAAGCACCTTATATGTTAAGCGTGCTAATGATGGGCTTTTGATCATTGTTGTCTATGTAGACGACATGCTGCTCACTGGTCCTCTTGAGAAGCATATTGCTGATTTCAAGGCTGATTTGCATGCCTCATTTGAGATGTCTGATTTGGGGCATTTGCATCACTATTTGGGCATTCAGTTTATGCAAGTTGATGGTGGAATGGCTTTGTGTCAAACGAAATATATTGACACATTATTGTAGCGTTTTGGCCTTGAAGACTGTAAGCCTATTGCCACTCCTATGGAGACAGGTTTACGATTGAGTCTTCATGATGCTGGAGATGCATTTGATGCTGTTCTCTATCAGCAGGCTGTTGGATGCTTGATTTACTTATGCATTACTCGGCCAGATATTCAGTTTGCTGTCTCACAGATGAGCAGGTTTATGCATTGCCCAGGAGTCACGCATTGGAAAGCGGTTAAGCGCATCTTTCGCTACTTGAGTGGTACTCGGCTACTTGGGTTGTTTTATCCCAAGGGGGGATCACTACCGCCAGATTTGCATGCTTTTTCTGACTCAGATTGGGCTGGTTGCTATGACACTCGTGTGTCCACCAGTGGTTTTTGCTTCATGCTTGGTAGCTCATGTATATCTTGGTTGTGCAAGAAGCAGCCTACTGTGGCCACTTCCAGTTGTGAGGCTGAGTATAGGGCAGCTTTCACAGCGACTGTTGAGTGTGTGTGGCTCAGATGCCTTATGGCTGATTTGGGTGTTGGCCAGTCTTCTGCCACCACCATCTTCACTGACAGTCAGAGCACATTGGCAGTTGCGAGGAACCCTGTGTTCCATGCTCGCACTAAGCACATTGAGGTGCATTATCACTATGTCAGGGAGAGGTTCTCTGCTGGGGAGATCAGCTTGGCATATGTGCCCACGCAGGAGAACATTGCAGACCTTTTCACGAAGGCTCTGCCTAGGGAGAAGTTTGAAGCTTTCCGCAAAGCTTTGGGCTTACTTCCTTTTGTGGAGTGATTTCCACATAGCTCGGCACTTCCTTATACATGAGTGCCAGCTCCTTGTTCACCGCATCACTCCTAGGGGGATTTGTTGATATATTTAGGTAGTGATGTGTGTGAACACTCTAGGACCGTCGGGGCACTTTTTTCCCTCTTTAGGAGGTTTTTTTCCCCCGGCTTGTATATACGCCTATTGCCCTAATGGGCTACTTATCTTTGTACATTCTCTAGTAATACATTCAGTCTTGTGTGTTGTGCTCCAAGCTTCTTCCTCTTCCTTGTGCTGTTCGCGTGCTTCCGCAGACGTCTAACTCCAACACACTCATCTTGAAACAGAAACTGAATCCCAAGATAATAATGTAAAATGCCTAAATCATTTACATCAAATGTTTGCTTCAATTCTTCTTTGAACATCTGCAAATCTTCATCTCTGGGACCTGTGACTATAATATCATCCACATAAATGATTGCTATAATCATCATACCTATTTCAGCTTTGACATAAAGAGTTGGAGCCGCATTTGAGTTATGGACACCAATGGATAAAAGATATGTATGTATCTTTTCATACCATGCTCTAGGTGCCTGTTTTAAACCATACAAAGCTTTTATAAGCTTACACACTAAGTGTTGTTTACCTATCTCTTCAAAACCTTCTGGCTGCTGAATATACACATCCTCGTGTAAATCACCATTTAGAAAAGCAGTCTTAATGTCAAGTTGATATATATGACAACCAAAATGTGCTGCTAGAGCAAGTACTGACCTAATAACAGTCATCCTAGATGTAGGAGCAAATGTCTCATCATAATTAATACCTTTTTGTTGTGCATATCCTTTGACAACCAACCTGGCCTTGTATCTATCAATAGTACCATCTGCTTTCCTTTTGATTTTGAAGATCCATTTTACACCTATAGCCTTCTTTCCTTCTGGTAACTCACATAGCTGCAAAGTTTGATTCTTATGAATAGAGTCAACCTCTTCTTGCATAGCTTTTTTCCAAATAGGAATGTTAAGTGCATCTTTAACACACGCACGTTCATCTTCAACAGTCGTAAGTGCCAAAATATCATGAATCTTAAAGTCTTCAGCAAAACTTACATGATCTTTTTGCTGTCTAGTTTGACTTCTTGTTCTTACATGATCTTGTTGTTGTTGTCTAGTCTGACTCCTTGTTCTTCCAGTAAAACTCTTTATACCACTATTTTTCCAAGTTTGATATAACCATGTAGGTGTATCCTTGAATAGTGGTGAAACTCTTTCTGAACTTTCAGCTTCCACAGGTTCTGGAACTTGTCCTGCCGAGGTACTAGGACTTTCTGGAACTTTAACTTCTTCCATTTCTGGAATCAAAGTTTCTTGTGGAACTGACTCTGTAGAAGGTTGTGAAATTCCTCTTTCTTCAACTTTTTCTTGAATACTAGGAATTTTAACTTCCTCTTGATATGGCTGAACATGTACATCCAGAATCTTTCTAAAAATTCCATAGTCCTTTTCACTAATGAACTCCGGAATTTCTGCTTCTTTATCATAAACCTTATCTTTAGCAATATAAGCATTACGTGAAAGAATAACTTCACCTCTCTCTGGAACATAAAACCTGTATCCTTTACTTTCAATAGGATATCCAATAAAAATAGCTTTCTTTGCCTTTACATCTAGTTTACCTCGATCCTTTTTCTCAATATGTATATAAGAACCTGATCCAAACACTTTGAAGTAACTCACATTAGGTTTTCTACCATAATAAGCTTCATACGGTGTGATTACCTTTAAAGATTTTGTAGATGACCTGTTCAAAATGTGATTAGCTGTATGTACAGCATCAAACCAGAATTTTGGTGAAAGCTTCTTGGATGCCATCATGCTCCGCATCATTTCAACAAGTACTCTATTCTTTCTTTCTGCAACACCATTTTGCTGAGGAGTATAAGCAATAGTAAGGTGTCGAGTAATACCTTTCTCATCAAGAAATGTCTGGAACTCATTTGACAAGTATTCTCCACCTCTATCACCTCTAAAAACCTGGACAATTTCCTGACTTTCATTTTCAACCATAGCTACAAATTTCTTGAACATAGGAAAGACTTCTGACTCCGACTTAAGACCATAGATCCATGAGTATCTTGTAAAATCATCAATGAATAGAACAAAATACCTGAAACCCTGAATAGAGTCTGCTCTCATAGGACCATTCACATATGAATGAATAATCTGCAATTTCCTGGTAGCTGTAATATGACCATGTTTCTTGAAAGGTAGTTTATGCATCTTACCTTCAAGACAACCTTCACATATATCGGAATCATCAGGTAGCTTGAATGAGGGTAAACTCTCAACCATACCTCTGTCTTTGATACTCTTGAGAGCTCCAAAACTGATATGTCCAAATCTTTCATGCCATAGCTTCATATCTTCCACCGGTGATGAAGATTTGACTGCATATGCCTGACTGATTTTTGACAAAACAAAGACCCCTCCTTTATGCTCACCTTGTAAAAGAAACTTGTCTTCTTTATGTGATAAGATCTTACAAAGATCTTTCTCAAATACAACTTTAAAACCATCACTTAAAAATGAAGATATAGATAGCAGATTCTTCTTCATTTCAGGTACATAAAGAACATCTGTAATCTGAAAATTACCACCTTCTCTTGACTTTAGGGTTACTATACCTATTCCCACAACATCCAAATCATTGCCATCTGCAATAGTAACTCTTCTACCTGAAGAATAGGAAAGAGAAGAAAATACATCTCTGCAACCTGTCATATGCTTTGTAGCACCTGAGTCGAATATCCAAGGACTTGCTGAAAGAACTTGTAAAGCTGCTTGATCAAAAGCTACTTCCTCAATGATGATACAGGCATAAGAATCACCTTGAGATTTCCCTTTCTTATCATCTTCTGCAACATTACCTGATGCCGTTTTCTTTTCTGTTGCAATCCTTCTATAACATTCCGACTTAATATGTCCATGTTTCTTGCAGAAAGAACATATTTTTACCTTCTTCTTAGAAGAATTCTCTTTAGATGTCGTAGATATAGAATCTGAAGTAGAAGGTGAGAGGGGCCTACTTTCCTTCTTGGATTGCTTTTCCTTCTTCTTATCCTTCTTCTTCTTTTGACCCTTTGATGAAGATGAAAGTGCTTCTTCATTCTCTTCCATTCCCTTCAATTGATCTTCATCTTGAAGCAACAAGAACTCTAACTCTTCAAATGTAACCTCTCTATCTCTTGTGGTAAGGGTAAGAGTGGTTATGAAAGATCGATATGAAATAAGAAGTGAACTAATCAGCATATTTACCATTTCTTCATCTGATATCTCAACTCCTACATTTAGAAGTTGATCTCTCAAGTCAACGAGTCTCGTAATGTGGGTTTGAATTGACTCACCAGCTTTCATCCTTGTATTTGCTAGTTGTCTCCTCAAGTGAGCTTTCCTAGTAGGATTTCTGCTCTGAAAAAGATTCTCAAGCTTCAACCAAGCTTGAATAGAACTTCTGCAAGATCTGATCTGTGTTAGAATATGCTTTTTGACACTCATTGCTATGAATGAAAGTGCTAAAGCATCTCTAGCATCCCATCTTGCCTGATCTTCAGTAGGAGGAACTCTAGGTAAAGACCTAGCAGTGACTCTGGATGTCGAAGTGGTTACCTCTTCTTCAGTTGGTTCTGTAATTGTAATTCCAATACCTGTTGAAGCTGTTGTAGAGCCTTCTTCGCCTTCTCGTCTTGGTCTTGTTAAGGATCCATTGACGATACTCCATAAATCCTTTGTCACTAATAAATTCATCATCATGAAACTCCACATGGGATAATTCAAAGATCCATCCAACTTGTCTTCAATCTCAATTCTAATCTCACTCATCTTATCTTAAGTGTGTATGTCAATTATGTAGCTCTGATACCAAAACCCTAAAGCTCTGATACCAAGTGTTGGAATTTGGGGCCCCAGGATCATTCCAATACTAAAACCTTTTGAGCATACACAACTTAATTGACAAGATGATAAGTGAGAGATAGAAAGAAAGAGATCTTGAGACAAGGATAGGGAACGTAAGCTGGATGCTTACTTCACTAAAAATAATAGATGTCCAAATTACAACATGGGGGTACTACTCAACCATATAAAGTGGTGCACTCACTAATGGAAGAATAAGAAGCTAATGATACATAATTTAGATTATGTCGAAATAATCTAAGTGTGTGTGAAGAGAATGAAGCAACAAAGCTAACAAAATAGTGTAACGAAATTGTAAATCAACCACAAGGTTAACTCACAAAAAATAGTTACCACCACCTTGTAGAAGACCTCTTGCTGCGATGAGAGTAGCCTCTCTGTTAAAATGCACTTTTACATTACAGGCATTTCAAGTTCTTTCAGGTTCTTGGGAGTGGTAGGGGTCTGATAAATCAGAGGCCCTGTAACTTAATTTTCCCAATTAACTTATTCAAACCGCAATACGTTAATGTTCAGTATCGAACTCTTATACATGTTAATGTTTAAAACTCTGGTTAGACTTTCCACAGTTCGTAACACCGGAGTTATTCATTACCATCGCACAGACTTATTATCCGTACTTAACCTCACTGTTTTAATCACAACTTAATGTAATTAAACAAACCTAAGAACAATAATACTCCAATCTCACAAATGCTGCACTACGACGACGTCTCCACAGGCCGCAATCGCCCAGACAGACAGTCTGGCGATCTCGCTTGTCGTTACCGGAGAGTCACCGCAATGTCTTTTCATTAATTGATAAACAGATACATCACTTCGCAACGACCTTTCGGTTCGTGCGGGATAGGCAAATATAAGAATTATGAAAATACAGAATGCCAATCCGGCGGTTCACACTGGCACGCACAGTGGACTTGAACCCGCAACGGAAACAAAGTTTAGGGCTCATCTACAATGCCCTGTATATACATGGTGCGAGCTAATTTGAAAGTTCTGGAAATCTTCTGCTTCAAAGAATCCAGCATTAACTTTAAAGTTTCTGGTTCGACTAACTGTGCGTCAGTACGAACAGAGCTTGCGGCAATCACTTGACTCATTAAAATATCAACTTGTGTCTGCAAAAAGGCCTCTTGTAGGTAGAAATCATTTGCAAGAGCTGCGTCACGGCTCAATCTCATATCTTCAATCTATTTATCTAATCTGGATAAACGCTCTGCTTGATAACCAAGCTACTTTTCTCTTCTCTCCAGTTCTTCAGATTGAAACTGCATGGTCTTATAGTAGGCTTCTCTTTCTTTCTGCACTCCTTCAAATTCTTTCTTCAAATGGAGATACCTGCCAAGCTCTTCCTGTAACTCTTGATCACGTTTGAACAGGGTTTCAGTAGTTTTATGAAGCTCTGCCTCAACTTTAAGGACATTTGCGGCAAGAGACTGATAAGCTTCTTCTAATATGCTGTATGCTTCCCGCGTGCTATGCAGTTCATTGCCTATGGCAGTCATTACATCTGTTTTATCAATGATTTCTTGCTTCATCGTGCTGCTTTCTGTATCCTTTTGACTCAGCAAAGCATCTTTCTGTGCTAGCTGATCTTGAATCTGTTGAATTTGTAAGTGTAGGCCATGATTTTCTCCCTTAACTGCATCGCCTTCTTCCTGTAGTGGAGTAATATATGCTTCTAAGATATCGACTTTATGCTGCAATTCTTGGTGAATATTATCAGTGACCATTCTGAGTTGCATCGATAGCTGCTGTGAGAATTGGATTAGCATTTGACCCATGGACTCTAATTCAGTAAACATGGGAACCGGAAGAGGAGGAGGAGGAAGTGGCTGGGATGAAGATGCTGATAAGAGGTGAGGGGAGGATGGTGGGGAATAATTAGGCGAAGACGATGAGGAATCCGGTGCTTCATGGAAAATGGGTTGAACAGGTACAATGGGCTCGACCGGATTCATTGGTGGAGGAGTGGGTATAAGAGTGTTGGGCACCAACACTATTCCAGGATTCTGTTGCGTAGTCGCTTCAAGTCGGTCAACTACAACATCGACCGCAATAATTACTTCATTAACAATCTCACCAACAATGGATCGCACATCATCTTGGGTCTGGTGCTGAGAATCCTCCTTCGAAGAAATTGCTTCAGATTCGGTGGTGGACGCACTTTGTTCCTGCTGCTTATTCGGAGAAGATTGGGCGGAAGAATCGACATGGATAGAAGTTGCGGTATCATGAAAGATTTCTTCTTCATTGGCTTCATTGGAACCTTGCACCTGGCTTTCAGACGGGCTTATGTGACGGTGTTTCCGGCGAAGGAGTTGAAACAAATCGGCATCATCATCCTCATCTTCATCTTCAAGCATCCGAGTGGATTCTTCATGCAGTAAGAACGGTGCATTGGGTGGAGGTTGCGCGGCTTGAATGGTGGGAAAAAGGAACGTAAGGATGTGGGGAAGGTGTGATCGTGGAAGATCACCTTTGTTAACTTGCTTAATAACCGTAACGCATTCACGGTGAATGCACCGAAAATAATAAGAGGCAAAATTGACAGGCTCATGAGAAGCCATGTCAATCATTGAATAAAATGGGCGTGAAATCCCATAGGTTCGTTTCTGTAAATTTAGGATAGCTACTAAGAATTGTAAGGCGATACGTTCAGGGTCAGGGCGACACAAAATGGCATACTCATTCGATGAGTGCCGTGGGAACAATTCAACCATGGTGGCTACCGGAAGGAGAGGACCATTCTCCAATCCTTCCATGGGCAGACGAAATGCTTTAGTGAATGAAGCTAACGTGATTACTACGCGAGACGGTAAACATGTAATCGGCCAACTCTGCTCCGTAGCAGGTGTGGCAGTGATGGCAGAAATGATCTTCGCATAAAACGGTTGACACTCCACTGAATGCCAAGGCAATTCAACGAAGTTCAGCAGGCCGTGAATACGCAAGAACTCACTCACATCCTAAGGGAGTCCGTCAAGGAAGGTAGCGAAATTGGCTAACGCTTCCATGATGCGCACGCGAAGTCCCAAGAACACGAATGCACAACAAACACAGAAAACACAGCGCACAGAACACACAGACACAATAGCGATTAACAGTGAAAAGAAGAAGATTAAGTAGAGACTTGGCAACGGGAGGCGATCGAAAACCCTAATCATCGCGCGGTATAGAAATGATAACCTTCATAATTACGGCGTGCATGCATGAGCAGAATCAATAACACAGGGCGGCGATTACTCATAACTAGATATCCAAACGAGGAGTTTTACGATAGTTATTCAACCAAAACGCGGAAATAAAAATAAAAATAAATAATAAATAAATGACACGCGAAAAAACAAAGAATACGTTAGCGACGGTCAGGCGCTTGGTGATATGGACGCAACTTTGAACCATTGATTACTTTAGGAAGAGGAACTCCGGTCAAGGTAGTCAACCAAAAAGTAGCTGGCCCCACTTGCTCACTAATTCGGTAAGGACCGAACCACCGTAATTTAAATTTTCCAGCAGAACGATTTGATTTAGCATTATAAAACATCACAAGTTGGCCCACCATAAAAACTAGAGTTTTGAGGAACCGATCATGGATACGGGCTTGCCGCAATTGAACTTCTTGAAGAGTCAGAAAACTTTCCCAATGCTGTTCATCCAAATCTTTGAGTGCATCCAACCGAAAGGACAAAGAGTCTTCGGGCAGTAACTTCTGATTTAGCGCCACACGTAAGCTTGGCATATGAGCTCCATCGGCGTGATTGCTTCCAACCCATAAGCAAGCTTGAAAGGGGTCATTCTAGTTGCAACTTTGTATGTAGTCAGGTATGCCCATAAAACTGCAGGTAGTAATTGATCCCATCTTTCTGGAGATTCCACGATCAATTAGCGAAGCATACTCAACAACGTCTTGTTGGTACTTTCAGCTAACCCATTAGCACGAGGATAGTACGGTGAACTGGAGTTATGCAGAATTTGAAAAGTATGCGTTAGTACTCGCATTAAATTGTTAGCAAAATGGGTTCCTTGGTCTGACACAAGTTCTAGAGGTAGTCCATAACGCGGGAATACGTCTTTTATCAGGCATTTTGCCACCGAAACAGCTGTGGCGGACCGTAAGGCCCAAGTTTTTGCCCACCTAGTAGCGTAATCTGTACAAGTCAGGATGTAGCGATTATTGCTAAGAGTCGCTGGTGGTGTGATTGGACTAATAAAATCAAGACCCCACTTCTGAAAAGGTTCCAAAGGTAAGATAGGTTGCAAAGGAAAGAAGTGGTACTATAATGGCTGTCCAGATCGTTGACAAGTATCACACTGCTGCACAAACTGAGTCACGTCTTTGTACATGGTAGGCCACCAAAGCCCACTTTGCAAAATTTTCCGGTGCGTAAGATCTGCTGCAAAATGTCCACCAGAGGGTATTGAATGTGCAATAGCAATAACCGAATTTACTTCATGTGGTGGGATATAGTGAAGTAAGACACCAGTATGATCCATGTAGTACAACTGTCCTACAATCAACCGGAATTTGCGACTGTAAACTGCAATTTTCTGCCGCATAGTAGGAGGCGTATGAGGAGGAAGACATCCATCAGTCAGAAAAGTTAACAACATATCATAGTAAGTAGGCGGCACCGGATGTTCGGTAGATTCGTCACGAGCTGGGTCAGCAGCGTAAATTGCTGGTGTGGTATCATCAACGCCCACCGGAGCTTCACCGGAATCCAACCGAGAGAGAAAATCTGCTAAGGCATGTGCTGTACCGGATCGATGAATCACTTCATAGTCGAACTCCCGTGGCAATAAAACCCAACGAGCCAAGCGACCACCTAAATGTTGCTGCCAGACCAGATATACAAGTGCAGCATGATCCACGTGAAAAGTGAATTTTCGACCGAGCAAATAATGCGAGAATTTCTTCACTGAATACGCCAACCGAGACATTCTCTTTTGGTAACTGAATAATTCCTTTCCACAGAAGCGAGTCGGCGACTTGCATAGTAGACAGGCCGAAACCATTTATCCGTTTGCTGCATTAAAACACTGCCAATGGCTATATCGGATGCATCTACAAAGACATGGAATGGGCGGGTCCAATCAGGAGGTTGCAAAATTGGAGCCTGCGTCAATAATCCTTTTAGACGATCGAAAGTAGTTTGGCATTTTGGGGTCCATTCGAACTGTCGTGGAGTACTAGTCATTAGCCGATTAAGTGGTGTTGCTAAATGGGCTAGCCACCATAGATGCCTGCCATGCCACCAGGAAACACATAACTTCTTTCGGCGTTGTAGGGATGGGTGCTTCCAACACAGCGGTGACTTTGTCTGGATCGACTTGGATACCTTGTGCAGATATAATATGGCCAAGGAGTTTACCACAAGAAACCTCAAAAACAGATTCTGTCGGATTCAGGCAGAGTCGGTATTCACGACATTTCTCAAAGCAGCACCGTAAATGATACAGGTGTGCCGCAATCTTACCATATAAGGAAAGGTCGTCCAAGTACACTTCCATAAAAGTAGTCAGATAGGGTGAAAAAATTTCTTGCATACACCGTTGAAATGTGCTTGGAGCATTCCTTAAGCCAAACCACATGACTGTACAATCATACATACCCCAATTCGTAATGAAGGCTGTTTTAGGTATGTCCTGCTCGGCCATGCACACCTGGTTATAACCACTATAACCATCGAGAAATGAATACATCTCATGCCCGGCCACCCTGTCTAGCATTGTGTCGAGAAAGAGGAGAGGGAATGGATCAGGTACCGTGGCCGCATTCAGTTTCCGGTAGTCCACACAGATTCGGAGCTGTTTATTTTTCTTTGGAACAATCACGATCAGAGAGATCCATTCCGCGTGTTCGATTGGTACGATGAATCCTACCTTCAATAACCGATCGAGTTCTGCTTTGACCTGTGCTGCATAATTGGGATTCATTTGGTAACTGGATTGTTTAATTGGCTTCGCTTCTGGCTTAAGCACAACCCGATGTTGATAGATCCGTGGATCAAGACCTTTCATATAACGATAGTCCCAAGCAAAAACATCAGTTAACTCACGCAGGAATCGGATTAAATCATCTTGAAATGCCTCGGACAGTCCTGCCTTAATCTTAATAGGTCGTGGATTAACTTCATCACCCAAATTATAGGTTACTAACTGGTCTTCCAGGACATAAAATTGATGAGGTTTCCCCAAGTCGTCAGCTGATTGTAAAACTTGATGTAGAGTGGCTCCATCCATAGCAACACTATCATCTGCATCTGCATCTCCGGTCACGGGAACAACCGTACAGGCTACCGGGCTCCAGTTGTCTGCTACAGCTTGAAGATCTACAATACCTAAGGAAATCAGATCTTTATTGTTCTTCAAGAACGCCTCTTCTTCATCGTCAGATAAGCCATCCAACATGTGGACCGGCTCTGCTACATAGGGTCTAGCATGAAGCTCACAAGGCTGAATGGCATCCAGTTTGACAACATATTTATGGTGATTATCTTTGAAAGTTAATTCCTACGCTGACTTTCAAAGAATTGGACGGGCTTGATCTGGGTCCACCGCAGCTTTTTGCAGAGAGCTGCAGTTGCTATTTCACACCGAAACCACCATCAATTAACACTTGCGTAATCTTGTGATTTTTATGCCAGATAGTTATTAAGGGGACTGAATGATCCACCGTAGAGTCAGTTATTGGTTGTATTGTTACAATCGCCGGAGTACTGGTAGATCTAGGACTGACCTGTTGCTGGAATTGCTGCCTAACTCCAGGCACCAAGGCGAGTAGCTGCCCCAAAGGGAGTGTAATTGAAGCCTTTGAGAGAATATCCCATACCTGGTCTGCTGGAATTGCACTCTTCATTGATTCTGATGATGATTCTCCTGTTACTGGGGTAGAGTCTTGTTCATGTGCTCTCTCCTTTGGCAGGGGAGCTTGTGTCACCGGAATTGGATCAGGGAATACAGTTTGCTCTTTAGATGCCCATTGGCGAGCTTTGGTATACATTCGGTGCTGTTCACGGATACCCAGTTCAAACACCTCGGCGAGGGTTGCAGCTGCTTACCCGATCTTGTCTGGACCACTACTACTTGTGATTCCATTGGTGAGATATAGACCATGTTGGTCATTGGGTTCTGATGCTCTTTCTTTCTTTTGTCATATTCGGTTGCATCCTTGTAGAATCGCCAGATGTGGCCAAGCTCATCGCAAAAGTGACAACGAGGTGGTGGCAAGGAAGTACCTTCCGCTGATGTACCTCTCTTCCATCGGTTTGTATTGAAATTGGTATTCTGCTGTCCTAGGTAATTTCGGTATCCTTGTGGCTGATTGTTTCGCATCTACGGTGGCACATAGTGAGTTGCTGGCTGCCCTAGTTCTTGTATAATGGCGTTTACAGCTGGCTGCCCTAGTTCTTGTATAATGGCGTTTACAGCTGCTCGTCCCTGCACTTTGGCATTATAAACACAATTTTCGATTGAGTGTCCGATGGTATTGCAGATAGCACAATACATCTGATTAAGGGCACAGGTAGCACTAGTGTGCCCGGGATTTTTGCACTTAGTGCAATACATCTGTTTAGCCGGATCATCTGTAATGTTTTTACTGGCCTTCAGCCACTCCAAGTCTTCGGTGAATCCTCCAACCTTATGCTATAGTTGTAGGGCCATGGCAATAACTGCATCCAGTGTCATAGCTCCCACACAGCGGATGATCATGATTTGTCTTAGCTATGGGGTCAACCCATTAATAAACCACTGGGTTATAACATCATCCGGTAAATTAGCATGTGCCGGAGGCAATTGTCTCAAATGAGTTCTAAATAATGTGGCATATTCCTGAACAGTCTGGTGCGGCATCTGTCTATTGTTCTGCAAGTAATCAAAAATTTTGGCAGGGTTCTTCTTCATCCGGAACCTTTGCAAAAACGCATCCCTTACCACCTCATAGGTAACGAAATGGTTGATATCATACTCTGTTAGCCACCTCGTCGCTTCACTGACTAATGTTGACTGGAATACGATGGCCTTGTACGCCAGATCGATTGGATGGTTCAGTACAGCATAACTTATTTCAAAGGTACGAACATGTGCATCAGGGTCGTCACCTGGAAACCAACCGAACTTTGTGTACGTCACCCTTGTTGGAATAGGTCGAAGTGGAAGTGGCTGTTGTTGTTGTTGTTGATGCTGCTGCTGTTGTTGTTGTCCACTCATGGTGCTATTAGTGGTACCGTTGCTGTCTCCTGAGTTCTGAGGAGGTGTTTCTGGTCCTTTGGAATCTGTGTGGTCAGACTGCTCACTTCCGGCTTGAAAATAGCGTTCAATCTCTTACGGAGCTCCAAATCGAAGAGCCTATCCTCAGCTTTGATATCCAAAGTAGGCAAATTTGCCCCGAACAGTGGTGTCCGTGTTGGAACATCAAGCTTACACTATGCTTGAGGTGGATTTGATCTACATCAAAGGCTATTGCGTCGAAAGAATATCCGTTGGAGAGTTCTTTTTCATATGCTCATTTATTGTATTTTTTGAGAATATTTTGATGGCTCATTTACCGTTGTAAAAGCCTTGAGTTGTACACATGTAAAGGTACAAATATAGGGCCAAAATCCCACGAAATTTTGGTGGTTGAAGTTGCATTCAATCAAGCAATCAATCACCTAAAAGTAGATCAATCAAGATCTTCACTTTTCCTAGATTGTAGGGAAGTGAATTGATTCCCTCCAACAACCATTCCCACCTTCATTTGAATTCAAATTCAAGTTGTAAAAGTCGTGGAACACTCCTAGAGGCTATATAAGGAGTTGAAATCACTTGTACATTACATGGAAGCAATATACATACACTTGTGACCATCATTGTCTTGCTCCTTCAATTTTCTGCATCATCTTCTTCGCCAACAGTAATCTTGCAAAGGCTGCTGCTCTCTCCTCAGAGCTCCAAATTGAGTGCAAGAGGACTCATTGGAAAGGTATCAGTGTCTAGTTTATGCCTGTAAATTTGCAAAGCATTTGGTTCAGCAGATTTGGAGAAATCTCAGTTTTTCTGCCTCGGGGTCAATCTCTACGTATTCCTGAAAAATAGGAGGTACCACCGGTGAATGTCGCATTCATTCCTATAGCATATTTTGCTTATTCCTTATACTTTTGTGCATTCCATACACTCAACCCTATGTGTATCACTCCCATAAAAGGATTTTTTCTAATTGTAATCACGCTGGTCGCTATGGGCATTTGAAGTTCATTGTCTCTTCCATAGATAGTAAGTTTTTTGAGCTAGTCGACCAGCGAACCTATCTGTTTTGTATCGGCTCATTCTCCTTGATGCTCCAAGGTACATAGTGTGTTTCTTTGCACTTATAGCATGCCTATAAGGTCTATTTGAGTCTCCAAAAGCTCAAGGGCTGGTCTTGTGCCGGTTGGCTTGACCAAACTTCATCGCTTCGAAACGCACTTTTCTACCTTCGACAAGCTTCTCCAAGTTCTTTCAGTGGTATCAGAGCTAGTTCAAGATGGGTGACGGCTTTCCCTCAATGATCGAGAAGCTTGATCGCCACAACTACGCGGCTTGGCAAATCAGAATGGAGGCCTACTTGCAAGGTAGAAATCTTTATGGAATTGTAGCAGGTGATGAAGCTATGCCTATTCCAAGATCCAAAGGAGGACCTACACAAGAGGAGACAGATAAGCTCACACTTTGGTGCGCAAGGGATGCTCAAGCAAGGTCGTACATACTAAACTCTATCTCTGACTTTCTATTACCACATATTAGAGGATGCAAGACATCTCAAGAGACTTGGGATGCCCTGGAGACTTTCTTTTCTGCTAGTACCAAAGCAAGAAAGAATCATCTTTGGAACGAGTTCAACCAAATGAAGAAGACACCTAAACAAACCATCATAGAGTTTGTTACCAAGGTCAAAGAGGTTGCGGATCAGTTAGCATCCATTGGAGAGCTAATTGAAGAAGAGGTCATCATGAGGCAAATTCTCAACGGCATTCGAAGTGATAAGCAATGGCAATCCTTCACGACGGCTTACGATCTCATCATGGATGTGCAAACTCCAGACTTCAACATCTTTATTGGACAACTCTTCAATCAAGAAGCCAATAATAGCATAAAGGAAGGTAACTCTTATCATGGTAGTTCAACTAGTGCTCTATATGCAGATAAGAAGGATAAGAAGCAGAAAGGCAAGAAGAAGGAAGAAGATGAAGAAGAGACTTCCCAAGCCAACTTCGCAAGCAAGAGCAAGTGGAAAGGGAAGAAGAAAGGACCAAAGCAAGACAAAGCCAAAGGTCAGAATGTTCAACCTTGTGCCATATGCGATAAGACCAACCACACCACTCAGAACTGCTGGTTCAATGGGAAGACCCAGAAAGGAAGTGGAAGAGGTGGATATGGCGGCAATAGAGGCAGAGGTGGACACAACTTCAACAACAACAATAGAAGCTATAATAGAAGGGACTACAACAATTATTCAGAAGATCAACCACATGAAGACTCATTACTTCTTATGAACCTAAGCCACAAAGAAGGTAAAGAAGATGATCATTTGTTCTACATAGATTCAGGATGCTCGAATCATGTTGCAGGCAACATTGCTCTTCTATCTGACTTGGAAAGTCCAAAGCATAGACATGAAGTGCAAACAGGGGATGACACGAAGCACAATGTGGAGAAGATTGGTAATGTCAAAGCTTCCAATGGCAGGACAAACATCTTGAGTAAGGTTCTCTATGTACCCACTATCACTAAAAACCTAATCAGTGTAGGCCAAATAGTTGAAAAAGGCTTGCAAGTTAGGTTCACCCAACATGGAGCTTTTGTGGAAGATCCATGTCAAGGCTTCAAGAAGATAGCCCGAGGTGAGAAGCATGGTAGGCTCTTTACTTTTGAAGTAGGAGATACCAGGAACATAGCTCTATTCAACTTTGGGTCTCAAACCCTAAGTGAGCTTGAAGTGTGGCATAAGAGACTTGCTCATGTGAATGAAAGAACCTTGAAGGATATATGCAGGGATCAAAGTGTTCTAGGACTGCCGAACATATCAAAGCAACACATGATCAACAGGTGTGATGCATGTCAGATTGGGAAGGCACAAAGACAACCATTCAACCACAAAGGCTACATCCACAACAACTTATTGGACTTAGTACACATAGATGTATGGGGACCAAGTCAAGAACCTTCATTGGCAGGATCAAGGTATTATGTCTCATTTATTGACGACCATAATAGGTGGACTGTTCTATACTTTATCAAGAGTAAGAATGAAGTGTTTGATTGCTTCAAGAAGTATCTTGCGCATGTGGAGAATCATACAGGTAGATCACTAAAGAAGCTCAGATCTGATGGAGGGGGAGAATACTTCTCCAAAGAGTTTGATGAGTTCTTGCAGGATAAAGGTATCAAAAGGGAAGTGACTACTAGGTACTCTCCTCAACTAAATGGAATTGCAGAGAGGAGAAACAAGACATTGGTTGGATCAGCCCGAACAATGCTTGAAGAGAAGAAGTTGCCACATTATCTATGGGCAGAAGCTATTTCAACTGCAGTGTACCTTGTCAATCAACTACCATCCAAATCACTTCAAGGTATGACTCCTTATGAAGCATGGCATGGAAGAAAACCTAGTCTTGGACATTGCAAGGTTTTTGGTTGTTTAGCTTATGTTCATGTACCATCACAAATAAGAGGTAAGCTAGATGAAAGGGCAACAAAGGCAGTGTTTATTGGATATGATTCAACTCAGATGGGTTACAGGTTCTTCAATCCTTCAACCAAGCAATTCACTACAAGTAGAGATGTTGTGTTTGAAGAACACAGGTCTTGGTATGATGAAGACAAACAAAAGGTAACACTACCATATGATCTTGATTATGACTCTCATCAATTAGGAAGCAAGCATGATACACAGGTCCAGGATCCAAGAAGTGATACAGACGATGACCAAGATGAAAGAGAAAGGGATTACAAGCTATGGAAGTCAAGAGGCAAAGCAAAGATGCAAGAGGTTGGAGAATGCTCCAAACAAGCACCTAGAAGATCAGCAAGAGAGAAGAAACAACCAGAAAGGTATGGATATGATTCCACATTTGTTACAAAGCATTCAATCTACTTGGCAAAAGACTCTATTTCAGAGGAACCCTCAACC
Source organism: Ceratopteris richardii (assembly GCA_020310875.1). Lineage (NCBI taxonomy): Eukaryota > Viridiplantae > Streptophyta > Polypodiopsida > Polypodiales > Pteridaceae > Ceratopteris > Ceratopteris richardii. Next base: position 75,180,677 of record CM035412.1, on the reverse strand, counting down.
TATGAAGAGGCAAAGGGAAACCCTAATTGGGAAAAGGCCATGAACGAAGAGATAGATGCATTGAAGGAAATGGACACTTGGGATTTGGTTCCAATGTCACCGAATCAAAAGGTAATTGGTTGCCGATGGGTATATAAAGTTAAAAGAAATTCAGATGGATCAGTTTGCAGGTACAAGGCAAGATTAGTTGCCAAAGGATGCTCACAAACTCATGGTATAGACTATGAGGAAACATTCTCACCAGTTGCAAAGATGACTACAATCAGGACATTGATAAGTGTAGCTGCTGCAAGGAATTGGAGACTCCTCCAACTTGATGTGAAAAATGCATTCTTAAATGGTTGGATAAGTGAATAGGTATACATGTCACAACCACCAGGTTTTGAAAACCCTAATCATCCATCTTATGTTTGCAGACTTAAGAAAGCATTGTATGGATTGAAACAAGCTCCAAGAGCTTGGAATTACAGGTTGGTTACATATCTTCAAGACCAAGGGTTCAAAGCTAGCAGCTCCGATCCTTCTCTATTCATCAAAAGGGATCACAATGAGGTTATATATCTATGTGTATATGTAGATGATATTATTGTGACAGGTGATGATCTAAATGGCATTCAAAGGATCAAGAGACACATGCAAGAGGAGTTCAAAATCAGTGACCTAGGTGAGCTCACATATTTCCTAGGTATGCAGGTGATATATACAGATGAAGGAATGTATTTGACTCAAAGAAGATACATTCAGGATCTTCTTCTCAAGTTCAAAATGGAGAACACTAAACCTGCAGGTACACCTTTGGAGATGAATCATAAACTTAGTGTTTATGAAGGTGAGAAAATTGAAGACATAAAAGAGTATCAAAGCTTGGTAGGTAGCTTGATATATGCTACTCACACAAGGGCAGACATCTCATATAGTGTGGGAGTGCTTAGTCAGTTCATGCACTCACCGAGAAGACCACACATGGATGCGGCTAAGAGAGTACTTAAGTATCTCAAAGGTACAATCAACGAAGGTATATTCTATTCTTACTCTTCCGATTTGGATATCAAAATCTACTCAGATGCAGATTGGGCAGGAGCTAAGGATGATAGAAAAAGTACATCTGGTTACTTAGCATTTGCAGGTTTGAAGCTAGTGTCATGGAGTTCCAAGAAGCAACCAACAGTTGCTTTATCCTCAACTGAAGCAGAGTACAGAGGCTTGACCATAGCAACTCAAGAGGCAATATGGTTAAAAGCATTGTATACAGATTTGGGACTTGTGAGTTCCAAACCTCACATATTTGGAGATAATGTAAGTTCCATGCATCTAGCGGCAAATCCTATTTTTCATGCAAGAACCAAGCATATAGAAGTCCATTATCACTTCATCAGGGAGAAGCTCATGGCAAAGGAGATTGACATTTCTTTTGTTCCGACTGAAAAGCAAGTAGCAGATATGATGACAAAGGCACTTGATGGAATAAAGCTTTGTAGATTCAAAGCTATGGCAGGTATTCAACCTATCAGAGAATGAAGACTCAAGCATACTTTAGCTTGAGGGGGAGCTGTTGGAACATCAAGCTTACACTATGCTTGAGGTGGATTTGATCTACATCAAAGGCTATTGCGTCGAAAGAATATCCGTTGGAGAGTTCTTTTTCATATGCTCATTTATTGTATTTTTTGAGAATATTTTGATGGCTCATTTACCGTTGTAAAAGCCTTGAGTTGTACACATGTAAAGGTACAAATATAGGGCCAAAATCCCACGAAATTTTGGTGGTTGAAGTTGCATTCAATCAAGCAATCAATCACCTAAAAGTAGATCAATCAAGATCTTCACTTTTCCTAGATTGTAGGGAAGTGAATTGATTCCCTCCAACAACCATTCCCACCTTCATTTGAATTCAAATTCAAGTTGTAAAAGTCGTGGAACACTCCTAGAGGCTATATAAGGAGTTGAAATCACTTGTACATTACATGGAAGCAATATACATACACTTGTGACCATCATTGTCTTGCTCCTTCAATTTTCTGCATCATCTTCTTCGCCAATAGTAATCTTGCAAAGGCTGCTGCTCTCTCCTCAGAGCTCCAAATTGAGTGTAAGAGGATTCATTGGAAAGGTATCAGTGTCTAGTTTATGCCTGTAAATTTTCAAAGCATTTGGTGCAGCAGATTTGGAGAAATCTCAGTTTTTCTGCCTCGGGGTCAATCTCTACGTATTCCTGAAAAATAGGAGGTACCACCGGTGAATGTCGCATTCATTCCTATAGCATATTTTGCTTATTCCTTATACTTTTGTGCATTCCATACACTCAACCCTATGTGTATCACTCCCATAAAAGGATTTTTTCTAATTGTAATCACGCTGGTCGCTATGGGCATTTGAAGTTCATTGTCTCTTCCATAGATAGTAAGTTTTTTGAGCTAGTCGACCCGCGAACCTATCTGTTTTGTATCGGCTCATTCTCCTTGATGCTCCAAGGTACATAGTGTGTTTCTTTGCACTTATAGCATGCCTATAAGGTCTATTTGAGTCTCCAAAAGCTCAAGGGCTGGTCTTGTGCCGGTTGGCTTGACCAAACTTCATCGCTTCGAAACGCACTTTTCTACCTTCGACAAGCTTCTCCAAGTTCTTTCAGTCCGAAATGAAGATTCACCAGGGAGTGTCACATGGTCACCAAAAAATTATAAATTACCTACAAATGAGACCGAACTGTCACCGGAATTTGTCGAACTTTCCCCAAAACAGGGTATTCTTTCACCGGCAATGATTTCTCTGAATAACACCACTTTATCCTCGGAAAAGTTCGAATCCTGACCAGACGGTGTCGGGTCAACTACGCACTGCGTCTCTGTACACTCCGAAGTTACTGTATCGTCTGCAGACTGCACCGAAATTGCACAGAAATCTACCTAAATTTCCTCATGTGTCACCAAAATTCTACCGGAATCACTGCTATCAGGCTCTGGTCCTTCGACAACTGGGCTTAACCGGTTTGTGCTTCTGCCGCCTAGGGGTGTCCCTAACAAATTTGGTACTGTCCAGGGATGCTGGTCTCTCCTATACTTCGGACAACTCGCCGGACCGAGTAACCGGCATATATCACCTCTACACCACTTGCGTACTACTCCACTTTACTGATTATTCACAGTCTGTGCCACCTTCTCATAGACGACGACAATGTTAAAATGCGCTTTTACATTACAGGCATTTTAAGTTCTTTCGGGTTCTTGGGAGTGGTAGGGGTCTGATCAATCAGAGGCCCTGTAACTTAATTTTCCCAATTAACTTATGCAAGCCGTAATACGTTAATGTTCAGTATCGAACTCTTATACAGGTTAATGTTTAAAACTCTGGTTAGACTTTCCACAGTTCGTAACACTGGAGTTATTCATTACCATCGCACAAACTTATTATCTGTACTTAACCTCATTGTGTTAATCACAACTTAATGTAATTAAACAAAGGTAAGAACAATAATACTCCAATCTCACGAATGCTGCACTATGACGACGTCTCCACAGGCCGCAATCGCCCAGACAGATAGTCTGGCGATCTCGCTTGTCGTTACCGGAGAGTCATCGCAATGTCTTTTCATTAATTGATAATAGATACATCACTTTGCAATGACTTTTCGGTTCGTGCGGGATAGGCAAATATAAGAATTATGAAAATACAGAATGCCAATCAGGCGGCTCACACTCTCCTTCACCAAAACTTCACCTCCTTCAAGAGTGTGAGAACACTCTGTCTCCAAGAAGATCTCCAAGCTCTAGATCTTTGAGTGAGTAAGTGTGTTACACAATGAGCCAATAACTTGTTTATATAGTTGTTGATCCCTCCAAAAGCATAACTAAAAGAAAGCTACGATCGTAGAACGATAACAAAAAACACCTCTATCGCAAAAACGGCATTCTCCGTGAAGAGCTTTTTGAATTGCTTTATTAAAAATACGATCTTGTTGTCGGAGCGCGTGGGGATTGAACCCGGGTCAATGAAGAAGCTTTTAGTACTCTTAAGCTAAACCAAGTCGATGCACGTTGTTTGTTGTAAACCTTTGGAGTTGTCCTCTCCAATCATTTAGCATAAAGAATCAACAATACATCTTATTTTTGTCAATTCTGGAAGTATACATGAGACCACAACCCCTTCTAGATGATAGAATCCAAGAAATAAGAGAAAACTGGTTGGATTTCTGAGGATTAATGAAGATGAAGAGGAATTTCTAGGGTTTGGATTATCTTGAGCAATACTCCATCATTTTCAATAACCTTGGTATCTAAAGCATGTTATTTTCTCAGTAGAACATAATCATAAAGTCAAAACTCAAAAATGATACCTGTAACCTTTAGATGAGACAATCGTGATTCTGTGAAATCAGACGATTTTCATCTCTAGCACCATTCTTCATCAATTTCTCACTCAACACATCAGTAATCAACTCTCTTCATACACATTCATCAGAAATACACAATAGAAGCTTGCAAATCTCCATGGATACACATAGAATAGACTCAACAAATCAAAGAAATCACACAAAAGGAAGAAACACGATTTTCTGCAGGAAAATCTCTCTTTACTAGGATAGCATGTAATACAAATAACCAACCCTCTCATAGTAGAGGAGATTGTCTTTTATACATTTTCAAGTGTCCCTTTTCACACTTGAATTTTGGTCCTTCCTCTTCTGATCTAAAAATATGCTATCTAAGAGTTTCCAAAAATTCTAGAAAAAATACATATGATTCTACTCTCCATAAGGAAGAATCTTCCTTATTTTTACATCATTTGCATAAATATTTTTACAAGTTTTTGGCATTTCACAATTATTTTCCATCAAAAATACTTCAAAAAATACTTCTTCTAACATTCTTCCCCTCCTAGACCTTTTGGTTCCTGACAACAAACATTCTTACTGATAATTCATAAATGCTGCCTTCACTTCTTTTTTCTCTGATACACTTGTGACAGTAGGTCATGGCTTTTCCTTTCTGTAACATTCAGGTTATTCACCATCTCAAATAGTGCTTTTCTCCATTGCACAGTAGCCTCTGGTTTATCAATTACATCTTTTTTCAGGTACTCTGTGTATGCAGCTTCATAAGCAGTGAGTCGAGATTTTGTTACAACTGAAAAATTTCCAAATATTTCTGATTCCCTTTCAAAGAACCCATAATCAAATGCATCTTCAAAAATCTGGAGATAATGGCTGCCCAAAAATATTATTCTGCTATAATAAGCCATCAAACATATCCTGTCAGGTGTTTCAATGAGATCAAAGATTAAAGCATCAGTCGGTGAATTGAAGCCGATGTAATTGAGAACTCTAACATCTGTATCTGTAAAGGTCTCTATACATGCTAATATGAGTCTCATTACCCTGATTAGTAAAATACATGCTGGGTCATTAACATCTTTGTATGTGGCTATGACAGATTCAGTTGTGTCCACCATATACTTCTTTGTAGGCCATGTTCTTGCCTTCGGTCCTGCTATCTTTGGAAAATTCAACCATTTGGATGGAATCTGTCCTTCTTTCCCAAAAGATTGTCCACTCCCTCCTCCTTGCTACTAGGCAGTATGCTGGATTGATCTTGAGCTGAATAGGTGCTTCCTTCCATATCTTTCTGCATTCCTTATTAGCATCCAACCACCTATTCCTCCATTTGGGATTAGCTTTTTCAAATAGCTCCTTTGTCACATTGATATCTTCTTCATATTCTAAATACTTGTTCGGAGGTAATCCTACCCTTGCCAACTGATAGTTTCTAATACTTTCCATAATCATGCACAAGGGTATTCCTAAGCCATCTATAGCCCAATGGCGTTGATCTCGATTTATTCCTTCCTTTATTTAAAGCAAAATTAACAATTTGTTCTTCATATTCATCATGCATTTTTCTAATGAATTCCATTCTAGATTCTCTGTCTGTCAGAAGTTTTTGAACAAATTCCTCTGAGTATTCTTCTTCTGGTGCTTTGTTTTCCTGTTCACCACCATGTTGGGTTCTGTCATCATCTCCTACTTCATATTCTCCTGTTTGTGTAGTCTCTACCTGCTCTACCTCCTCGGTTTGTGGTTTTTCCAATCTTTTCTGTAGTTCTTCTATTGTCAACATTAAACTTCTATTTTGAAAAGTCCACAACTCTCTTTCTGCTTTCCACTCTTTTCTTTCCTTTTCTATACTCATCTGCCAATCACTTCTCTCTTTTTCTATATCCATATGTAACTTATTGTACCCCCTCATTGAGGTAGCAGCATGTATACTAGCTTGTTTTCCCAACTCCTTGGCTTCTTTCAGCTCTGTTTGCAATCTCATGATTTCCTTGTGCAAATCTTCCTTCTCCTCATGTGTCACCTGAGCAGTTTTGCTCTCTTCCTTCAACTGACCTTCTTCCATTAATAATTTGTTTATTTCCTCATTTGCCTTGGCCATAATTTGATATGAATTCTGCAAGGTTCTATATCTCCCTTCAATTTTTCTCAACTCCATCTCCATTTTACTACTATGCTCTGTCTGTTTTGCACACTTTTCTTCAAGATATTGGATTTTATTTTGTTGTTGTACCTCTAATTCCTCCAAAGAAATTATCCTATGTGTTAATTCCTCATTTTTCTCCTTTACAATCCTCAATTGTTCTGCCAATTGTTCTTTTTCTTTCTTGTGCTCCTTAATGATACTACTGCCTTTTTCAAACTCAAATTCTACTACCATACCTGATATAATCATGTTTCTACTTGCTGGTCTGAATTGCTCTAGGTTGCTCATAATGATCTTGCAAGCAGATCTTATATTTTTAGGTATAAGTCATACAGGATGTCTTCTATGCTTTGGTTGACCTCTTGTTCTGTAATTCCCTCTTCTATTTCTTGAGCATTCTTCTTTTCCACTATTTCCTCTTCTGTTTCCTTGATTTGATCTGTATCCTTTTGTTTATTGGTTGGACTACATAACTAAACTTCTTTTGCTACTTCTGCTTTTCCTTCATCCACTTTGAAATTTATTTGTTGTGAAGGTTATTGACTTTAATCCTGAATCCACTAACCCAAAGCTGAATTCCTTTCTTACTTCACTCTCCTCTTCTATCATCACTGCTTTTCCTTTTAGTAAACTTCTCTCTTCTTCAAGACTAACTTGCTTTGCTGCTTCTTCTTGGACTTGCTTTCCTTGGGGCTTCTCTCTCAAGTCTTCTGGTGTTCTATGTTTTTCAATGGCCTGTATTATCACATTAGGTGTACTAGGTACTGAGAAATTCAAACTTTTTAACAAAAAATTTTCAATATCACTTTCAGAGTCTGAAGAGAATTGAGAAGAGGCTGCTTTTCCTGATTTTTCCAGTTTTGACTCTTCTACAACAGTAGATTTCTTCTGGTTCCTTTCTTTTACTATCACTTCTTCTGTTTCCATCACTGATACGGGTTCTACTACTGATTTTCCTTTACTTTTCTTGGTTAACTTCTTCTTCTGTATAGGTTTCTTTTGAACCTTCTTCTTTACTACAACTGTAGTTCTTGTTTCAGGCGGTCCTTGTAGCTCTTTGAAATATGCTAACAGTTCTACTTCCTTTTTTACAAACACTTCCTCTGTCTCAGCTACCATCATCTGATCATGCAGTTCTTCATAGTATTCCACTTCCTCTTGAATCCAATCTGTTGCTTTGCAAGAGTAATCCTCCAACATCTTTTGATATTGGGCTTCATATACTGCCCTTTTATTATTACCTTGAGTCAAGTAGGTATGCAACTGCTCTTTGCTTGTCTGAGGTGGATGAGGGTCATTTGAAGATTGCACCTGCTTCTGAGCAGCTTCATGCTCCTCCTTAGTTGCTTCTACCTGCTCCAATTCAACTTTTCTTGGATCCAATCTCCTTTTCTTTACAGGAACAACTTCCTCTGAGATTCCCTTTCTTTTCCTCTCTGCTCCTCTCTGTTGATATATTTAGGTAGTGATGTGTGTGAACACTCTAGGACCGCCGGGGCACTTTTTTCCCTCTTTAGGAGGTTTTTTTCCCCCGGCTTGTATATACGCCTATTGCCCTAATGGGCTACTTATCTCTGTACATTCTCTAGTAATACATTCAGTCTTGTGTGTTGTGCTCCAAGCTTCTTCCTCTTCCTTGTGTTGTTCGCGTGCTTCCGCAGACGTCTAACTCCAACAATTGGTATCAGAGCAGGTCGTTGATTCTTCTAGGGCGCCCTCGACACTCCTCCGTTTGCAGTCTCAGATTCGCACAAAATTTGGTGAGCATACTCAGGGTGTTTTCGAGATCAAAACCGCTTTGCTCTGTGGTGCCGAAATCGCGATGTGAGCTCGTTTCGGCCTCCGAACGCACTATCGCAGTGCTTGTGCATGCTATTTTGTCCTTTTGTGCCAAAGGTATATACCAGTTTCTGTTCGCCAGTTTAAGCGTCTCGAAGTCTGCTACAGGTCTAGCAGAACTCGTATGGGCAGTTCTGTTCAACTTTTTGAGATACAATCAATTTTCTGCATCAAGGTATTTTAGTCACCGACCATGGCTGAAAGCAGTGATGTATTCCATATGTTGGCTGTTGAGGATAAGTTGGATGGTACCAACTACCCATTATGGGCTTATATGATGCGACATGTACTGGTTGCAAAAGGATTGTGGAACATTGTGCAGGGTGTTGAAAGACGTCCTGTTACACCTGTAACGACAGGTACTGCAAATACAGGTGTTGGAGCTGATGAAGATGGTGTCGAAGATGATATTCCACAGATTCCTGTTCGTGCTGCTGTTTCTGTTGCACCTACTGCAGAGCAGATTCGTTGGGATGGCAGAGATGCCCAGGCACATGCATTGATAGCTTTGTCTGTCAAACGTGCCATTATTCCTCACATTCGCTCTTGCAGAATAGCAAAGGATGCTTGGGATACACTTAACACTTTGTACTAGGCTAGGAATGAGGCTCGTGTTGCTTACCTCCGAAAACAGTTGGAGAGTGAGCACATGAATGAAGGTGATTCGATGGACAGTTTTCTTACAAAGATCAAAGACCTGAAGGAACAATTGATTTCTGCTGATGAGGTTATACCAGATAGCTCACTTGTGCAGACCGTTCTGAATGGCCTTCCTGATTCATATCAGAGTTTTGCCTCTACTCTTCCATTGATGATGAAAGGCAATCCGAATGCCTTGTCATTTGAGGAATTAGTCTCTGTTCTATTGCAGGAAGATCAGTCCAGGCAGAACAAGTCCATTATGCGTGTTGCAGATCAAGCTTTCCTGGCTAGTTAGAAGGGCAAAGGAAAATGAAGCTCTTCTACTAGTAAGCAGAAATCTGCAAATGCTGCACAATCGAAGAACCAGGATAAAGATGAGAAGAAATCAGAAAAGCAGAAATTGTTCTGCAAGTACTGTAAAGGAAATGATCATATTATAAAGAACTGTCCAAAACTGGCTGCTAAAGAGGCAAAGAAGAAAGAGGCTGGAATGGTTGTTGCAGAGGCCTCTACACCAAAAACAGAGTCTGCAAATCTTGTGCAGGAAGAAGAATGGGCGTTTACTACTGTTTGCAGTTTTGACCCATCTTCTCATGATCAGTGCATGTCTGCAGTAGACTCAGATGTTTGGTACTTTGACAGTGGGGCAACCAAACATATTACCTCGCAGCGCAGTTTCTTCTCTTCACTCGAGCCTGCCCCTACAGGGAATACTGTCACATGCGCCAATAACTCCTCTTATCCTGTTATGGGAGTTGGTAAGATCATTCTGACTATTGCTGATGGTAGTTCTTTCACTTTGTCAAATGCTTTATTTGTGCCAGGGATCAAAAAGAACCTGTTATCAGTTTCTGCATTAGCCAAGATTGGCTTGGTTGTGAAATTCGTTGATGACAGGTGTACAGTCCATGATCTCTCAAATGGCGATGTGATTATTGCTTCTGGCATTTTATGTCGTGGGCTGTATAAGCTCATAGACTATGAAAAATCTGTGAATGATTCGGCATGTGCAGTTCATGATTCTCAGGCTATATCAGATGCCAAGCTTTGGCATGCACGCTTTGGTCATCTGAATTTTGCTAGTTTGTTACGCCTGCAGAAATCTGAAATGGTGTCCTCTTTGCCCAAACTTGAGGCACTTGGAAGACATGTTTGTGAAGGCTGTATTTTGGGCAAAATGCAGCGTTCTTCCTTTCCAAAAGATGGTTCAGTTCGGGCTATGCAGAAATTGCAGCTTGTACATAGTGATGTCTGTGGTCGTATGCAGACACCCTCTTTTGGAAATTACCTTTACTTCGTGACTTTCATTGATGATTTTTCCAGGCATGCATGGGTATATCCACTCAAAGCAAAGTCCGAAGTGTTCATGTGCTTCAAACAGTTTTTGGTTTTGGCTGAAAATCTATCAGCATGTAAAATGGGCACCCTCCGTTCTGATCGAGGGGGGGAATATATGTCTTCAGATTTTAATGCATTTCTGGCTGAACGTGGGATAAAACACCAGTGTACAGTGCCATATACACCTCAACAGAATGGAGTTGCTGAACGTAAAATGTATTTTTGTTAGGTACAGTTCTGAAAGTAAAGGCTATCGTCTGTATCATCCACAGACTAAACGCATTCTGGTTAGCCGTGATGTTGTCTTTGTGGAAGATGCTATTCAGCCATTGCTTTCATGTACTAAGGAGACATCTGTTAGCTCCAAAGACATGTATGATACTTTGATGCCTCTTTTTACAGGTGGACAGGCTAGCGCTGGTCCTAATGAGGCAACTTCTCAGCCTTTGCAGGTTTCATATGATGATGCAGATCATGCCATTTTTGATGCAGATTTACATGATGCACTTGTTGATGAGAGAGCTGATATTGAACAGGCAAAAACTATGCCAAAATGGCTGGTGCAGACTTTGCGTGACAGCAAATTAGATGCACCTTTGTCATATCGTACTCGTTCAGGCTCTCATAGTACCTCCTTTGCATCAGATTGCTATGCTATGGCTGCATCTAGTCTCTGTGATGAGAATGAGCCTGTTTCTTTTGATGAAGCACAAAATTCAGAAAATTGGATGGCTGCTATGCAATCTGAATATGATGTTATAATGAAGAATGGTACATGGTCTTTATGTGACTTGCCTCCTGGCAAGAAGGCCATTGGCACTAAGTGGGTATACAAGCTGAAGCGTAAACCTGATGGTACAGTTGACAGGTATAAGGCTAGGCTTGTTGCAAAGGGTTATGCGCAGGAAAGAGGCATTGATTTTGATGAGACCTTTGCACCTACATGCCGTATGACTACTGTTCGGAGCATTTGTGCACTTGCAACCCATCATGGTTGGAATGTACATCAGTTGGACATTAAAACAACATTTCTGAATGGTGACTTGCATGAAGAAGTGTATGTTTTTCAGCCCCGTGGCTTTGTGCAGAAAGGGCATGAAAACCAGGTGTGCAGGTTAAAGAAGGCGTTATATGGTTTAAAGCAAGCACCACGTGCTTGGTATGAGAAAATACATGCCTATCTGATTGCACATGGTTTTGAGAACAGTCCAACTGAAAGCACCTTATATGTTAAGCGTGCTAATGATGTGCTTTTGATCATTGTTGTCTATGTAGACGACATGCTGCTCACTGGTCCTCTTGAGAAGCATATTGCTGATTTCAAGGCTGATTTGCATGCCTCATTTGAGATGTCTGATTTGGGGCATTTGCATCACTATTTGGGCATTCAGTTTATGCAAGTTGATGGTGGAATGGCTTTGTGTCAAACGAAATATATTGACACATTATTGCAGCGTTTTGGCCTTGAAGACTGTAAGCCTATTGTGGACCCAGAAAACTATGGAAGAACACACCCTGAAGAGTTAGTGACCACCCCTAGGGGCAGGTCCCAAGTATAGGTTTACGATTGAGTCTTCATGATGCTGGAGATGCATTTGATGCTATTCTCTATCAGCAAGCTGTTGGATGCTTGATTTACTTATGCATTACTCGGCCAGATATTCAGTTTGCTGTCTCACAGATGAGCAGGTTTATGCATTGCCCAGGAGTCACGCATTGGAAAGCGGTTAAGCGCATCTTTCGCTACTTGAGTGGTACTCGGCTACTTGGGTTGTTTTATCCCAAGGGGGGATCACTACCGCCAGATTTGCATGCTTTTTCTGACTCAGATTGGGCTGGTTGCTATGACACTCGTGTGTCCACCAGTGGTTTTTGCTTCATGCTTGGTAGCTCATGTATATCTTGGTTGAGCAAGAAGCAGCCTACTGTGGCCACTTCCAGTTGTGAGGCTGAGTATAGGGCAGCTTTCACAGCGACTGTTGAGTGTGTGTGGCTCAGACGCCTTATGGCTGATTTGGGTGTTGGCCAGTCTTCTGCCACCACCATCTTCACTGACAGTCAGAGCGCATTGGCAGTTGCGAGGAACCCTGTGTTCCATGCTCGCACTAAGCACATTGAAGTGCATTATAACTATGTCAGGGAGAGGTTCTCTGCTGGGGAGATCAGCTTGGCATATGTGCCCACGCAGGAGAACATTGCAGACCTTTTCACGAAGGCTCTGCCTAGGGAGAAGTTTGAAGCTTTCCGCAAAGCTTTGGGCTTACTTCCTTTTGTGGAGTGATTTCCACATAGCTCGGCACTTCCTTATATATGAGTGCCAGCTCCTTGTTCACCGCATCACTCCCAGGGGGGATTTGTTGATATATTTAGGTAGTGATGTGTGTGAACACTCTAGGACTACCGGGGCACTTTTTTCCCTCTTTAGGAGGTTTTTTTCCCCCGGCTTGTATATATGCCTATTACCCTAATGGGCTACTTATCTTTGTACATTCTCTAGTAATACATTCAGTCTTGTGTGTTGTGCTCCAAGCTTCTTCCTCTTCCTTGTGCTGTTCGCGTGCTTCCGCAGACGTCTAACTCCAACACTCTCATGCTGGGTTGGCCTTCTGATTCTCTTACAGATATCTTCCTTGAAGGACTTTTGATTCTTGCCATCAAATTTCTGAAATATTGGGCTGCTGGAGCCAATTGTAATTGATCCTCCATCCCTAGAACATGGTATATAATTCTAGTTAAGAATTGGGCTCCATTCATATACTTCTTTTGCTCCCAATGTTTGGTTGCTTCCTTTAATTGCTCATGTATATATGGTGATACATCCATCACTCCAAAGGGCTTAGTTCTGTCCTTATTGTTGAACATAATCAGTGTTACTGGTTTGTGTGGCATGGTGTATCTTGGCAGTTTTGGGAAACAGAAATATTGCAAAAACATTCTGATGGCATATTCCTCAATTTCTCTTCCTTTGAAATCAAGAAATTTAGAATATCCTGTATATGTTTCTTTATTCTTCTTAACAAAGCTGTTATCCAACTTAGTTCCCATTGGATAAAACTGAAGGGCTGCCCTGATATGCTCTGCTTTTATAGTGATATCCACCTCCTAGTTTTCTTTGTCCTTGACTTTACATCGGAAATATGCCTCATTGCCCTTCCCAACTTCAAACAAGCTGTTCATTACCTGTGCCACTCTTTCAAAGTCTATGAAAAATATAGGTTCATCCAGCAGCTTGTGTAATCCCACTGCTTTCCACCTTTTGTAATTGACTGCACTTTTCTGGAATTTGTAAAACTCCTGACACAGCATAGTGTACTTGTAACCTCCAACTCCCACTGTAAATATGTGCTGGCCAATAATACTTAGAGTTTCCTTGAGTTCCTTGACTATCTTTTCTGCTTCTGGAATCTCCTGCTCCTCATCAGATTCTAATTCTACTGTCTCCATTGTTGCTTCATTGTCTAAGAACCAATGTCCTCTAGACAGAGTGACTAAGTCTGCTTTGAACTCATGGATTGGTAGTTCGTTTGAATTCACCATTCTGGAGAAAATGTAATATAACACAAAAAAGAAAAAACTCCACCCACATGAGTCACAGGAAATCAAGAATGATATTTGTTTTGAGATGAAATGAAAGAAAAATGAAAATAAAATCTCAATTAAATCCTGACTTCCTCAAAAAACTCAACTAAGTGATCATTACTTGCGTGGCAATATGTCTAGTGCCCTCTTCCCTTCTGACAACTTCTTATAAAGAAAGGAAAGTTTTGAAAACTATAAATAGTTGAAAGAAATTGAGCTAAATTAAAAAATAAAATATATGAAAAAATAAAAATAATAGGAAAAATAGAAACTTGCTACACTTCTACCTATATCTTGCTTTGTGCTCTGTAACTTATAAAAGAAGAAATGAATAATTTTTCTCTTTTTTCTTTTCTTTCTCTTTTTCTCTTTTTTTTAAATAATTTCTCTCTCTCTCTTTTTTAATATTTCTCTTTTTTCTTTTCTTCCTCTTTTTCTCTTTTTTTTAAATAATTTCTCTCTCTTTTTTTTTAAATATTTCCTTTCAACTTCCTTTCTTCCCCTCCTATTTCTTTTCTCAGAAAAAGGATAAGGTAGAACAATTTGTCATTTTTTTCAGAAAATGTCAAAATTTTTTCTATGTGACACTCTAACTTTCTTATCCAAGATCCTAACTGCATCTCAGATACTCATGTCCTTTTCCATTGAATCAGTTCTGATTTTTTTACCCAATAATATTTAATCTTTGCTGACCCTATTTTGGAAATACACCCGTCTTCATTTCATGAGCTGTGGTTGAAATTTTTTGGCTTCCATATCCATTTTGTTCTGGGAATTTGTTTTGATGAGCAGGCCTTGTGTGTACTTTGTTTCCACATCCTTCTTGTTTTGATGTCCTGATACTTCTGATTATACCCTAATTGCCACCTTGCTTCTATCTCTTCACGCTCTTTTGCTTCTTCAATTTGTTGTTGGTTTTGATTAAATGAAGCTTGATCCTTTAGTAATTGTGTAGATAATGTCTGTGTGTCTTTTAATGAGAAAGTAAATCCTTCCAGCTCTGAATCATGAAGCTCTTGTTGATCTTCCTGTTTTTCAGTACTCCACAAGAATATTAAAAACCTTTTGTCATTTACTGTTAATTTGAGCTTCATTTTTTCAAAATCCAGTATTACTCTACCTTGCCTTAACCATGGTTGTCCCAAAATCAATTTTTCTGTCATCAAGTGATCTGGCCATTCTTCACAATCTATTTTCATATATTCTGTATAGAACTTAACTTTAAGAGAAGGTGAAGACATGCTTTGTATCATTTGTCCTTCCAAAGTTTTGATAAAGGTTTTGCTTTTAGTCCTTTTTAGGTTAAATTTATTCAACAAAGCTGAACTAATCAAATTCACTTGTGCACCTGAATCTATTAAAACCCTGATTTTTTCATCCTGACAATCCATAGTTATCAGAGGCAAATGTTCTTTTTGTTTTAAAGGTGTTTCACACAGAAGGACTTCTCTAAGGTTTTTGGTTTTTCTTATCCTTTCCTTTGCCTCCTGTTGAGCCTCTTTTCTAATGTTTTCCTCTTCTTTTTTCCTATTTTGAGTTTGATATAATCTTTTCCATTCAGAAGCAGTTAATGGAAAGTCATACCTTTTAACTCTGCATCCACTTATGAAGTTTGGCATGATTTCTCCATCTATGTTAGCTAGTTGGATAGATCCACTGTTATTGATCTGATGTATAGGCCCATGTCCTTTTTTCTGAAATTTCTTCTGATGTTCCTTTATTGTATATGCCAGAACTAGATCTCCTTCTTGTAGATCTTTTTCTTTAATATGAACATCATGATAATCTTTTTGTCTTTTCTTGTCTGCATAGATGCTCATGATTGCTTGGAGTCTAGAAGCTCCCAGTTTTTCCAATTCTATTACTCTCTCACACAATTCATGTCCAGTCCAATTGTATTGACTACCCACCTTCAGTGTTGGAATAAAGAATTCTAAGGGCAAAACTGCATTTTGTTCATATACCAGATTGAATGGTGTGGTTCCTAATGCAGTTTTGTATGCCACTCTATAGGCCCATAGGACATGATTAAGTTGTAAATCCCAATCATCCCTATTTGTGTTTACTAATTTTGACAATACAATACAAAGTACTTTATTAGTACTTTCTGCTAACCCATTGGCTTGTGGGTGATATGGGGCTGACTTTCTATGACTAATCATGAAATATTCAGTTATGTTTTCTATGATTTGGTTCAAAAAATGAGTCCCCCTATCACTTACCAATTCAATTGGAAGTCCAAATCTCGTGATGATATTTTCATAGAGAAATCTAGCAGTAGTATGAGCATCATTTCTTTTTGTAGCTTTGGCCTCAGCCCATTTTGTCAGGTAATCTGTAGCTACTAGTATGTATTCAGCATGGGATTGTCTTGTTGGAGGATGTATGGGTCCAATGAAATCCAACCCCCATTTACTAAATGCTCTGGCTGAAATTAATGGAACTAATGGCATATTGTCTCTTTTATTTGGTTGACTCACCCTCTGACAAATGTCACATCTTTTCACATATGTTCTCGCATCAAGAAATAGGGTTGGCCACCAAAAGCCAGAATATAATATGAGTTTAGCAGTTCTGTCACTTGAAAAATGTCCTCCTGCCACTCCAAAATGTGCCATTTCCAACATTTCCAGATATCTATCTTCAGGAACACAAATTCTTAAAGATCCATCCATCCCTCTCTTATACAATTGTTCTCCTATCAGTTGATATTCTTCAGAGATCATTTATAGATTTTTTGAGTCTACACTAGCTCTTACTTGTTTTCCTTTCTTCTTCCTTTTCAATTCCTCAATGATTTTCTCACTCCATTCTGGATTTTTCTAAAACCAATATAGAGTTATAAGTTCTGAGTTTTGCAAGGATTGGCATTCCAAGCAGTTAGCAATATATTTTGTTACATCTTGAATCTTATTAGGCCAATGTACCCCCATCCTATTGAGATTTAGGGTGACTACTCTGGAAGCATGAGTACAAGGGTTCCAACAATGAGCTCTTTTCAGATATTCATGTTGCTCCTCTTCTGGAGTACAATATTCCAATATGCATGTATGGTTGAGGTGATACAAGTGCCCAGCTAGCAACATAAAGTTCCTGCTTTGTAATACTAAATGTGTGTTGTTTCCAAATGTTCTGCAAGGTCCCATGGTTAGCAAAGGTATTGAGGGCATGGCCCACTCAGGAACACTTTCTACTTTGAATAGATATGTATCTGGCAGGTCATCATCTAAAGGTGAACTTGGTTCTTTAGCCTGGATTCTAGACAAATGATCTACTCTCAAATGTGTTTTTCCTTGTCTTACCACCACTTCAAACTCAAACTCCATCAGTAAAAGAAACCATCTGACTATTCTACCAGTGTGACAAGGTTTGTTTACTAAATAAAGTAAAGCTTGGTGATCCACAAAAAACTTAAACTTGTTGGCCAAAAGGTAATGTCTATATTTTCTCACAGCAAATATCATCCCCAACCCTTCCCTCTCAGTGATTGTGTAATTTTTCTCTGCTGAATTCAGTTGCCTACTAGCATAAGCAACTAGAAAATCTAATTTGCTCCCTTCTATTGGTTGTGCTAACACACATCCCAAAGCATAATTTGAAGCATCCACATGGACATGAAAAATTTTATCCCTCTGGGGTGTTTTCAGAATTGGTGCTGTTACCAAACAAGTTTTTAGAGTCTCAAAAGCTTGGTCACACTCTTTGGTCCACTCAAATTTTGTGATTAAGGCATACAAAGCTTTTGCAATGTCAGCAAACTTGTGTACAAATTTTCTATAATATCCACAATGTCCCATGAAAGTTTGAAGTTCCTTTACATTTGTTGTTCTTGGAAGTTCTACTATGGCCTTTATTTTTTTCTCATCAGTTGAAATTCCATTTTTGGAGATTATGTGACCTAACATTCTTCCTTGTCTTACAAAGAATACACACTTTTCTGGATTTAAACATACTCTGTATGTTCTGCATTTCTTGAATATGTTTTCTAAATCTTTCAAATGATCCTGTCTTTTTAATGAAAGAGTACACAGGTCATCTACATAAATTTCCATTACACTCCTCAAGAATTCTTTGAAGATATGACACATCAATCTTTGAAAAGTTGTTGGGGCATTAGTTAACCCAAAGGGCATAACCCGAAAAGCATAAATTCCCCATTCTGTGGAAAAGGCAATTTTATGTTGGTCCTCTAATGCTATGGGTACCTGATTGTATCCTGAAAAACCATCCAAAAAACTATACACCTCCTTCCGTGCAACTCTTTCTAGAAGATGGTCTGTTATAGGCAATGGGTAGCTATCCCTTATAGCTACAACATTCACTTTTTTCAAATTAATGCATACCCTAAGTTTCCCATTCTTTCTTGGTACCACAACTATAGGAGATATCCATTATGTATACTCAATCTCATAGATGAAATTGGCAGCAAGCAGCTTGTCAATTTCTTCCTTTATTTTAGCAGAGTATTTATCGTTGAATGTGTAATGTCTCTGTTTGCTAGGTTTTGCATTAGGTGTAATAGGAATCTTATGCTCACAGATTTTAGGATCAATACCTTTCAAATCCTTGTAGCTATAAGCAAACACATCCCTATAGCTTCTGGCCAAGTTTCTTAATGCCTCCTCTTCTTGAATTGTCATGTCATCAGCTATTACAATATGTCTTTCTTCCCCATCTTCCTGAGTGATCATAACCTTTTTAGTTTGTTCTTCATTGTCATATGCCTCCCCTTTTCTCTTTTCTCTCTTTGGTTTCCTTTTTAGAAGTAATCTATCTTCTACTTCATAAGTCTTGAAATTTGTTGGTACATCAAACTGTTGATCTTTGTTTGTCATTTTCTCATTTCTTTCATCCTCTTGGTCTTTTTCAATTTCCTTGTGTTTGTTTTTCTTATATTTGCCTGAGATTTTATCTTTTATTGCATCTTCAGCTTTTACTTCTTCCAAATATTGTGTTTTTCCTTTTTTTCAATATCATTTCTTTTTCCTGGTCCTCTTCTCTTTTTGATACCCTTATCATTTGTATTCCAATGTGAAAAACATCATACCCTTCTTCATTTTGAAATTCCACTCCTACATACTCATCACTGGCTAGATCCATAGTAGCCAAGTACCACAAGCTCTCATCTTGTAATTTTCTCCCTTCTACACAATCTTCTTTTCTTAATCTTCTTTTTCCATTTATAAGGTTTCTTATCACATTGCACTTCCATATTGATGATTCAGTTTCATTCTGATCTTCCAACTCTGATTCTTCACTTAATTCTTGATTTTGATGTATTTTGAACCATTCTTGAGGGGATATGTCACAGTAATGACCATTTCTTAGATTCACTCTGGTTATCCTTCCTTTGCTCTGAAGGTATAGACAATCATTACCCCAATCTTGCACAATTTGCATTTGTCTCATAAATGGTCTTCGTAGGATAATTTCATATGACTTGGATTGTGGAAATTCAACTATGGCAAAAGTATGCTCTATTTCTATTCCACATATGTCCACAATCACCTTTTCCCATATTCCTAGTGGTTTTTCTATGTGTCCATCTGCAAGTTGCAATCTCAATTTAGTGGGTATCAATTCACTCTTTCCCCATCTGTTTGTTTAGTCATGATAGCCACACCTGATCCACTATCCAATATGGCTTGAGCATGATTTGTACCAAATTGTATCCTCAAGGTTGAGTTCCCTTCTTCTCCTTCACAATATCCTCCTATCTTATCAATAGGAATGTACCATAATCCCTCCAATTCTTGTGGTTGTGAATCAAGATTTTCTGGTATTGCTTCCCATTTTTCCATTTTATATTGTAAGTGAGGATTCTGTTTTACCAATTCCTCCAATGTGGTGTGGTATAAGATTGTACATTGTTTATCTATATTTACCTAGAATGTAATTTGTGGGTTATCTTCTTGATTATTTGTTTCTCTTATTCTTGTTGCCTTTGACTCCCCAACTGTTGTTTGAGAATTATCTAATTCCCCCAGTTTGAGTTGTGCTTCTTGTATAATTTGTCTGCACTTTTCCATCCTTTCATGTTCTATATCTGGCATAGGATAAGCCATTACATGGTCTGTAGGATTTGGTCCCTCTTGAATTCTTCCCTTGTATGCTTTTATCAAGGTGTCTAGACTCTGTGAATTTCTTATCTCTGACT
This sequence comes from Ceratopteris richardii, assembly GCA_020310875.1. Lineage (NCBI taxonomy): Eukaryota > Viridiplantae > Streptophyta > Polypodiopsida > Polypodiales > Pteridaceae > Ceratopteris > Ceratopteris richardii. The sequence continues at coordinate 75,160,649 of CM035412.1, read as the reverse complement.
GGGTTTGTGTCTTTTGAGGAGGACTACTGTTTGACTGTTCCATATTCTCTTCTTCCAAACTTTTACCCATTCTTTTTTTCCTTTCCCATTTCCCTTTTTCTCTGTTTTTCTTCACCTTTGAAACTGAACCTTTATTTTGTTCTTTAGGTGTTTCTTGTTGTTTAGCTTGTGCCCTTGTTATGGCATTTACATTTACTTGGTCACTGTCACTCACTTCTTCTTGCTCCATGATGTTGACTGTTTTCAATGGTATGTTATTAGATGTGTTTTGTTGTTTTTGAGGATTTTTTGGACAATCCTTTATTAAATGATCCCTGCCACAATCCTTGCAATAAGCTCCTTCTATTCTTAATGTAAGAGGTTGTGGACAGTCTCTAATGAAATGTTCTCCCCCACATCTATAACAAGTTATCTTTTGGCTCCCTTTGAACTGAGGTTTCTGATTGGACATATAATGATTGGTTATATACATGAATGTGGCTATATCCATCTCAATTCTCCCATTTCCCAAATCTAGGACTTGTAGTTCTAGTTCTCTCAACTCATATCCTTCCCACTCTTCCTGATATCCTTCATTCCATTGATAATCTTCCTTGTAAGGTGATCTTATTCTTAAGTTTCCCTCCTCTATTGGTGTGTATTTAACTGGTACCACATTTGTTGGTAGTGGAGGTTGTTGCCCAAGTACAGGTCTTGGTTGCTCAATATATCCAGATTCTCTTTGGCTTGCATAATCTCTCTCCTTAATGGGTTGTTTATTGTAGAATCATTATTCTCTCGTATGATTTGTCCATTTTCTCTCTAGTGTACAGTATTTGAGTGTTTTCCTATCTTGCAAATGTGGTGGTTTTTGATATGGACATTGTTGTACCAAATGATTTTCTCCACAATTATAGCATTTTTTATTTGTAGTTATCTTGGTGTTTATAAAATTGGTTTTGGCGCTTACTTCTAGGGCTTTAGCAATGGCTTGTGCCAATTCTTCTGCTGGTGGAATTTTATCTTCATTTGTTCTATGTTGATCAAATGCTAGCAGGTCTTGTCCTCTATTGTCTTCCAAATCTATTGCCTCTTTCACATATGCTCCTAGGTCAGGGCATCTCCTATAATACACCAGGGTTCTTAATTGAGCACTTCTTAATCCTTCTATGAATAGGGATACTTGTCTTGCCATGGAAGGTACTTCTTCTCTGGGACATCTATCAATGTACTACTTGAATCTCCTAGCTGCCTCTCTGACATTTTCATCTTTCTACTGTTTAAAGCTATGCATCAATGTAGCTGTGCTATGTTTTATTCCAGTTTTTGAGAATTCCCCAATAAAGGCTTCTAGGAAGGATTCAATATCTAGATACATTTCCTTTCTCAAGGGAATGAACCAAGATAATGAAGGTCCTTTAGGGTTAGACCAAATTGGAGTCTTTAGATATCGATCATGTGTTCAAGCTTGTCTTAGTTGTACTTCTTGAATAGTCAAAAAACTGTGCCATCGATGCTCGTCTAATTCTCTAAGTGAATCCAACCGAAATGACAGAGATTGTTCAGGTAGAAGTTTCTGAGTGATTGCTACTCGTAAACTTGGCACAACTATCTCCATTGGTGCTATGGCTTCCAATCCATAAGCTAGTTTGAAAGGGGTTAATCTTGTTGCTACCTTGTATGTAGTCCGGTATGCCCACAGGACTGCAGGTAACAGTTGGTCCCATATTTATGGTGCTTCCAGAATGAGTTTTCGAAGCATATTCAACAGGGTCTTGTTTGTACTCTCAGCCAAACCATTTGCACGAGGATAATATGGTGAACTGAATGTATGCGTGACCTGAAACGAATGTGTGAGTACTTTCATTAAATTGTTGACAAAATGAGTGCCTTGATCTGTAACAAGTTCTAGCGGTAAGCCAAAACGTGGAAAGTCATCGTTTAGTAGACACTTTGCTACCGCAACAGCTGTAGCAGACCGTAAAGCTCAGGCTTCTGCCCATCTGGTAGCATAATCAGTACATGTCAAAATATAACGATTATTACTGAGTATTACTGGTGGAGTAATAGGTCCAATAAAATCTAGACCCCATTTCTGAAAAGGATCTAATGGCAGGACAGGTTGTAGAGGGAAAAAATGGCATTGTAAAGGTTGTCCAGTCCTCTGACAATTATCACAATTTTTGACAAACTGCAATACATCCCTGTTCATAGTAGGCCACCAAAGACCACTCTGCAGAATTTTCCGGTGTGTTAAATCTGCAGCAAAATGGCCACCGGAAGGAATTGAGTGAGCCAAAGTAATAACTGAATTAACTTCATGTGGTGGAATACAACGAAGTAAAACTCCAGTGTGATCCATATAGTATAATTCCCCAGCAATCAACCAAAATCGGCGGCTGAAAACTGCAATTTTCCTGCGTATTGCAGTAGAAGTCTGAGAAGGGAGGCGTCCATCAGTAAGAAAGGTCAATATCTGATCATAGTATGTAGATGGCATAGGTGGGTCTGCAATTTCATCATTAGTCGGTTCAGAAACATAAATTGCCGGTGTTGTGTCATCTACACCGACCGGAGCTTCACCGGAATCTAAGCGAGAAAGGAAATCTGCTAAGGCATGTGAAATGTCAGGCCGATGAATAACTTTGTAATCAAACTCTTGTAAAAGCAGAACCCATCGCGCTAATCGACCTCCTAGATGTTGTTGCCGAACCAGATAAACAAGTGAAGCATGATCTATATGAAAAGTAAATTTTCGGCCAAGTAAATAGTACACTGGTCTGAACCACTTATCGGTTTGTTGCATTAGAACGCTCCCTATTGCTATATCTGAAGCATAAACAAATACATGAAATGGGCGATCCCAGTCAAGAGGCTGTAAGATTGGAACCTGTGTTAGTAAGCCCTTTAGACGATCAAAAGCAATTTGACAGTCCGGGGTCCACTCAAATTGTCGAGGAGTCTTGGTTATCAATCGGTTCAGTGGTATTCCCAAATGAGCAAGCCACCATAAGTGTCGGCCATGCCATCTTACTTGGCCCATGAAGCGCATTACTTCCTTAGGTGTAGTGGGTACAGGTGCTTCTAACATAGCTCTGATTTTACCTGGATCCACCTGTATACCCTGTGCAAATACAATGTGGCCAAGTAGCTTTCCACATGAAACCGCAAACACAGATTTGTTTGGGTTCAAACAAAGTCTGTATTCTCTGCACTTTTCAAAGCAGCACCGTAAATGGAACAAGTGTGCTACCATCTTACCGAACAAAGAGAAATCATCAACATATACTTGCATGAACGAGGTAAGATAAGGGGAGAATATTTCCTGCATACACCTCTGGAAAGTACTAGGGGCATTTCTTAATCCAAACCACATAACAGTACAAGCAAATACACCCCAATTGGTGATGAACGTTGTTTTTGGTATATCTTCCTCAGCCATTCTTACTTGATTGTAACCACTGTATCCATCTAAGAACGAGTACATTTTGAGTACTGCTACTCTATCAAGCATGGTGTCTAGAAATGGCAGAGAAAACGGATCTGGCACCGTAGCTGCATTTAGCTTTCGGTAATCCACACATATTCGCAGTTGCTTATTCTTTTTAGGGACAATAACAATGGGTGATATCCACTCAACATACTCTACTGGTACAATAAATCCAACCTTTAATAACCTATCCAGCTCTGCCTTTACCTGTGTTGCATAATTCGGATTCATCTGGTAGCTGGGTTGTTTGATTGGCTTTGCTTCTGGCTTCAGCATGACCCTATGTTGGTAGATGCGCGGGTCCAGACCTTTTATATCTTTGTAATCCCATGCAAATACATCAGAAAATTCTCGAAGTAGTTGGATTAAATCTGCTTGAAATAACTCAGGCAAGCTTTTCTTTATCTTAACAGGACGTGGATTTTCTTCATCCCCTACATTGTAGGTGATCAGCTGATCTTCTAGAACATAGCATTATCGAGGCTTCTCTGTATCCTCAGCTGGCTTAAAAAGTTGTTGTAGATCAGCGTCATCTATGGTAGCCTTATCTTCTTTCGTATCTTTTTCTGTTACAGACATCACCGTACAAACTGCAGGATTCCAATTATCTACAACAGATTGTAGATCAACAGTTCCTAGGGAGATCAAGTCAATGTTATTTTTCAGAAACTCTTCTTCTTCATCATCTGACAACCCATCTAGCATATGGACTGGTTCTGCAAAATACGGTCTAGCATGCAACTCGCAAGGTTGTATAGCATCTAATTTTACAACATATTTACGATTATAGTACGACAAAGGTCATTCTAAATGTTGTACCTTGCAAAGTTATTGGTACATTTCGCACAAGTCCTACTGGATGAACTCTTGATTGGTCGGCCATTCTGACAAAGAACTGAACTGGTTCGATTTCAGTCCATCCTAACTTTTTACACAGTGCAGCATTAGCAATGTTGACTCCAGATCCTCCATCAATTTGTACCTGTGTAATTTTATGATTTTTATACCATACCGTAATTAAAGGAACCGAATGATCGACCGTAGAATCAGGTTCCGGTTGCACTGTCGTTGTGGCTGGAATGCAAGAAGGTACAGGACTGAACTGTTGTTGGAATTGTTGTCGAACTCCTGGTACTAGTGCAAGTAATTGGCCAAGAGGAAGAGTAATGGATGCTTTAGATAAAATTTCCCAGTCCTTTTGTGATTGAATTGTATTTTCCACAGATTCTGAAGATGATGTGCCTGCTGAAGATGATGTGCCTGCTGCTGAATTAAAATCCTGTTTTTGTGTTCCTTCCTCGGTTAACGGAGCCTGGGTCACCGGAATAGGATCTGGGAACACTGGAGGTTCTGCGGTGGTCCATTGACTAGCCTTATCATACATCCTTTGTTGTTCACGTATGACTGGTTCAAATACTTCTGCTGCTGGTTGCAGTTGTTTACCAGATCGGGTCTGAATTACTGCAGCTTGTGTTTCTACTGGTGTGATTTGTACCATATTAGTCATTGTGTTTTGACGTTTTTTCTTCCTCTGATCATACTCAACTGCATCCTTACAAAATCTTCTAATGTGGCCAAATTCACAAAAAAAATGGCAGCGAGGTGGTGGCAAATTAGTGTTTTCCTGTGCTGGTCCGGTCTACCAACGGTTTGCATTGTAGTTGTTATTTCTCTGTCCTCTGTAATTTCGGTAGCCTTGTTGCTGGTTGTTTCTCATTTGTGATGGTACATAGTGATTGGTTGGCTGTCCTGGTTCCTGTATAATAGCATTGACAGTTGCTGGTCCCTGTACCTTGGCATTATATGTGCAGTTTTTGGTGGAGTGTCTGGTAATATTGCAGATAGCGCAAAACAACTGATTAAGTGCACAAGTGGCACTAGTATGGCTTGAATTCTTGCATGTGGTGCAGTACATCTGTTTGGTCGGATCTTCTGTAACATTTTTATTTGCCTTTAACCATTCCAAGTCCAGGTCATCACCTGGAAATCCACCAAATTTGGTGTACGTCACTCCTGTTGGAGTCGGCCTGGGAGGACATAGTTGTCCGAAATCGTACCGGAATCTACCAGAGATGTAGTACGTTCCACCGGAATATGACCGGAATCACTACTAACGTTCTTTACTTTCTTGACAACTGGGTTAGACCTATCTGCGCTTTTACCTCCTAGAGGCGTCCTTAGCAAATTAGGTACCCCAGGCTGGTGGTTCTTTGGATACGTTTCACCGGATCGAGTAACTGGCATGTATCATCTTTTGGTACTAATCGCGTACTATTACTGTCGATTTACAATTTACAGTCACGTTTCCATAACTGATTTGCAACAATCTGATCTACTGCCACCTCCCCGGCAACAGTAATATGTACCTTTAGATTAGCCAGAAATATGTACTTAGAAGGCATTATAGAAGAACAGTAATTCTGTAAAAACCTGCGGGTTCGAGTCCACCGTGCGTGCCAGAGTGTTAGTCGGCCGCCGGATTGGCAGTTGTAAAATCAAGAATCTTTTTATATCCCTGCGCACGTACGAAAAGTTGTTACACATATACCTTGTAATCTTATATAAAGCAATGAAAAAAGACACTTCAGTCGTTCGGAAAGATCACCAGACTGTCTGTCTAGGTGATTAGAGCTGAGCGTTACTATGGTGTTTGTTGCCTAATTTCTAAGTATTATGTGTGTATCCGTGTCTCGTCTTGTCTGCTGTCTATTGGTATCTATTGCGGTTGTGAGTATCATCTACATCGAGTAGATCATTCGGTCTGTTGTCTGAAGTGACGTCTGCGAATCCTTATTGCGATTGTTGTGTTAAGTTCGCGTATTGCGTTAGTACTCGTTCTTGGAATGTTCTGCCAGTTGTTGGTGAAGTCTGTGTAACTGTGGTAGTGTTTCTAACACTGTGCGGGATTGTGTTGTCTCCAGCATTGAGATCTATCATCATACGGTAAGGGTTAAGCTACAGTAAGAATTTCTTGGGTTGCGTACTGGACCTTCAGTACGGTGTATCTGAAACAATCGAATTCTCTGTGTCTTCGGATGTGATCGGATTGTGGTACCTATTCGGTAGAGGTTGAACTATTACTCTTGTCTCTGGTATTTTCAGTAAGTTTAGGTGCAGAGCAATATAGCATCTTAGTGTATTCGGTACACGTTGGCCGAGCTAAACCGTGAACTGTAAATGTCTAAGTACAACAGAATCTTGATAGAGCTCTCAGCATCAGTTTATTGCTGTGTGTAAGTGGTTAGTTTGGGAACTAAGTATAGGGCCTCTGTCTAACAGACCCCTTCCACTCCCAAGAACCCAAATAACGTTTAAACGCGTTCTGACAGTTAGAACACAGCATTTAACACCCCTCAAGCTAAAGTATGCTTGAGTCTTCATTCTCTAATAGGTTGAATACTTGCCATAGCTTTGAATCTACAAAGCTTTATTCCATCAAGTGCCTTCATCATCATATCTACTACTTGCTTTTCAATAGGAACAAAAGAAATGTCAATCTCCCTTGCCATGAGTTTCTCCGTGATGAAGTGGTCATGATGTCTATGTGTTTGGTTCACGCATGGAAAATAGAATTTGTTGCTAGATGCATGTAACTTACAGTATCTCCAAATATGTCAAGTTTGGAACTCAGAAGTCCCAAATCTATATACAATGCTTTTAACCATATTTTCAATTGAGTTGCTACGATCAAACCTCTGTACTCTACTTCAGTTGAGGACAAAGCAATTGTTGGCTGTTTCTTGGAACTCCATGATACTAGCTTTCAACCTGCAAATGCTAAGTAACCAGAAGTACTTCTTCTTTCATCCTTAGGTCCTCCCCAATTTGCATCTGTATCCAAATCTGAAGAGTAAGGATAGAATATACCTTCATTGATTGTACTTTTGAGATACTTAAGTACTCTCTTAGCTACATCCATGTGTGGTCTTCTTGGTGAGTGCATGAATTGACTAAGCACTCTAACACTATATGAGATGTCTACCCTTGTATGAGTAGCATATATCAAGCTACCTACCAAGCTTTGATATTCTTTCATGTTCAATTTTCTCACCTTCATAGACACCAAGTGTATGATTCGTCTCCAAAGGTGTACCTACAAGTTTTATGTTCTCCATTTTTCACTTGAGATGAAGATCCTAAATGTATCTTCTCTGAGTCAAATACATTCCTTCATCTGTGTATATGACTTGCATACCTATGAAATATGTGAGCTCACCTAAGTCACTGATTTTGAACTCCTCTTGCATGTGTCTCTTGATCCTTTGAACGCCATTCAAATCATTACCTATCACAATAATATCATCTACATATACACATAGATAGATAACCTCATTGTGATCCCTTTTGATGAATAAACAAGGATCTGAGTTGCTAGTTTTGAACACTTGATCTTGAAGGTATGTAACCATCCTCTAATTCCAAGGTCTAGGAGCTTGTTTCAATCCATACAATGCATCTTAAGTTTGCAAACATAAGATGCATGATTAGGGTTTTCAAAACCTGGGGGTTGTGACATGTATACCTCTTCACTTATCCAACCATTTAAGAATGCATTTTTCACATCACGTTGGAGGAGTCTCCAATTCCTTGAAGCAGCTACACTTATCAATGTTCTGATTGTAGTCATCTTTGCAAATGGTGAGAACGTTTCCTCATAGTCTATACCATGAGTTTTAGAGCATCCTTTGGCAACTAATCTTGCCTTGTACCTGCAAATTGATCCATCTAAATTTCTTTTAACTTTATATACCCATTTGCAACCAATTACCTTTTGATTCGATGACATTGGAACCAAATCCCGTGTCCATCTCCTTCCATGCATCTATTTCTTCTTTCATGGCCTTTTCCCAATAAGGGTTTCCCTTTGCCTCTTCATAGGTTGAGGGTTCCTCTAAAATTGAATCTTTTTCCAAGTAGATTGAATGCTTTGTAACAAATGTGGAATCATATCCATACCTTTCTGGTTGTTTCTTCTCTTTTGGTGATCTTCTAGGTCCTTGTTTGGAGCATTCTCTTGACGGCTAGCAAGTGGGCCTAGGACTCAAGATCGAGAGAGAGAAAGAGAGAGAGAGAGAGAGAGAGAGAGAGAGAGAGAGAGAGACGGAAGTTATATTATCTTCTAGAGAACAAAATTGGCCTATGAGACAAACCCATATAAATTGGTGATACACCAAGTATCCATAAACAAAATGAGTAGAAACATCTAAAGTAAATAAAAAATGAAAGTGTGCAGAAAGTGACAGGTTTCTAGCATCGCAGAGAATAACCAAATAGTATGAGAGAGAACTACAAATGATACAATTAAAAACAAGGGAAATCTTTGCTTTGCCTCTTGACTTCCATAGTTCGTAATCCTTTTCTCTTTCATATAGGTCATTTTCTGTATCACTTCTTGGATCGTGGACTTGTGTATCATGCTTGCCTCCTAATTGATGAGGATCAGAATCAAGATCATATGGTGGAGTTACCATTTGTTTTTCTTCATCATACCAAGACTTGTGTTCTTTAAACACAACATCTCTACTTATAGTGAATTGCTTGGTTGAAGGATTATGGAACTTGTAACCCATTTGAGTTGACTCATAGCCAATAAACACTGCCTTTGTTGCCCTTTCATCTAGCTTACCTCTTATTTGTGATGGTACATGAACATAAGCTAAACAACCAAACACCTTACAATGTCCAAGACTAGGTTTTCTTCCATACCATGCTTCATAAGGATTCATACCTTGAAGTGATTTGGATGGTAGGCTATTGACAAGGTACACAGCAGTTGAAATAGCTTCTACCCATAGATAATGTGGAAACTTCTTCTCTTCAAGCATTGTTCGGGCTAATCCAACCAATGTCTTCTTTCTCCTCTCCACAATTCCATTTAGTTGAGGAGAGTACTTGGTAGTCACTTCCCTTTTGATACCTTTATCTTGCAAGAACTCATCAAAATCTTTGGAGAAATATTCTCCCCCTCCATCAGATATGAGCTTCTTGAGTGATCTACCTATATGATTCCCCACATGTGCTAGATACTTTTTGAAGCAATAAAACACTTAATTCTTACTCTTGATAAAGTATAGAATAGTCCATCTAGTATGGTCATCAATAAATGAGACATAGTACATTGATCCTACCAATGAAGGTTCTTGATTTGGTCCCCATACATATGTATGTACTAAATCCAATAAGTTGTTGTGGATGTAGCCTTTGTTGTTGAATGGTTGTCTTTGTGCCTTCCCAATCTCACATGCATCACATTCGTTGATCATGTTGGGCTTTGATATATTTGGTAGTCCTAGAACACTTTGATCCCTACATATATCCTTCAAGGTTCTTTCATTCACATGAGCAAGTCTCTTATGACACACTTCAAGCTCACTTAGGGTTTGAGACTTGAAAATGAATAGAGCTATGTTCTTGTTTCCTCCTACTTCAAAAGTAAAGAACCTACCATGCTTCTCACCTTTGGCTATCTTCTTGAAACCTTGACATTGACCTTCCACGAAAGATCCATGTTGGGTGAACCTAACTTGCAAGACTTTTTCAACTATTTGGCCTACACTTATTAGGTTTTTAGTGGTAGTGGGTACATAGAGAACCTTACTCAGAATTTTTATCTTGCCATTGGAAGCTTTGACATTACCAATCTTCTCCACATTGTGCTTTGTGTCATCCCCTGTTTGAACTTCATGTCTATGCTTTCGACTTTTCAAATGAGATAGAAGAGAAATGTTGCTTGCAACATGATTTGAACATCCGGAATCTATGTAGGACAAATGATCATCTTCTTTACCTTCTTTGTGGCTTAGATTCATTAGAACCAATGAGTCTTCATGTGGTTGATCTTCTAAATAATTGCTGAAATCCCTTCTATTATGGCCTCTATTGTTATTGTTTAAGTTGTGTCCACCTCTGCCTCTATTGCTACCATATCCACCTCTTCCATTTCCTTTGTTGGTCTTTCCATTGAACCAACAATTCCGAGTGGTGTGGTTGGTCTTATCATAGGTGGCACAAGTTTGAACATTTTGACCTTTGGCTTTGTCATGCTTTGGCCCTTTCTTCTTCCCTTGCCTATTTGTTTTCGGAAGTCTTCTCTTCATCTTCTTCCTTCTTCTTGCCTATTTGGCTTCCCTTGCCTATTTGTTTTCGGAAGTCTTCTCTTCATCTTCTTCCTTCTTCTTGCCTTTTAGCTTCTTGTCCTTCTTATCTACATATAGAGCACTAGTTGAGTTACCATGATAGGAGGTACCTTCCTTTTGTTGGAAACAATATCATATAAGTACAATATCCCATGGTCAAAAGGTCAAGATCCAATTGGACAAGATTGCCCAGAATTTTAAAGGATCTCTACATTATTCTTTTATTTCCTATACACGCAATAGCGTGGAACGTCTTGGTTAAAGCAAAGTGTTTCTAATACACCCACCAGGGTTCAAATCCTAGCGGGCGCAGCTCGTGATTCGTGAATACTTTTGGATAAGCTTTTACTTCATAAAAGCTCATGGCGGACAACGTCTCCCGATTGCGAAGAAGATGGCGTACAACGTTTTACGGATATCTTCTCTTTCAAATCACGATATTGAAAAGCTTTATGCGATCGTGGATTTTTGTGCTTTATTATTGCTTTTGGAAGAGACCAAAATACTATATAAGAAGAGCCTCATGCTCATTATATTCATCCTTCACCAATATCAACACAAGCTTTGGAAGCTTGGACCTCAATAGAGGTGGTGTTTCTTCTAGCACATGGGGCAGCCATGGTGCTAACTTGAAGCATGTTGAGGAGCAGCTATGGAGTTCTTCTTGGTGATTCTTCTTGATGAAGATGAAGGGTGTGCGTGTGTGGAGAGGAGGTTATCTCTTGTTCATGGCAAGAGGACTTGGTCATTAGCAGCTTGATGGTGAGGATCGCCCATCTACATGATGTATTTGAAGATCATCTTCTACAAGAAGATGTTAGGTTGAAGATTATCTTCTACAAGAAGATGTCTGGCTACTTCAAAGACATTGGATGGGACCATCTACATGATTTTGAAGATTATCTTCTACAGGAAGATATTAGGTTGAAGATTGTCTTCTACAAGAAGATGTCGGGCTACTTCAAAGACATTGGATGGTGGTTAACATAAGATTCACATCTTATGTTAAGTATTCAGGTACATATTCTCTTTATGCACACAGGTACTACTTGAAGTTTATGGAGGCCTTGGCGTTCATATCAGGAGGAGTCCTATTCGGCATAGCTACAAGAGAATCAATACTTATATGCTTTATGCATATTTTTATGAGGTGTTTGAGAAGGTGTGTTCACATGAGTTTGAGGATTTTCGGCAACAATCTTGTTAGCATTCTATGCTACTTTATAAGTATGTGATCTTTTCACACACGTATCTGACTTAGGGTCTTCCATAGCCTAAGTTTAGATGTAGGTTTGTTGACCATCAGTTTCACACTGATCCTTCCTCATTCAGTCACTCATATTCACTCTTCTATAACCTATTAGGTCACACATCTCATGTATATTCAGATTACTGCCCACACACCTGAATATGTTTGTTACATTGTACATTCACTCATTCATCTATTTCTCATCACATAGAGTGGTTGAGAGTTTTGCTCCCACATTGTACACTGAACATTGGTATATATGATACTATGAGTAAGCGATGGCTTACGTAAAACCTTACACATGTCGTCTATTCTTTCTCTATCTTTGTCTCATCATTTTTATGATTAAGTTGTGGTATGTTCATGTTTTGTCAATATGGAAGATTGCTGGAATTAATGTTGTACATGACTGGAACTATGGAACCATGGACCTGTGACATGAGCCATAAGGGCCTACCTCACTTCCAACACCTTTATGATATTGTTGGCCTCTTCATTGAAGAGTTGTCCAAGAAAGATGTTGAAGTTATGAGTTTGCACATCCGTGATGAGATCATAAGCCATAGAATTTGGCCCTTGATCTTATGGAGACTCAAATAGAACTTATAGGCATGTGATAAGTGCAATAAAATGCAGTATGTACTTTGCAGAATCAAGTAGAAGGAGTTGATACAAAATAGATAGGTTTGCACATTGACTAGCTCAAAACAACTTACTATCTTTGGATGAGACAATGAACTTCAAATGCTCATAGCAACCAACATGATTACAATTGGAAAAAATCCTTTTGGAGGAGTGATACACATAGGGTTGTGTGTTTATAATGAAGAAGAGTACAAGAAATAAGTAAAATATGCTTTTGGAATGAACCTCACTCTCAACAGTGATACCTCCTATTTTTCAGGGATGCACAGAGATAGACCTTGAGATAGAAAAACCAGGCTTTCTCCCAATATACTAAACCAAATTCTCTTAAAATCAATACACATAAACTAGAGAAAAATATCTTTCCAATGAGTGCTGAGTCATCAATAATTAAAAAATTTGGATTGTTTTAGATCATCAATTGAAGAGTAGAAGCAAAACTCTTATATGAATTTAGAAGACCATTAAGAACAATCTGCACAAGTGAACTATCTAGCAAGATTTCAGCAACAAAAATCAACACCTCCTTCAAATATTTGATCTTTGTCAAAAATTTATGCATAGAATCTCCTTCATTCATATGATCACACTCCAATTGTTTTCGAAGGTAAGCAACACAAATCCTCATTTCTTGCTTAGAAAATGTTGTAAGAGTATCTCAAGCATCTTTTGTTTTCTTTTAGGAGCGAATATGAGGAATAATGGCATGTTTCATAGACAAGGCTATCAATGCATATGCATGTGCATGTCTGTCCTCTGTTATCGGCCGCCGGATTGGAAGAGTATAACTGAAATCTTGTTTCACACGTGCGAAATGTTGTTACGCAGACACTTTGTAATGTTATCTATTGGTATCCATTGCGGGTGTGAGTATCATCTACATCTAGTAGATAATTCGATTTGTTTTCTGAAGTGAATCGTCTGCGAATCCTTATTGTGATTGTTGTGTTAAGTTCGCGTATTGCGGTAGTACTCGTTCTTGGAATGTTCTGCCAGTTGTTTGGTGAAGTCTGTGTAACTGTGGTAGTGTTTCTAACACTGTGCGGGATCGTGTTGTCTTCAGCATTGAGATCTGTCATCCTACGGTAAGGGTTAAGCTACAGTAGGATTCTTGGGTTGCGTACTGAACCTTCAGTACGGTGTATCTGAACACTTGAATTCTCTGTGTCTTCGGATGTTGATCGGATTGTGGTACCTATTCGGTAAAGGTTGAACGATTACTCTTGTCTCTGGTATTTTTAGTAAGTTTATGTGCAGATGCAATATAGCCTCTTAGTGTCTGTGGCACACGTTGGCCGAGCTAAACCGTGAACTGTAAATGCCTAAGTACCACAGGATCTTGATAGAGCTCTCAGCATCAGTATATTGCTGTGTGTAAGTGGTTAGTTTGGGAACTAAGTATAGGGCCTCTGTCTAACAGACCCCTTCCACTCCCAAGAACCCAAATAACATTTAAACGCACTTCTAACAGTTAGAATACAGCCTTTAACACTGGCACCATCTGTGGGAAGGTGGCAACAGATCAGATTGTTGCAAACCAGTTGTGGAAATGTGACTGTAAATTGTAAATCGACAGTAATAGTATGCGATTAGTACAAAAGATGAGACATGCCGGTTACTCGATCCGGTGAAATGTATCCAAAGAACCTCCAGCCTGGGGTACTTAATTTGCTAAGGACACCTCCGGGAGGTAGAAGTACAGCTAGGTCTAACCCAGTTGTGAAGAAAGTAAAGAACGTTAGTAGTGATTCCGGTCATATTCCGGTGGAACGTGCTACGCCTCTGGTAAATTCTGGTACAATTCCGGCCCAGTCTGTCGAAGATATAGTAACTCCAAAATCTACCAAGATGCAGCCTGAGGTTAGTTTAACAACATTGGGTAAAGATTCCAATTTGTTTACGAATAGAAACGCTTTAGCCAAAGAAATCAGTAAGGGAGAAAAAGCACCCTGTATTGGTGAAAAATCGACACATTCCGGTGATATTTCGATAACAGTTGCTGAAAGATCGCAATTTTTCAGCGACGGTTTACCATTTTTTGGTGAATCTTCAGCCCAGTCACCGCTATTGGGAGTAAGCTTTCTTACAGTTGACATCAAGCAGGAAGGTAGCTTGTTCGAAGCTGAGATTCGAAACATACTGAACAAGATTATGGACCCAGAAAGTGCACCAACTGACGATACAGATTCCGACGGTCCAGATACTCAGCCTCGGGATACAGAAGATAGTCACGATACAACCAGCAGCACGATGAACGGGCAACAACAACAACAACAACAACAACTATGCCCTCCCAGGCCGACTCCAACAGGAGTGACGTACACCAAATTTGGTGGATTTCCAGGAGATGACCTAGATGCTCATGTACGCACATTTGAGATAAGTTACGCAGTGCTCAACCATCCACCTGATCCGGCGTATAAGGCTATTGTTTTCCAGTGGAAATTAGTTAACGAAGCAACTAGATGGCTTACAGAATATGATATTAACCATTTCGGCACCTATGAAGCAGTAAGGGATGCATTTCTGCAAAGATTCAGGCTAAAGAAGAATCCAGCCGAAATTTTTGACTACCTGCAAAACAATAGACAAAAGATAAATCAAACAGTACAGGAATACGCCACTCTATTCAGGACTCATTTGAGACAGTTACCACCAGCACATGCCAACCTACCGGATGACATTATTACTCAATGGTTTATCAATGGATTGACTCCGCAACTTAAACAGATTATGATCATACGTTGTGTAGGAGCTATGACGCTAGATGCCGTGATCGCAATGGCTTTGCAACTTGAAAACAAGGTTGGCAGATTTATAGAAGATCTGGAGTGGTTAAAGGCAAATAGAAATATCGTCGAAGACCCGAACAGACAGATGTACTGCACTACATGCAAGAATTCAGGCCATACTAGTGCCACTTGTGCACTTAATCAGTTGTTTTGTGATATCTGCAACACTACCGTACACACCACCAAAAACTGCGCATATAACACCAAAGTATAGGGACCAGCAACTGTCAATGCTATTATACAGGAACCAGGGCAGCCAGCCAATCACTATGTACCTCCGCAAATGAGAAACAACCAGCAACAAGGTTATCGAAATTATAGAGGACAGAGAAATAATAACTACACTGCAAACCGCTGGTAGGCCGGACCAGCACCGGAAAATCCCAATTTGCCACCACCACACTGCCATTTTTGTGGTGAATTTGGCCACATTAGAAGATTCTGTAAGGATGCAGCTGAGTATGATCAGAGGAAGAAAGAACGTCAAAACCCAATGACTAATATGGTACAAATCACACCAGTAGAAACGCACGTTGCAGTAATTCAGACCCGATCCGATAAACAACTGCAACCAGCAACAGAAATATTTGAACCAGGCATATGTGAACAACAAAGGATGTATGATAAGGCTAGTCAATGGACCACCGCAGAACCTCCAGTGTTCCCAGATCCTATTCCGGTGACCTAGGCTCCGTTAACTGAGGAAGGAACACAACAACAGGATTCTAATTCAGGAACAGGCACATCATCTTCAGCAGGCACATCATCTTCAAAATCTGTGGAAAATACAATCCAATCACAAAAGGCCTGGGAAATTTTATCTAAAGCATCCATCACTCTTCCTCTGGGCCAATTACTTGCACTAATACCGGGAGTTCGACAACAATTCCAACAATAGTTCAGTCCTGTGCCTTCTTGCATTCCAGCAATAGCAATAGTGCAACCGGAACCTGATTCTACGGTCGATCATTCGGTTCCTTTAATTACGGTATGGTATAAAAATCAAAAAATCACACAGGTACTAATTGATGGAGGATCTGGTGTCAACATTGCTACTGCTACACTGTGTAAAAAGTTAGGGTGGATCGAAATCGAACCTGTTCAGTTTTTTGTCAGAATGGCCGACCAATCAAGAGTTCATCCCGTAGGACTTGTGCGAAATGTACCAATAACTTTACAAGGTACAACATTTAAAATGACCTTTGTCGTACTAGAATTACCGGAATCCACCCTTGATTATAATCTCCTTTTCGGCCGTCCTTGGCTGAAGCACGCTAAGGTGATACAAGATTGGTCTCCACAGGAACTCACTTTCAAAGATAATAGTCGTAAATACGTTGTAAAATTAGATGCTATACAACCTTGCGAGTTGCATGCTAGACCGTATTTTGCAGAACCAGTCCATATGCTAGATGGGTTGTCAGATGATGAAGAAGAAGAGTTTCTGAAAAATAACATTGACTTGATCTCCCTAGGAACTGTTGATCTACAATCTGTTGTAGATAATTGGAATCCTACAGTTTGTACGGTGATGTCTGTAACAGAAAAAGATACGAAAGAAGATAAGGCTACCATAGATGACGCTGATCTACAACAACTTTTTAAGCCAGCTGAGAATACAGAGAAGCCTCGATAATTCTATGTTCCAGAAGATCAGCTGATCACCTACAATTTAGGGGATGAAGAAAATCCACGTCCTGTTAAGATAAAGGAGAGCTTACTTGAGTTATTTCAAGCAGATTTAATCCAACTACTTCGAGAATTTTCTTATGTGTTTGCATGGGATTACAAAGATATGACATGTCTGGACCCGTGCATCTATCAACACAGGGTCATGCTAAAGCCGGAAGCAAAACCACTTAAGCAACCCAGCTACCGGATGAATCCGAACTATGCATCACAGGTAAAGGCAGAACTTGATAGGCTACTCAAAGTCGGATTCATTGTACCAGTAGAGCATGCTGAATGGATCTCACCAATTATTATTGTCCCTAAAAAGAATAAGCAGTTACGAATATGTGTAGATTACCGGAAACTGAATGCAGCTACAGTGCCCGATCCATTTCCGCTACCTTTTCTTGACACGATGCTTGATAGAGTAGCAGGACATGAAATGTATTCATTCTTAGATGGGTACAGTGGGTATAATCAAGTTAGAATGGCTGAATAGGATATACCGAAGACCGCCTTCATTACCAACTGGGGTGTTTTCGCATGTACTGTTATGTGGTTTGGATTAAGAAATGCCCCAAGTACGTTCCAAAGGTGTATGCAGGAAATATTTTCTCCTTAGCTTACCACTTTTATGCAAGTATACCTTGATGATTTTTTGATTTTCGGTAAGATGATAGCACACCTGTACCATTTACGGTGCTGCTTTGAAAAGTGCAGAGAATACAGACTCTGTTTGAACCCAAACAAATCTGTGTTTGCGGTTTCATGTGGAAAGCTACTTGGTCACATTGTATCTGCACAGGGTATATAGGTGGATCCAGATAAAATCACAACTGTGTTAGAAGCACCTGTACCCACTACACCTAAGGAAGTAATGCGCTTCATGGGCCAAGTAAGATGGCATGGCCGACACTTACGGTGGCTTGCTCATTTGGCAATACCACTGAACCGATTGATAACCAAGACTCCTCGATAATTTCAGTGGACCCCGGACTGTCAAATTGCTTTTAATCGTCTAAAGGGATTACTAACACAGGTTCCAATCTTACAGCCTCCTGACTGGGATCGCCCATTTCATGTATTTGTTGATGCTTCAGATATAGCAATAGGGAGCGTTCTAATGCAACAAACCAATAAGTGGTTCAGACCAGTGTACTATGCAAGTCGAAGATTAGCCCCTGCTGAAAAGAATTACTATGTAACAGAAAGAGAATGTCTAGGTCTAGTATATTCTATCAAGAAATTCAGACATTATTTGCTGGGCCGTAAATTTACTTTTCATGTAGATCATGATGCACTTGTCTATCTAGTTCGGCAATAGCATCTAGGTGGTCGATTAGCACGATGGGTTCTACTTTTACAAGAGTTTGACTACGAAGTTATTCATCGGCCAGGCAGTTCACATGCCTTAGCAGATTTTCTCTCTCGCTTAGATTCCGGTGAAGCTCCGGTCGGTGTAGATGACACAACACCGGCAATTTATGTTTCTGAACCGACTAATGATGAAATTACAGACCCACCTATGCCATCTACATATTATGATCAGATCTTGACCTTCCTCACTGATGGATGCCTTCCCCCTCAGACTTCTCCTGCAATACAAAGGAAAATTTCAGTTTTCAGTCGCCGATTTCGGTTGATTGCTGGGGAATTATACTATATGGATCACATTGGAGTTTTACTTCGTTGTATTCCACCACATGAAGTTAACTCAGTCATTAATTTGGCTCACTCAATTCCTTCCGGTGGCCATTTTGCTGCTGACTTAACACACCGGAAAATTCTACAAAGTGGTCTTTGGTGGCCTACTATGTACAGGGATGTATCACATTTTGTCAAACAATGTGATAGTTGTCAGAGATCTGGACAGCCCCTGCAACGTCATCTTTTCCCTCTACAACCTGTCTTGCCATTAGAGCCTTTTCAGAAGTGGGGTCTAGATTTTATTGGACCTATTACACCACGAGCAATCCTCAATAATAATCGTTATATTTTGACATGTATAGATTATGCTACCAGATGGGCAGAAGCCTGGGCTTTATGGTCTGCCACAGTTGTTGCGGTAGCCAACTGTCTACTGAAAGATGTCTTTCCACATTTTGGCTTACCGCTGGAACTTGTTATAGATCAAGTCACTCATTTTGTCAACAATTTAATGAAAGTACTCACACATTCGTTCCAAGTCACGCATAAGTTTAGTTCTCCTTATTATCCTTGTGCTAATGGTTTGGCTGAAAGTACAAACAAGACTTTGTTGAATATGCTTCGAAAATTGATTCTGGAAGCACCGGAAAGATGGGACCAACTGTTACCTACAGTATTATGGGCATACCGAACTACATACAAGGTAGCAACAGGATTAACCCCTTTCAAACTAGCTTATGGATTGGAAGCCATAGCACCGATGGAGATAGTTGTGCCAAGTTTACGAGTAGCAATCACTCAGAAACTGCTACCTGAAGAATCTCTGTCATTTCGGTTGGATACACTCAGAAAATTAGACGAGCATCGATGGCACAGTGTTTTGACTATTCAAGAAGTACAGCTAAGACAAGCTCAAACACATGATCGATATCTAAGGACTCCAATTTTTTCGGTGGGACAACTTGTACTCTTTTACAATGCAAATTCGAATCGCTCTGCTGGCAAATTCAAGTTATGATGGTTTGGTCCCTACCGGATTGCTGAACAAGTGGGCCCAGCAACTTTTCGGTTGACCACTCTGACCGGAATTCCTCTTCCAAAGGTGATAAATGGATCAAAGCTACGGCCATATCAACAAGCATCTAATCCACACTGAAACGTTTCGCGATTGGCCGCGTCTTTTGGCGTTCTCTTTTCTTTTATTTTCTTTTCTTTTCTTTTTTGCATGCTTAATACAATAAGTTTGTTAATATTCGCATTTTGATACCTAATTATATCCACAACTGCCCTACCCTTTCCAGCTACTCATACATGCACACCGAAGTTAAGAATTATCATCTCAATACCGCGCGATGATTAGTCATTCTTGATTGCTCTACACTGCAGCGCATCTACTTAACCTTTTTTGTTTCGCCGAAAATCGCTATTGTGTTTGTGTGATTTGCATCATTGTGTGTACCCTATGTTCTGTGTACTTGTGATTGCTTTCTCTGTTTGCGCCATGGAAGCTTTGTCTAACTATGCCGCCTTCCGTGATGGACTCCCTGCCGACGTAGGAGAGTTCCTGCGCATTCGTGGGCTATCCAATTTCGCTGAACTGCCTTGACATTCAGTGGAATCTGTTGATGTATGAAACACCACAAGAAATGAATTAATGTGACACTAGAACACCTCTATGGTCACCATTAACTCATTGCCACTCCAAACTTTGAGAAATGATAGCCTAAAGTGAGAACTTTGCTTCTACAGAAATTCCTAGTCACCGAAATGACATACTTTCAGTTTTTTGATAATTTCTCCTAGCTCAAGTATTATTTCTCTATGAAACTTTATAGGCTGAAACTAGAAGAGTAGAGCTTTTCAATAAGCTATGATATGCATCAAACGGATCTCTAGAACTCAAGTTATGGCCTTCACAAGATGACCCTATATGACCTTCCAAAACTGGAAATTTTGCATGTTTTAGTATTCCTGGGTGTCTAAAAATAAAAAATTCGATGCCTAGCATCGAATTTCAGTCAAGGTCGATGCTTGGCATCGACTTTGAGCTTTTTTAGGCCCTTTCTCTGCACCAGAAATAGCTTCTTTTACACACACATGAAGAAGACCACTTGTATGCTAGAAGTCGATGCCAGGCATCCACTTTATGCTGAAACTCGATGCCAGGCATCGAGTTGCTCCACAAACTTCATGTTTTAGAAGATTCAACAACAGGTAACACACAGAGAATGAAAACAATTAATATCAGCCAAGATTCGATGTCAGGCATCGAATTGCTCAGAAAACTTGGACTTTTGAAATCATCACACAGTAGGCAAGCATGGAGATGGTGGAGAGAGACTCATACACAGAACTTTTCTCAGTTCTTTCTCACAGCTATGAAAACTCAGAAGTTTTACAGATGCTTTCTCACTCAGAGAAGCCCGACTATACTCAGCCGTATAAAATGAACTCCTTCTTCTACTTCTTCTTTCTCTCTCTCGCTCTCTCTCCGCGTCAGTTGATACAAACTAACTTATATAGATTTTTGTATTCTCGTGATTTTAAAAAACTTCTAGAACTAAATTGAACTAACTTTACAAATATGATACACTTGTGAATTTGTCCCTTCACATAGGCATGGGGTTTTCTTCCTAAGATTTGACCTTCAAATATATATCCAATTAGTGATTGTTTCTCCAACAGCTCCCCCTCAATCATTAATTGACATTCTCTGTTTCTTCATATCATCTTCTTTTCTTTTACTCCTGCCATGCTTTTGAATCTACTGGTCTTCACACCATCCAAGCTCTTTGTCATTATGTCTGCTAACTGATCTTTAGTAGAAATGTACTCCACTTCAATCTCCTTCTCCATTACCTTTTCTCTGAGAAAATGATACTGTATCTCTATGTGCTTTGTCCTTGCATGAAATACTGGATTTGCTGCAAGATAAAGTGAACTCATATTATCTCCATGTATTGTAGGTGTACCTTGATCAATGCCTAAGCTCTTGAACAATGTCTGCATCCATATGACTTCCTTAGCTGCTTCCACAAGTCCTTTGTACTCTGCTTCAGTTGATGATAATGCTACTGTATGTTGTTTCTTTGAACACCAACTTACAAGCTTATCACCAATGTATATCATGTAACCATGAGTTGATCTTCTGTCATCTTGGTTACCTGCCCAATCTGAGTCACTGTAGGCTCTCAACTTCAAATCTGATGTAAAAGGATAATATAATCCTTCCTTTATAGTTCCTTTGATATATCTGAGAACTCTTTGACCTGCAATCCAATGTGGGTCCTTTGGACAATGCATGAATTGTGACAAAACTCCCACTGCATAACTAAGATCAAGTCTTGTTAGTGTAGCATAAATCAAACTACCCACAAGAGATTGATACTTCCTCATATCTTTGTATTCTGCACCATCATATTTACTAAGCTTGTGATTAACTTCAAGTGGAGTTGAAGCTTCTCTGCAATTTTCCATATCAAACTTCTTCAACAAGTTCAGAAGATACCTCTCTGTTGACACATATATGCCATGATCTGTATAAGTAACTTCCATTCCAAGAAAGTATGATAACTTTCCTAGGTCACTGATCTTCAATTCTTTTTCAAGTAATCTCTTTACCTCCTTGATTCCTTCATCTGAAGTACCTGTGATTATAATGTCATCTACATAAATACAAATGTAGATTGTACCTTCCTCTGTTCTTCTGATAAGTAGACTTGGATCTGCTTTTGAACTTTGATATCCAAGTTCATTCAAATACTTCACCAGTCTATAGTTCCATGCTCTTGGAGCTTGCTTCAAGCCATACAATGCTCTTCTCAACCTGCAAACAAAATTTGGATACCTGGAATCTATAAACCCTTGAGGTTGTTCCATGTATACCTCATCTGATATGTATCCATTCAAGAATGCATTCTTTATATCCAATTGACTTAGAGTCCATCCTTTTGAAGCTGCAATAGCAATGATTGTCCTTATAGTTGACATCTTAGCTACGGGACTGAATGTCTCATCATAATCTATGCCATAGGTCTGGGCATAGCCTTTCACCATCAATCTAGCTTTGTATCTGGCTATACTTCCATCTGCAAGCTTCTTCACTTTATAAACCCATTTATTTCCAATAACTTTCTTACCATTTGGTTTAGGAACAAGTTCCCATGTCTTGTTCTCCTCTAGTGCATTGAACTCTTCCTTCATTGCTTCTTCCCATTGCTTCTTACCTTTAGCTTCATCATAGTTCTGAGGTTCTTCATCATCTTTGACCATATATGCATAGTTCTTCTGAGTTATGTAAGAAGTATCATAAGAATACCTTTCTGGTTGTCTTCTAGTCCTGCTTGACCTTCTTGGTTCACATTCTTCATAAGTTTCTGGATACACCTCTTCATCAAATATAGGAGCTTCTTCATTCCTTCTTGTTAATCCACTTCTGGATGTACTTGCTTGCATATAGTCTTCATCTCTATTTACCTGCACAATTGATTTTCCTTTCTCACATCTTCTTACCTCTTCTTCAAATTCTTCAGCTGTATGACTTTGATCTGCATACCAACTTTTCTGTTCATCAAATGTAACATCTCTAGAAACAAGAAATTGTTTTGTTAGAGGATTCCACAACCTGTAACCCATCTACTTTTCATCATAACCAATGAACACATATTTTTCTGCCTTTGGTTCAAGTTTATGCCTAAGTTGTGATGGCACATAAGCATATGCAATTGATCCAAACACTCTACAATGATCTAGTGTTGGTTTCTTACCCCACCAAGCTTCATATGGAGTCATTCCATTGAGAGCTGCACATGGTAATCTATTCACAAGATATGTAGCTGTATTTACAGCCTCAGCCCAAAGATAATTTGGACAATTCTTCTCCTTCAGCATAGCTCTAGCAAACTCAACCAAAGTCCCGTTCCTTCTTTCTGCTACACCATTTTGTTGTGGTGTATACCTGCAAGTTATTTCTCTCTTAATACCTGCATTCCAAAGATATTCATTGAACTCTTGGGAGAAGTATTCTCCCCCTCCATCAGACCTCAGTCTCTTAAGCTTTTGACCTATGACTCTCTCTACATATGCATGAAAATTCTTGAAAGCTCCAAACACTTCTGATCTTTCCTTCAAAACATATAATGTTATCCATCTTGTAGCATCATCAATAAAAAGAACATAGTACCTTGAGCCACTGATAGATCCTTCTTTTGTTGGTCCCCATACATCTGTATGAATGAGCTCAAGTACTCCATCATGTTTGAAACCTTTCTTTTGAAATGGTAACCTGTGTGCTTTACCCATTTGACATGCTTCACATTTATAAACCATATGTTGACTTTGCACATTTGGTAATCCTAGTACAGAATGATTAGCAACCATAGCTTTAATTCCTCTTTCATTAAAGTGACCTAATCTCTTATGCCAGAGATCAAGTTCTGTAATCACTCCTTCACCATGTGTAAGCAAAGCTTGACCAATGTTCCCTTGTACACTTAAAGTAAAGAGTCTACCTTCTTTCTTACCAGAGACAATCTGATTATATCCATTATCTGGATCTTCAACAAATACTCCTTCATTTGTAAACCTGACTTGAAAACCTTTTTCAACTATTTGTCCCACACTAATCAAGTTTTTAGGTATTGTAGGAACATACAAGACATTGGTTAGCAAATCTGATCCACTCTTGCATTTCACTTTTCCAATTGAATGTACACTATGTCTTGTATTATCACCTATTTGAACTGTGTGACTAGAAATGCCTTTTTCCAATTCTGACATCAATTCTATGTTTCCTGACAAATGATTAGAACATCCAGAGTCAATGTAAAATACCTTTAGATCTTCTTTATCTGATGTGATGATTGAATTCATCATCAATGATGTATGACTTTCATTCTGTGTGTCATTTGCATAGTTGTAGTAGGTGGTGTTGTAGGATTGATTCTGTCCCCAACTTCTTCCTCCACCTCTACCATAGCCTCCTCTTTGACTTTGTCTACCTCTTTGAAAATTACTTTGATATCTTCCACCTCGACCTCTGCTATTGTTGTTTTGATTCTGGTTTGATCCTTATTGGTTGTGCCAACAGTCATGAGCCAAATGATTACTCAATCCATAGATCCAGCAAGCCTTCTTGTTGTTATTTTGATTACCTCTACCTCTTCCAAAGCCTCTTGCTCTTCCTCTACCAGTGCCTTTACCTCTTGTATAATAAGCTTGAGAACTAGACTCCTCTTCATCCTTTGCTTTACCTTTATCTCCTTTCTTCTTGTTCTTCATGTACATTGCAGAACTTTATCCTTTATCTCCATCTCCCTTCAAGTCTTGCTCATATGTGAGCATCAAACCAAGCAACTGGTTCAAATCTGGAACATAATGATTTAATGAAAGTTCTGTTGATAAGACAAAAGGTTTCCACCTTTCATCCCCTCTCAAACCTGCAAGTAGTTGAGCAATCAATCTGTGATCTTCAACATCTTCATCTATGGATCCAAGACTATCTGCTAGATCCTTCATCTTAGTGACATAATCACTAATACTTTGACTTAGCTTCTTCTTGAATGTTGTAAACTCTGACCATAGACTTGCTTTCCGTGCTTTAGTAGTACTTTGGAAATGATACTCCAATGCATTCCATATATCTTCAGATGATTCCAATCCTCTGATGTGTGGTAGCAAATGATCAGAGATTGTATTGTAGATGTATGCTTTTGCACTTGCATCCTTCTTCTGCCAATGTTTTAAAGCATCAAGTTCCTCTTTCTTTGGTCGGCTTTCATCTTCAAATACTGGCTTCTCTTCTTCACCTATTACATATACCATGAGATCCTTACTCATAAGTAAGGCTTCCATTCTCATTACCCATGCGGGGTAATTATCTCTGTCTAGTTTGTCAATGGAGATATGATATGCCATAGTTCTTTCCTTCTGCTGCAACCTGTGAGCTTAAAGGATAAAGGATAATACCTTTTGAAGTTCTTTGTGTATGAAGATACTTTTGAAGTAACCTTTTGATGCCTTGTGTCTTCAAATGCTTCACCTTTGAAACTTTAATGGAAAACTTTACAAAACTTCTCGTACCTTTGTCGTCTTCTGCTCTCGAGAATCTTTCTGCTCTGATACCACTTGTTGATGTATGAAACACCACAAGAAATGAATTAATGTGACACTAGAACACCTCTATGGTCACCATTAACTCATTGACACTCCAAACTTTGAGAAATGATAGCCTAAAGTGAGAACTTTGCTTCTACAGAAATTCCTAGTCACCAAAATGACATACCTTCAGTATTTTGCTAATTTCTCCTAGCTCAAGTATTATTTCTCCATGAACCTTTATAGCCTGAAACTAGAAGAGTAGAGCTTTCCAATAAGCTATCATATGCATCAAACGGATCTCTAGAACTCAAGTTATGGCCTTCACAAGATGACCCTATATGACCTTCCAAAACTGGAAATTTTGCCTGTTTTAGTATTCTTGGGTGTGTAAAAATAAAAAATTCGATGCCTAGCATCGAATTTCAGTCAAGGTCGATGCTTGGCATCGACTTTGAGCTTTTTTAGGCCCTTTTTCTGCACCAGAAATAGCTTCTTTTACACACACATGAAGAAGACCACTTGTATGCTAGAAGTCGATGCCAGGCATCCACTTTATGCTGAAACTCGATGCCAGGCATCGAGTTGCTCCACAAACTTCATGTTTTAGAAGATTCAACAACAGGTAACACACAGAGAATGAAAACAATGACTTATCAGCCAAGATTCGATGCCAGGCATCGAATTGCTCAGAAAACTTGGACTTTTGAATTCATCACACAGTAGGCAAGCATGGAGATGGTGGAGAGAGACTCATACACAGAACTTTTCTCAGTTCTTTCTCACAGCTATGAAAACTCAGAAGTTTTACAGATGCTTTCTCACTCAGAGAAGCCCGACTATACTCAGTCGTATAAAATGAACTCCTTCTTCTACTTCTTCTTTCTCTCTCTCGCTCTCTCTCTGCGTCAGTTGATACAAACTAACTTATATAGATTTTCGTATTCTCGTGATTTTAAAAAACTTCTAGAACTAAAGTGAACTAACTTTACAAATATGATACACTTGTGAATTTGTCCCTTCACATAGGCATGGGGTTTTCTTCCTAAGATTTGACCTTCAAATATATATCCAATTAGTGATTGTTTCTCCAACAGAATCCCACCCCTTCTTTGCCCAGATCATCTTCGCCATCGCCAACACACCTGCCACCGAGCAGAGTTGGCCGATCACCTCCCTACCATCCCGTACACTGATCACCTTCCAAACTTTCACTGAGTCATTTCGACTCCCTTCGCAAGGTCGGGAAAATGGCCCGAACCTCCCCGTAGCAACCGTGACACAAATATTTCCTAGGTATTCGTCAAACGAATACGCGATCCTTTGTCGACCGGAACCTGAAAGATCCGCCCTTCAATTCTTAGTAGCTATCCTGAACCTACAGAAACGTACTTATGGAATATCTCGTCCCTTCTACTCCGCCATAGACTTAGCCGCCCGAGAACCAGTGAATTTTGCGTCCTATTTCTTCCACCGCATTCACAAAGAATGCGTAGCAATCATCAAACAGGTAAACAAGGGAGGAATGCCAAGATCGAGACTCCCTCATATCCTATCCTTCCTGTTTCCAGCCATCCTTGCAGCACAACCACCACCCAGAGGCCCGGTCCTACGACATGAAGAGTCTGTGCAATTATTGGAGGATGATGAAGAAGATGAAGAGGAGCTAAATCAACTCTTCCGCCGGAAGAGAATCAAGATCAGTTCATCTGAAAGTGAAGCCCAGGGATCAGCCGAAGGAAACAAAGAAGATGACAAGGAACAAGAAAAGCATGACGAAGAAACCTTCCACGACACCGCCACATCTATGCAGCACGAATCATCTGCGCAGTCATCTTCAGAAGGGCAACAAGAATAGGAGGATCACACTAAATCCCACACAAGCTCGTCAGAAGAGGCATCACAGCAACAATCAGAGCCGGAAAAACAAAGAGATGAAGAACAGGTCGTTAAGGATATTTTTGACGAACTGCTTAGAGCAGTAGAATCCACAATTGCTGATACCGTCGCCACTGCACAACAAACCGTAGATAAGGTAACGCAATCTCACTCTATCCTTCCCACTCCCCCACCGGAGCCGCCACTCGACCCCATTATCCCTATCCGACCCATCCACCCCAACAAACCCACTGACTCTTCTTCCTCATCCCCCAACTACTCTCCACCGAACTCCCAACAGCTGCTCACCGCGTCCTCATCCCAACCTCGACCTCAGCTGCCACTTCCTTCAATCCCTACGATCTCTGAACTTGCAAACATGGGCCAACTGTTAATACAATAATCACAGCAATTGCCAATCCAGATGAGAGAAGTCATCAATAATATTAGAAATGAGTTACAACACAAGGTGGATGTCCTAGAAGCAGATATCACGCCTCTACAGGAAGAGATAGATGCGGTCAAAGCAGAAAACCATCAGCTGCACTCCCAAATTACCCATCTGCAAGCCCAGCTTGCAGAACAACAGACAATTGCCGATCAGAGAGATAATGCACTGGCAGATCTCAACCAAAAGGACAAGTTACTAAGCGAAGCACAGGCCGAAATCAGTCAGTTAAAACTAGATCTACAGGATAAAGAAGATGCCAGAGTAGCCTTAGGTAATTTATTAGAAGAGACGAGAGTGCAACTCGATGAAGTGGTACAAAAAGGCCAAGAACAGCACGATCTGGCAATGAAGACAGTGGAAGAACTACAAAGATACAAGGATCAATTAGCTGATGTAAATAATATGCTCAAACGTTATTTATCAAAAGAAGCTCAAACATAGAAGGTAATAACAGATCTACGCAGAGAAAGGGATGCATACTCTAGAACGGGAAAATCAACTGGACAATCAAAAAGAAAGAGTAATCAATATGGAGAAGCAGGTTGCAGAAATGAAGATATCCAGAGATGCAGATTTGTCCAACGAATTCTACCTACAAGAATCTTTTCTGCAAACGCAAGCAGAGATTTTGCTCACCGAAGCCATAGCTTTAAGTTCTGTAAGAATAGATGCATAGCTAATAGAACCGGACACCCTCAAACAAATGTTAGAAACTCTAAAGAAAAAGATCGCCCGCACCTTTAGATTAGCCAGAAATATGTACTTAGAAGGAATTATAGATGAACAGTAGTTTTGTAAAACCTGCGGGTTCGAGTCCACCGTGCATGCCAGAGTGTTATCGGCCGCCGGATTGGAAGTCTATCTGAAATCTTGTTTCACACGTGTGAAAGGTTGTTACGTAGACACTTTGTAATCTTTTATATAAATCAATGAAAAGAGATGCTCAATGACGTTCGAGAGATCACCAGATTGTCTGTCTGGGTGATTTGTCTGTGGCGTTACTGTGTGTCGAGTTGGTTAATTTAGAGTATCTTGTCTAAATTCTGAGTATTCAGTGTGTATCTGTGTCTCGTCTTGTCTGTTATCTATTGGTATCCATTGCGGGTGTGAGTATCATCTACATCCAGTAGATAATTCGATCTGTTGTCTGAAGTGAATCGTCTGCGAATCCTTATTGCGATTGTTGTGTTAAGTTCGCGTATTGCGGTAGTACTCGTTCTTGGAATGTTCTGCCAGTTGTTTCGTGAAGTCTATGTAACTGTGGTAGTGTTTCTAACACTGTGCGGGATCGTGTTGTCTTCAGCATTGAGATCTGTCATCCTACGATAAAGGTTAAGCTACAGTAGGATTCTTGGGTTGCGTACTGAACCTTCAGTACGGTGTATCTGAACACTTGAATTCTCTGTGTCTTTGGATGTTGATCGGATTGTGGTACCTATTCGGTAAAGGTTGAACAATTACTCTTGTCTCTGGTATTTTCAGTAAGTTTATGTGCAGATGCAATATAGCCTCTTAGTGTATGTGGCACACGTTGGCCGAGCTAAACCATGAACTGTAAATGCCTAAGTACCACAGGATCTTGATAGAGCTCTCAGCATCAGTATATTGCTGTGTGTAAGTGGTTAGTTTGGGAACTAAGTATAGGGCCTCTGTCTAACAGACCCCTTCCACTCCCAAGAACCCAAATAACGTTTAACACCTCCCACTCAAGTTTCTCTATGTTAGGTGAAATAAGAGCCAAAGCATAATCATGAAATTGAATATCATCATCTTCAGCACCATCTACACCACCTTGAATAATATATTTGCAAGTGTAGGAGGGTGTTTTGTAAAACCTTGCATAATATTCCACAACCCTTTTGCTACCAATATATGTTGCATCATATATGACCACAATGGGTAATTAGTAGCATCCAACTATCCTCAATGGCTAATATACAAAATAGATCATTGCTTTTAGCCATGTCCAATGACTCATACCATGATTTAGAAAATTGATTTTGTCTCAAAAAGTTGAATAAAAGCACCCTGCCAAGCTCTTAGACATGCAATAGATTTTGAGGCCCTTGTATTGGCAAACGAAAACCTATATGTATGTTTCACACAAAAAGATGAAACTCCATGCATAGTTGCTTTGATAGTTCATTTGGATATCAAAATGAGCTCAAAACAAAATTTTGACACCACATAGGAAAGTTCTTTTGAGCTACTAATCACCTCGAGTATGCTTTTTAATTTTTGTGTGATTCTAAGACTTTGATCGGAGGGGTGTCGATGATGCCCTGGATGATGGGAGACCTGGTCTGATACCAATTATTGGAGTTTGAGGTCTGTAGAAGCACACGAACAACACAAAGAAGAAGAAGAAGCTTGGAGCACAACACAATACTAACTTTCTTACCAACTCAATGTATAAAGATAAGTGATATGTTACGCTGAGAGGGGCATTAAGGAAATGGCCTCTAACACTTCCTTGATGCTCAACTCATAAACAGAGAATGGAATTGAAGATGAGGGACACCAAGCTCCTACAAAATCACTCACATGAAAAACACACAGCAGTGCCAAGGGAAGGGTGGTCCACGCCGCCTTGTCACACAAATACAATGGCACTCTTAGGGTGGGGATGATCCACGCTACCCTCTTAGTACACTTAAACACAATCAACACAAAGGCACTCTTAAGGCAGGGGTGATCTCCACCGCCCTCTTAGTACCAACACACAAAAAACAAATCATTCACAAGAATGAGATTCTCAATGAAAAGAGGATCCAAGTGGTACCACAATCTTCAATGGGTTTTGGAATGATGGAGAAGAGGGAAGGAAGATGGAAGAAGTAGGAAATGAGAGAAAAAGAGAGGGTGTATTGGATAGAATAAGCAAGGGTAATGGAAATGGAAGGAATTGGAGAAATGAACTTGATTGAAATAGAAAATATTACAAAGGAATGGGGGACTTACAAATTAGGAGCTTGTATAGCTCTCTCAATACAATGACATAGAGTAGACTCCTTCTCCTAGGTTTGGAGTGCTCACTACACCCAGAGCGTGTACCTGCATACAACTCTTCTTGTTTTAAGGGCACCCAAGGGGGTCCTTTTATAGGCTTTTTGGGAAGATATTTGGAGATGATATTATTTGAGAGAAGCTTCTAGATGTGACACTTGTGTGGTAGAAAATACAACATTGACAAAATCCTAGAAGATTTTTGGCCATTCTAAGGTATGCACCTTATCCCATATGGTCATATCTTTGTTTTTTTCATGAAAAATCATAAAAATACTATAAAGCACCTCCATTTCATGGGAATGGGCCTCACGAGTTTGGCCATTTGGAATATTTTATGCATGGTTTTGGGCCCAAAAAGTCAATCACATGTGTCCCATTTGTCAAAAATCTTTGTGTAGGACTCAAAAGTCTATGGTGGGGCTTGAGTCTTTGAAAAGTTTTTTGGACTCTTTCAAAAGGGAGAGTGGGTCAAGCTTAAATATTTGAATTTTATAAAATTACTTGTCCCACTCCATATTTAGCTTGGGATTTGATTCTACCATTCACTGCAGGTAAGGGTAGCTACTTTACTAGGGTGGGGCCCACCTTATTCTTGGATTTTTATTTCCTTCAAATACATAAATTTATGATTTCCTTGAAGGTTTGAAAAATAAAAATACTATAGGGGTACATACCTATACATAAGGTATTATTAAGGAGGTGTTTCAAAAAAAATGTCCTCATACTTAGCCCTCCCCTTAGCTAGAGGCATTCATGTCTCTAGCCTTCAAAGAGTTTGTTGAAGCTCAAAGGTGGGTCATCTTCTTGTACTAGTGATATGTATTTCTCCCTTGATTGTTCCTGTTGTTCATTGCTTTCTTCTATCCTCTGCGAGTATTTCTTTAACCTCCATCCATTGA
Organism: Ceratopteris richardii; assembly: GCA_020310875.1. Lineage (NCBI taxonomy): Eukaryota > Viridiplantae > Streptophyta > Polypodiopsida > Polypodiales > Pteridaceae > Ceratopteris > Ceratopteris richardii. The sequence continues at coordinate 75,128,708 of CM035412.1, read as the reverse complement.
CCTTCGTCTTGTGCAGCTTTCCTGACATATCCATGAGTTGATAGCTTCCATTCTTGAACTTTGTCTTGATCAGAAATGGTCCTTCCCATCGTGGTTGGAACTTTGTATCATGTCTGTTATCAAAGCGATTATCATACCTTAAAAGAAGAGTTCCTTCTGTTAACCCTTTATCCTTTAGTTATTTGTTAAATTCCTCCCTTTTTTTCTTTGCTTGATTGATGTAATGTTCCACTGCAAGCTCCCTTTTCATACTCAATTGTTGTAGATCTATAAGCCTCTTTTGAATGACCTCTTCTTCACTTTTTGCACTTTCTTTTAGCAGTACGTGGAGACTTGGCATTTCCACTTCTATTGGTAATAAGGCTTCTTGTCCGTACACTAAATGAAAAGGAGTGAATCCTAAGGATGCCTTGTAGGATGTGCGATATGCCCATAATGCTGCAGTGAGGTGTTGGTCCCATTCCTTAGGATGCTTCTTTACCTGCTTACTAATGATTTTACAAAGAATTCCATTGGTCTTTTCAACAAGACCATTACATTGAGGATAATAGGGTGTGGAGTATCTGTGCCTTATGTTTAATCTAATCAGTAGATCATTCAAAACATCTGATCTAAAACCTGGACCATGATCAGACACTATCTCTAAAGGTGTCCCAAATCTACAAAATATGAAATCATAAATGAACTTCCCAATATCTTATGCGGTTGTCCTTTTTGTGCTAGCTGCTTCTGCCCATCTAGTCATGTAGTCCACTGCCACAATGATGTACTCCTTCCCTAAGCTTGTCCTTGGTAGGGGTCCAATTGCATCGATTCCCCATTTCTCAAATGGCCCATAAGATATGATTGGTGTCCTTGGTTCATACATAAGCCTCTTATTCCCTATAATCTGACATTCGTTACATGTTTTACGCCAATATTGAACATCTTTATGAAGTGTAGGCCATGCATACCCTTCTTGAAGTACTTTCCTTATCGTTATCTCATGTGAGAAGTGTCCTCCACATGCATGATCATGACATGATTCCAGAATGCTCTTTATTTCATATGATATGAGGATCCTTCTAAGGATAAGATCCTTACCTTTCTCAAAGAGATGATCTCCTATGAGTTGGTACTGTAGAGCCTTCTTCGCTAATCTATGCCTTTGTACCTTGTTAAGGTGCTTGGGTGCTCCTCCGGTTTCAAGAAACTCGATGATATCTTCTAATCCTTCTTGACCTACAAATCTGTTGTCTCCCAGCTTCATGGATGCTATGAAGCCATCAAATTGCTCATTTTCTAATGCATCTGCTTCCTTATTTTCGGTCCTTGGTACATGACATATTTGAGTGTTCTCAAATTGTTTCAATGACACTCTTACCTTTTTCAACCATTCAAACAAATTTGGGCTTTTGCAACACCAAACATTTTGTAATTGCTTAATTATCAACATTGAGTCTCCTTTGATGATCAACCTTTTGATACCATGTTGAACATATTCATGCAAGGCCTCACATAGTGTTGCATATTCTACTTCATTATTTGAATGAGCATTAGGAAGAGCCATACCTTTCTTGAAGATGAGCTGTTTGTTTTGGTCGTATATCAGAAATCCTCCTGTTCCTTTCTCGACTTGCTTCTTATAGGCACCATCAAAAAATACAGTATGTGCATCTTCAATATCTTCTTCATGCAAGGTTGCTCCCCTCTCCCTCTCATTGGATATTTTCCTCTCCCACTTCCTGTAGGTGAGTATGTCTGCAAGACTGGCTCTTGTGCTTTCCTCTACTACAAAAGTATAGTTATACTCTTGAAGTTCAAGAACCCATTTAGCTATTCTAGATGAGATGCTCATATGTTGTGCCACATATGGAAATGCATGATCTATTGTAAGAATAATGAAAGGCCTAGCAAGAAGGTAAGACCGAAACTTCCTTACTCCAAACATAAGTGCATACATGAGTTTCTTTGCATCTGTGTATCTCTTCTCATTTTCTTTCATTACCTTGCTAGCAAAGTAAACAGGACGCATGTGAGATATCTTTGTATCCTTCTGGAGTAAGACCACTTTGATTGCTTCTTCACCTGCACTTGGACACACATAGAAAGTCTCTCCCATATTTGGTGGCATCAATGTGGGTAGAGTGTTGAGTACTCTTTTGATTTCTTCAAAACATTCATTATGGATATCCTCCCATGCAAAGACACTATCATGTGCAAGCTTTTCTAATGGAGATATGGTTTCAGACAGAAGGTGGATGAACCGTGACATGTAGCGTACCTTTTGTACAAAAGTGAGGGTCTGCTTTGTTGTTGTTGGAGGAGGTAGAGCCAATAAGGCTTCCACTTTGGATGGATCAACTTGAATCCCCTTTTCTGATATGAGATGTCCAAGAAGAACTACTTCTTTCTCAGCAATATGACACTTATCAAGATTCAATTGACCTCCAAGCTCATACAATCTTTTTAATCCTTCTTCCACTTTTTGACAATGCATAACTCTAGTGCTATATATGCAGAAGTCATCCATGTACACCCTTATTGATTATCCAAAGAATGGTTAAAAAACATAGTTCATAAAGCTTTGAAATGTTGCACGTGCATTGGTTAGGCCAAAAGGCATTACCCGATAAGCAAAGCATCCCCATGGCGTAATGAATGTGGTCTTCCTTTGGTCCTCCTCAGCTATCCGGATTTGAAAGTATCCTGAGTATCCATCACATACAATGTACCTTTCATGACCTGCCACTTCATTTAGAATCTCATCTTGGAAGGGTAGTGGAAAATGATCTCTCTTTGTTACTGCATTTAAGGATTTATAGTCTACACACACACTCCATTTACCATTCTTCTTTGGGGTAACTACTACTGGAGACACCCATTCTGAATTTGATACAGGGTAAATCAAACCAGCCTTTATGAGTCTATTTACCTCATTTAGCAGAGCCTCTTGTTGAAGTGTTCCAATCCTTCTCAGCTTTTGCGCCACTAGCTTTGATTCTGGCTTGATTTTGATATGATGCTGAATAACAGTTACACCTTGTATCTCATTATAATCTTTAATGAACAATTTGGGATACCTTTTGAGCATGTTTATGTACGTGGTCCTTTCCTCTGAGGTGAGATCTTTTGCTAGCATCTTTTGGAGATCCGCTTCAGGCATGGAGTCCTCACATTGTGGTTGTTGTAGATCATCCTCTTTGCCTCCATCTTCTTTTCCTTGGAAGATCACGCCCATGACTTCGAGTGTTGATGAATCACTTTCAGTTATCGATTCCTCACTGCTAGAATCACTATCATAGCAAGAATTTTCTTCATCTAATGTTGTTTCATACCTGTGATCTTCCTTCTTTTGGTCCTTCAAATCATACGTAACTGACTTTGTTCAAACTAGAAGGCCAGAACCCCATTTCTGATCTGCTTTCACTGCAATTAACCATGGACGTCCTAATATGATGGGGTAGCCCTCCCCCTTGGTTGCAATTACATACATATCCAAAGCAACCTCTATATCACATATTGTAACTCTTAAATTTTTCACACCAACACATTTAACAACACTATTATTTGCCATTTTAGCTTGGTATGCAGATGGTCCTGTCACGTCCAAGCCTAACCTATGCATTGTTTTTTATGTCATGACACACATCTGTGCTCCACCATCCACGTACACATTCGAAACTCTTTTTCCTTTCACATATGCATCCACTGTGGGTACCACATCATCACATGCATTGGCTCTTATAAGGTTAAGTTCCTTGTTTTCAGCCCTCCTAGTGCTTACTAGCTTGGACCATTCCCTCCTAGTTTTTGAAGATAGTTGGAGTAATTGTGGCCAAGTGATATTTGGTTTCTGTGTAGATATATCCTCAATCAAGTCATAAGGTTCGATACCCTTACCTAGAGGAAAGTCTTCCATCATGATCTTCCTCCTTGGCCTTCTCTTTCTTTTACTAGCTTCACCTTCTGCAACTCTGCCTTTCTTCATTTGTGTACCCATGCTTGAATCTTCATCTTGAGATCGGTCTTTGTCTTGCACCCTTGTCCTCTTGATTGGCATAGTATCCATGGTCTCTTGTTCCTCGGTCAGCTCCAAAACATTCACTTGCCTTTGGTCACCTTGAGTCATTGGGACAGGTGGAATATTGGCTTGCTGTTGTTGTTGTTCCTGTGCATATTGTGGCGGCCTCCTAACAGGATATATATCACCTTGATTCCTATGAGGGTGAGGGCAATTGTACATACCATGACCACGTTCGTTGCAATTGTAGCATATAAACTCTTGTGCTTGTCGTCGTTGTCCTCGATTTTGTTCCCTTCATGGTCTGTCTTGTTGGCTCCTCACCAAGTTGAGTGTTAGTTGTTCCAGCTGTTGTGTGAGCTTCTACAAAATATCTTGTTGTGGATCTTCTCCTTTCTCTACCTGTGTAGCAGGTACTAGCGGAACAACATCCATGTGTTCTACTTTTTCAACTTTTGAAGACTGAAACTTTAATTTTCTACACTTAACTCTTGCTATATCTAATGCTTCTTTAAAAGTACCTAGAAATTGTGACTCCACCTTTTGTTTTAGAGAAGGGAAGAGTCTTGAGATGAATCTATCCCTTTTCAAGAACTGTGGAGCTACTTCATTTGCCCCTAGGCTACTCTCCCAATTACTCCATACACACTGAAACTTAGACTCAAAATTTGAAAAGTCTTCAAGTGTGACTTGCCTTAGTGAAAGCAATTGTTGCCACAATCCTTCTGGTGTATCCTTCTTTCCGTATCGTGCTATGAATGCTTCTCGCACTGCTTCCCAGCTTCCTGTTGCTTCATTGGATAGGTTGTTGTACCATGCTCTGACTTCCTCCTTTAGGACCAATGGAAAAGCCTTCAACTTGATAGCTTCTTGGTCCCTTCCTGAGACAAGGTATGACATCTCCACGTTGTCCAAAAACTCTGCAGCATCTTCGTTGGCCCTTCCGTAGAAGTGTGGGAAGATTGTTGCCATGGTTGAACTTGAAATTGGAAATTTCTTACAAAAGAATGAAGATCCAAACGTCAAAACTAAGGGTATATTCTAAAACTAGAAAGATAAAGGGTTCTTGACACTCAAGGATTTCTGCCAAACGCTTTGCCCCAAAGTGATAGACGATGCGTTGTTGGAAGAATATCTTTCTACTATATGTGATATGGACAGAAAGAAGGGGTCTTGGTTGATAAGGTTGGTTGGGATGATTTTGGTTGTTGGGGTTTTGGAAATTCATGAATGAGTTCCTCAGCGGGGGCACCAGGTTATGAGAGGGGCATTAAGGAAATGGCCTCTAACACTTCCTCGATGCTCAACTCATAAACAGAGAATGGAATTGAAGATGAGGGACACCAAGCTCCTACAAAATCACTCACATGAAAAACACACAGCAGTGCCAAGGCAAGGGTGGTCTGCGCCGCCTTGTCACACAAACACAATGGCACTCTTAGGGTGGGGATGATCCACGCTACCCTCTTAGTACACTTAAACACAATCATCACAAAGATACTCTTAAGGTAGGGGTGATCTGCACCGCCCTCTTAGTACCAACACACAAGACACAAATCATTCACAAGAATGAGATTCTCAATGAAAAGAGGATCCAAGTGGTACCACAATCTTCAACGGGTTTGGCGAATGATGGAGAAGATGGAAGGAACATGGAAGAAGTAGGAAATGAGAGAAGAAGAGAGGGTGTATTGGATAGAATAAGCAAAGGTTCAGGGTAATGGAAATGGAAGGAATTGGAGAAATGAACTTGATTGAAATAGAAAATATTACAAAGGCATGGGGGACTTACGAATCAGGAGCTTGTATAGCTCTCTCAATACAATGACATAGAGTAGACTCCTTCTCCTAGGTTTGGAGTGCTCACTACACCCAGAGCGTGTACCTACATACAACTCTTCTTGTTTTGAGGGCACCCAAGGGGGTCCTTTTATAGGCTTTTTGGGAAGATATTTGGAGATGATATTATTTGAGAGAATCTTCTAGATGTGACACTTGTGTGGTAGAAAATACAACATTGACAAAACCCTAGAAGATTTTTGGCCATTCTAAGGTATGGACCTTATCCCATATGGTCATATCTTTGCTTTTTTCATGGAAAATCATAAAAATACTATAAATAGCACCTCCATTTCGTGGGAATGAGCCTCAAATCCGAGTTTGGGCGATTGGAATATTTTATGCATGGTTTTGGGCCCAAAAAGTCAATCACATGTGTCCCATTTGTCAAAAATCTTTGTGTAGGACTCAAAAGTTTATGGTGGGGCTTGAGTCTTTGAAAAGTTTTTTGGACTCTTTCAAAAGGGAGAGTGGGTCAAGCTTAAATATTTGAATTTTATAAAATTACTTGTCCCACTCCATATTTAGCTTGGGATTTGATTCTACCATTCACTACAGGTAAGGGTAGCTACTTTACTAGGGTGGGGCCCACCTTATTCTTGGATTTTTATTTCCTTCAAATACATATATTTATGGTTTCCTTGAAGGTTTGAAAAATAAAAATACTATAGGGGTACATACCTATACATAAGGTATTATTAAGGAGGGGTTTCAAAAAATATTTCCTCAACGCTTATAGGCATATATACAAGTAGGTGTAAAAAACCTCCTAAAGATGGAAAAAAGTGCCCTGATGGTCCTAAGTGTGTTCAGACACATACCAAAATCTATCAATCAAAAATATCTATTTTTCGTCTTCACTCTCTTCCAGATTCTTTTCTAGAGTTAGCACAACCCTTTCCATAGATTGTACTTGTTCTATTGAAATGTCATCTCATCGTGCAAGACTATCTTCCGATTCTTGCACTCTCTATTATTTGCACATTCTCCTCCTCTAAGACCTATGTCAATTGCTCCCATTGCTTGGAGCTACCTTCCTCCTTGTCCATTTGTAGTGAGAATAGAACCAACATCCTCATTGTATCATCCAGATGCAAAAACTTGTGTTCCTTCATAAACCAAGTGTAGATGTTCATAGTGCATGGAAGGGTAGGCAATTATACTTTCCTTTGTTAATTATTCCATGGATCTTGGACTTGGTCATTAAATATAAGGAAATACAATGCTTTCTCCTCCATCATTCTTAGTGTTAACCCATCTCATGGCTTTCCTTTTGTTCTCATTCCTTCTATCCCCATTATTTAGTGCATTGAGCCTCTTTGTCTATTGATTTCTACTTTTTAGGTCTTTATCTAGTAGCTTCTTCTTCTTGTCCTCGGCTCTCTTCTTTTGCTTACTTTCAAGAGGATTTTTCTTGCTGCTCAAGCCTTCTCCTAACTTCTTCTTCTTCTTCTCGTAAAAAATCCTCATGCACTATCTCCTCCTTTCTATGCTTCTTGTTGATTTTAGCTTCATTATCAGTATCGTTCCCACCTTGTTGCTCCATTTTCCCCAATACTTCTTTTTTGAAAAAAGATATCAAAATCTCCACCACTTTTCTAACCTCTGGAAATGGTCATGATGATTTAATTAAAGCTTAAATATAAGAGTTCCTTACTTTCACATATGCCTTACTCAAACCCATACATGCAGTCTGCCTGTCCTTGGACTATGTGAGATCTCGCATAATTCAATTGTAACATGAGCTATCACTCGTGCGACCACCCATCACTCCTCATAACCTGCAATGAAAAATCATTGCCTTTCACTTCAACATCTCATGTAGGATTTTGTACATCCTCTTAGAACAATATCATTCACTGATGCCTTTTGCATTTATTTATTTGATTATTTTTTTGTTTATTCAAAAACTTTTCCTTTGGCTACTAGCTCTAATACAATCAATGATTGGCTCCATTGACTGTTGCCTGTAATACCTCACCACTCAAAGTAGCCAGCCCACTTTGAAATGAATTTTGAAACGACCAATCGACTATAACTTGAATGTAACCACCTGTCATTTGCACCCAGATCACTACTCTAGGACACAGGGGTTTTGAGGTTGTAGTCATGCCACCACCATTACTAAAGCTAAAATCCCTGCATCACGAGGAAAATCCAATACATGTCCTCCTTGAAGTGACACAAAGTGTCAATCTAGTAACTTAAAGAATCTTTCCATAAGAGTCATTTTGAAATTGCTACCCTTGGACTTGGAATAGCAAATTCTTTGAGTGCAATAGCTTCCAAGCCATAATCTAATCTCAAAGGCATAGACCCCATAGAAACCTTTTAAGAAGTCAAGCACGCCCATAGAACTGTAGATAAATATTTTTTCCACTTGATTGGATGGTCAAGGACCATCTTTTGGAGCATGATCAGAAAAACTTTGGTAGTGGTTGCTATTAAACCATTGGTGAGAGGATGATAAGGAACTAAACTTATGCTTAATTTGTATACGTGTAAGTATGTGTATATGTGTGTGTATGTGTGTGTGTATGTGTGTGTATGTGTGCATAAGTGTATGTGTGTGTGACTATGTGTGTATGTGATTGTGTCTCTATGATTGTGTGTATATATGTGTGTGTAAATGTATGTAAGTGTGTGTACATGATTGTATACTAAAAAAAGTGAAGAAAATGCAATTATCTTGATGTAAATCTGAGTGCTAAGAGGAGATATGAGTGCCAAGTTGAGACCCAAGTGCAAAGAGAGTGCCATGAGAGTGCCAATAAACTTGCTTTAGTACCAAATGCTTTCACTTCTAATTTCTTTGCTAAAAAAATGTGAAAATGCAAAGAAATAGGCTCTTAGATTCTTTTCCATTAATTTTTAGGCCTATCCATAGCCTCATCAATAGATCAAAGAAATCAAAGAAACTTTTGGGGGCTGACTAGCCCTTCAATCTATCTTTGGTAGCATTTTTAAGAGAAAATTGGGTAGCCTCATCAATATGCCCATTGACAAATGAGTTGATATGCATCTTATCATCCTTTGTGTGGACTTTTGACAAGTCTACCGATGTGTTGATATATTTAGGTAATCATGTGTGTGAACATACCAGGACCACCGGGGTACTTTTTTGCCTCTTTAGAAGGTTTTTCCCCCTCGAATTGTATAAATGCCTATAGCCCTAACAGGTTACTCATCTTTGTACATTCTAGTGGTAATACATTCAGTATTGTGTGTTGTGCTCCAAGCTTCTTCTTCTTCTTCCTTGTTCTGTTCATGTGCTTCCACATACGTCTAACTCTCACAATTGGTATCAGAGCAGGTCGTTGCTTCATCTAGGGTGTTGTCGACACCCCTCCGGTCACAATCTTGAAATTGCATGAAATTTGGTACGCATACTCAAGGTGATTAGGAGATCAAAACAGCTTCACCTTCTGGTGCCAAAATCGTCATCTAATCTCGTTTTGGCCTCCAAACGCATTATCACAGCGCTTATGTAGGCTATTTCATCTTTTTGTGCAAAAGATATATACAGGTTTTGGTTCACTAGTATAAGCACCTCAAAGTCTGCTATAGGTCTAGTAGAACTCATGAGGGTGATTCTGTTCAACTTTTTCAGATACAGTCATTTTTTTGCATCATGGTATTTTAATCAGTGGCCATGGCTGAAAGTAGTGATGTATTTCGTATGTTGGCTATTGAGGATAAGTTGGATGGTACCAACTTATACCCGTTGTGGACTTATAAGATGAAACATGTATTGGTTGCAAAAGGACTATGAACATTGTGCAAGGTGTTGAAAACGTCCTATTACACCTGCAAATAGAGGTATTGATGTTGATGCAGATTGCATTGAAGATGCTGATATTCTTCAGATTCCTGTTCATGCTATGGTTTCTATTGCACCTACTGTAGAGCAAATTTTTTGGGATGGCAGAGATACTCAAGCTCATGCATTGATAGCCTTGTCTATCAAAGGTGCCATTATTACTCACATTTGCTCTTATAGAACAACTAAGGATGCTTGGGATACACTTACCACATTGTACCAGGCTAGGAATGAAGCTCGTGTTGCTTACCTCTGAAAACAGTTGGAGATTAATCATATAAATGAAGGTTATTATATGGACAGTTTTCTAACAAAGATCAAAGACTTGAAGGAACAGTTGATTTCTGCTGAGGAAGTTATACCAGATAGCTCACTTGTGCAGACCATTCTGAATGTTCTTCCTCACTCATATCAGAGTTTTTCCTCTACTCTTCGTTTGATGATGAAAGGTAATCCAAATGCCTTGTCATATGAGGAGTTAGTCTCTGTTATGTTGTAGGAAGACCAGTCTAGGTAGAACATGTATATTCTGCATGTTGCTAATCAAGCTTTCCTGGCTAGTCAGAAGGGCAAAGGTAAATGGAACTCTTCTACTAGTAAGCAAAAATCTTTAAATGCTGCACATTCGAAAAAGGAGGATAAAGATTAGGAGAAATCAGAAAAGTAGAAAGTGTTTTGCAAATACTGTAAAGCAAATGATCATGTCATCAAGAGCTATCCAAAACTGGCTGCTAAAGAGGCAAAGAAGAAAGAGGCCGGAATGGTTGTTGCAAAGGCCTCTACATCAAAAACACAGTCTGCTAATCTTGTGCACGAAAAAGAATGGGCGTTTACTATTGTTTGCAGTTTTGACCCATCTTCTCGTGAGCAGTGCATGTCTACAGTAGACTCAGATGTTTGATACTTTAATAGTGGGATGACCAAACATATTACCTTGCAGCGCAGTTTCTTATCTTCACTCAAGCCTGCCCCTACAGGGAATATTGTTACATGCACCAACAACTCCTCCTATCTTGTTATGGGAGTTGGTAAGATCATTTTGACTACTCCTGATGGTAGTTCTTTCACTTTGTCAGATGCTTTGTTTATGTCAGGGATCAAGAAAAATCTGTTATCAGTTTTTGCATTAGTCAAGATTGGCTTGGTTGTGAAATTTGTTGATGAAAGATGTACAGTTCATGATCTATCAAATGGTGATGTCATAATTGCTTCTGGCATTTTATGTCGTGGGCTGTATAAGCTCATAGACTATGAAAAATCTATGAATGATTAAGCATGTGTATCTTTGATCTCTGATTTACAGCAACTGACACCCTTTACAACAACCAATGCCTTTTACCCCAAATTTTTGGCTTGATTGGGCATGCAACTTCCAAAGAAGAATGTGCAATGTGCATTCAACTTTGAACTTCCAGTTTACCACATTGATATATCATGGATACACTCTCGAAGCTGATCAATTAAAAGCTTCATAAGTCTATTGTTATTCTCTACTTCCTCCCCTAAACCAGAAGCCTTTTCCTCTCTCTCAATTTAAGCAGGATCAAATTTGTCAGGAAGTCCAATGAGAATCTCCTCCTGCATCTGTGGGGAGTTGAAAATTGTTGAGATGATAGCCTTTAGGCAACTCCATTGCTATCAGTGCCACTGTGGATTGATAAGCTCGGAACATTGACTACTCATGCTCATTGAGTTGCATCTAGGAATTCAGATCTGTTTTCCCCTTTTTTGTCGATGAATCCCGACTTGCTATGCCCTCCTGCAACATGTACCTTCCAGGAGTTAGAACCACCTCTGATGCATTTTCTACCACTGCCTATTCCTTTTCAGATTCATAGCTATGCTCCATTCCTAGAGTTACCATGGTCAACCATCCAGATGTCTACTGGACATGAGCTCCCCCACATATGTCAACCACTTCAGATCCTTCTGCTCCTGACAAAGTTGTTCCCCAAGAGCCTCGTGAACCCCCAACCCCTGATTCTAGAAAATCCCCCTTTTCTTTATGATGACCTCCCTGATGGAAATAGCCCATAGCTCCTTCTTAAATTCACTACTCAAAACACTCAAGTAGCTCCCTTCTTACTCGTTGTGCACCCTCCTCCTGCACAATAAGACCAAAAAATCCCTTCAATAGAGACAAAACAAAACCCCTTACTGCCCTCAACAAAGCAGAGCCTCCATAAGATTGTCACCTCAGGATTGGATGTCACCTCAAGATCAGAAGAGAAGGAAAAAAAATTTCTCTTCACATGCCCTCTCCCTCCTTATGGTACCTGTGGACAAGAAGCAAGAAGCCAAAAACAATTGCCTCCCCCTCCTTTTATCATACATGCCTACCCTGAGCAAATTCACCTTTTGCACTCCTTAATTCTCCTCTCATGTGTGCCTTCAAAGAGCATTCCCTCAAGAATGCCTCCCTACCAATAGGGGCAGGCAGAGACCACTGCCCACCCCCATTTTTTGTCCTCCTCTTTTCTATGCCTCCAGTTGACCACCAAGAGCAACATGGAAGGCATTCAGACCAAATTCTCTTGATGGGTCCCCTGAAACATGTGATCTCTTGATGATAGCAACCCTTCATGAATTGCCTTGTGTCCTTTCTGTATGTGTTATCCCATACCATCATTTCCAATGTGGGAATTTCATGTCCTTATAAGTCCCCGTAAATGGTGACACAATGTCCACCAAAAGTTTACACTTGGACAAGATTGGATTGAAGGAAATTGCTTCCACAAGTAATGGCTAAGTTAATTCTTCCCTAGGAGGTCCCTTTCTCAGTGCTGATGAGTTTAAAAAAATCCATCAACATGATACTCCAGCACCCAATGTTGACGTCAATCAACTATCATGGAATGGGCAACAAGATGATTGAAATTGAAGTCGTTCTCTAATCCCAAGTCTATTCTGGCCACTCTGCCCTCTTGATCCAGAATATAATATGTTGCTTTGTTTATTCCAAGAAATGAATTGTTCTCTGGGGATTCATCATTGCTTTCATCGATATGACTAAAACCACACCAAGTAACACCTCTATGTGCTTCTTATGAAGCTCCTTAATAGCTTTTTCGAGCGATTAGCTAGATGAAGCACACGTTCACTCAAGTCCAAAGATATCCATAGGTGCAACAGTCTCAACGGATGATATGTACCCACATTTTCCACACATATCCACCAAGGCATTTCCCGTAGAGAGATTGTTCTCAAATCTTGCATATACAATGCCTATATGTATTTGTTGACCTTCTTGCAATGTTCCAATGCTAGCACAAGCTTCCAAGCCCCAGAATAGTGTAATCCCACTAGAGAGCAACCCCTTGGACTTCATTTCTTCCAAGATATCTAGTGCTCCAATTTCCAGGCTATGTCAACCAATGCATTGCCAAGAGCAAGATTTATCCCCATTGTCCTACTTTTCTCTTCCAAGTACCTAAAACCAATCATCTGTTTGACACAATGATGACAGTAGTGATCCCCCTTGGCATAAAACAATCCAAGTAGTCAGGTACAACTCAAGTAGCGAAAGATGCGCTTAATCACCTGCCAATGTGTGACACCTAGGCAATGCATAAACCTACTCATTTGAGAGACAAGAAATTGAATATTGAGCTAAGTTATGCATAAGTAAATAAAGCATCCAACAACCTGCTAATAGAGAGCAACATTAAGCGCATTGCCAGCATCATGAAGACTCAATCATAAATCTATCTCCATAGGAGTGGCAATAGGTTTGCAGTCTTCAAGAACAAAACACTGCAATGATGTGCTTAATCACTTGCCAATGCTTGACACCTGGGCAATGCATAAACCTACTCATTTGAGAGACAAGAAATCGAATACCGAGCTAAGTTATGCATAAGTAAATAAAGCATCCAACAACCTGCTAATAGAGAACAACATCAAGTGCATCGCCAGCATCATGAAGACTCAATCGTAAACCTATCTCCATAGGAGTGGCAATAGGTTTGCAATCTTCAAGAACAAAACACTACAATAATGTTTCAATATATTTTGTTTGACACAAAGCTATTCCGCCATCAACTTGCATAAATTGAATGCCCATATAATGATGCAAATACCCCAAATCTGACATCTCAAATGAGGCATGCAAATGAGCCTTAAAAAATAAACAATATGCTTCTCATTAGGACCAGTGAGGAGCATGTCATCAACATAGACAACAATGATCAGAAGCACATCATTTGCATGCTTAACATATAAGATGCTCTCAATTGCACTTTTCTCAAAACCATGTGCAATCAAGTAGGCATGTATCTTTTTGTATCAACCATGTGGCGCTTGCTCCAAACCATACAATGCCTTTTTCGACCCCCATTCATGCCTTTTCTGCACAAAACCACAAGGCTGAGAAACATACACTTCTTTATGTAAGTCACCATTAAAAAATTCAATTTTAATCTCCAACTGATGTACATTCCAACCACGATGAGTTGCAAGTGCAAAGATGCTATGAACAATAGTCATTCGGCAAGTGGGAGCAAATGTTCTCATCAAAAATCAATGATTCTTTATCTGAGCATAACCTTTTGCAACAAGCCTAGCCTAATACATGTCAACTATTCCATTAGGTTTAAGCTTCAATTTGTATACCCACTTACTGCCAATGGCCTTCTTTTCAGGAGGCAAATCACATGAAGACCAGGTACCATTCTTCATAATAGCATCATATTTTGATTGCATAGTAGCCATCCAATTTTCAAAATTATGTGCTTCATCAAAAGAAATAGACTCATTTTCATCACAAACACTAGAGGTAGCCATAGCATAGCAATATGATAAACAAGAACTATGAGAGCATGAACAAGTATGATATGACAAAGGTGCATGTAATTTGTTATCTTGCAAGTTTGCACCAACCATTTAGGCATAGTTTTTTCCTCCTCTATATCAAGCCTCTCATTAACAAGCGCATCATGTAAATCTGCATCAGAAATGGAATGATCTGCATCAGCATATGGAACCTATAAAGACTAAAAAATTACCTCATTCAGACCAGCACTAGACTGCCCACCTGTAAAAAGAGGCAACAAAGTGTCATACACATCTTTGGATCTAGTTGATGTCTCCTTGGTACATGAAAGTAATTTCTGAATTGCATCTTCCACAAAAATAACATCACGGCTAACCAAAATGCATTTAGTGTGTGGATGATATAGAGGATATCCTTTGCTTTTAGAAATGTACCCAAAACAAATACATTTCATTGCTTTATCATCCATTTTCTTGTTTTGTTGTTCAGGCACTAATGCATATGCTAGACAACCAAAGACCTGCAAATGAGCAAGAAATGGATTGAAACCATGCCAACCCTCATATGGAGGGATAGATTGCAATCATTTAGTGGGACATTTGTTAAGTACATATGTTGCACACATAACAGCCTCAAGCCAGAAACTATGTGGTAAATCATGACTCTTGACCATACACCTCACCATGTCCATGAGTGACATGTTCTTCCTTTCAACAAATCCACTATACACTGATGTTTTATCCCATGTTCAGCCAGAAATGCATTAAAATCAAAAGACATATATTCCCCCCTTGATCAAAATGGAGGGTGCCCATTTTACATGCTGATAGATTTTCAACCAAAACCAAAAACTCTTTGAAGCACATAAACACTTCCGACTTTGCTTTCAATGGATACGCCCATGCATGCCTTGAAACATTATCAATGAAAGTCACGAAATGAAGGTAGTTCCCAAAAGAAGGTGTCTGCATAGGACCACAAACATCAGTGTGAACAAGCTATGATTTTTTAGTAGCTCGTACTAAACCATCTTTTAGGAAGTATGAATGTTGCATTTTGCCCAAAATATAGCCTTCATAGACATGTTTACTAGGTGCCTCAATTTTGGTAGAGAGGACACCATTTCAGATGTTTGTAGGTGTAGCAAACTAGCAAAATTCAGATGATCAAATTGTGAATGCCAAAGCTTTGCATCAGACATAACCTGAGAATCTTAAATTGCACATGTTGAATCATTGATAGATTTTGCATAAGCTATGAGCTCATACAGCCTAGCACATAAAATGCCAGAAGCCATAATGATGTCACCATTTGATAAATCATGAATTGCACATCTATCATCCACAAATTTCACAACCAAGCTGAACTTGGATAAGGATAAAACTAATAACATATGTTTATTGATCCCCGGCACAAATAAAGCATCCTACAATGTAAAAAAACTACCATGAGCAGTAGTCAGAATGATCTTACCAAGTCTCATGATAGGATAAGAGGAGTTGTTGGCCCATGTGATAGTATTCCCGGTAGGGGAAGGCTCAAGTGAGGTGAAGAAATTGTGTTATGAGGTAATATTTTTTGTTGTTCCACTATCAAAGTACCAAACATCTAAGTCTTTTGCAGACATACACTATTCATGAGAAGATGGGTCATAACTGCACACAGTAGTAAATGCACATTCTTCATTCTAAACAAGATTAGCAGACTCTTTTTTGGGTGTAGAGGCCTCTACAACAACCTTCCAAACTCTTTCTTTTTTTCCTCTTTTGTAGCCAGTTTTGGACAACTCTTTATGAAATGATCATTTCCTTTATAGTATTTGCAAAACAATTTCTACTTTTTTGTTCTCTTCTCGTCTTTGTCATACTTCTTTGATTGTGCAGAATTGGTAGATTTTTTCTCACTAGTAGATGAGCTCCATTTACCCTTTCCCTTTTGACTAGCCAGGAAACTTGATTTGCAACACGCATAATGGACTTGTTCTACCTAGATTGATCTTCTAGGTTTCATCAAAATCAATGCCTCTTTCCTGTGCATAACCCTTTGGAACGAGCCTAGCCTTATACCTGTCAACTGTTCCATCAGGCTTACACTTCAACTTGTATACCCACTTAGTGCCAAAGGCCTTCTTGCCAGGAGGCAAGTCACATAAAGACCAAGTACCATTTTTTATGATAGCATCATATTTTGATTGCATAGCAACCATCCAATTTTTAGAATTTTGTGCTTCATCAAACAAAACAGGCTCATTCCCATCACAAAGTGACTAGAGATAGCCATAGCATAGCAATCTGATGCAAAAGAGGCACTATGAGAGCCTAAATGAGTGACAGAGGTGCATCTAATTTGCTATCATGCAAAGTTTGCACCAACCATTTTGGCATAGTTTTTGCCTCCTCAATATCAGCTCTCTCATCAACAAGTGCATCATGTATCTGCATCTGAAAGGAAATGATCTCCATCATCACATGAAACCCGCAAAGGCTAAGAAGTTGCCTCATTAGGACCAGCACTAGATTGTCCACCTCTAAAACGAGGTAGCAAAGTATCATACATGTCTTTGGAGCTAATCGATGTCTCCGTACATGAAAGTAAAGGTTGAATAGCATCTTCCACAAAAACACATCACGGCTAACCAAAATGCACTTAGTCTATGGATGATATAGACAATAGCCTTTGCTTTTCGAATTGTACCCAACAAAAATACATTTTATTGCTGGATCATCCAATTCCTTGCAGCGTTGTTCAGGCACTAATGCATATGCCAAACAACCAAAAACACACAGATGAGCAACACATGGCTTACAACCATGCCAAGCCTCACATGGAGTGATAGACTCCAATGCTTTAGTGGGACATCTGTTAAGTACATATGATGCACACATAACGGCCTCAAGCCAAAAACTATGTGGTAAAGCCTCACTCTTGACCATACACCTCGCCATCTCCATGAGTGACTTGTTCTTCTGTTCAGCAACTCCATTCTGTTGAGGTATATATGGCACTGTATGCTAATGTTTTATCCCACCTTCAGCCATAAATGCATTAAATCTAGAAGACATATATCCCCCCCCCTCGATCAGAATGGAAGGTGCCCATTTTACATGCTAATAGATTTTTAGCCAAAACCAGAAACTGTTTAAAGCACATAAACACTTCGGACTTTGCTTTCAATGGATATACCCATGCATGCCTAGAAAAATCATCAATGAAAGTCATTAAGTAAGGATAGTTTCCAAAAGAAGGTGTCTGCATAGGACCACAAACATCACTATGTACAAGCTGCAATTTCTAAGTAGCTCAAACTAAACCATCTTTTGGGAAGGATGAACACTGCATTTTTCCCAAAATACAGCCTTCACAGACATGTTTACCAGGTGCCTCAAGTTTGGGCAAAGAAGACACCATTTCAAATTTTTACAGGCATAGCAAACTAGCAAAATTCAGGTGATGAAAGCATGCATGCCAAAGCTTTGCATCTAAAATAGCCTGAGAATCATGTACTAAACATGTTGAATCATTCACAAATTTTTTATAGTCTATGATCTTATACAGCCCACGGCATAAAGTGCCAAAAGCAGTAATCACGTTGCCATTTGAGAGATCATGACATGTACATCTATCATCAACAAATTTCACAACCAAGCCAATCTTGGTTAAAGCTGAAACTGATAACAGATTCTTCTTGATCCCTAGCACAAATAGAGCATCTGGAAATGTGAAAGAACTACCATAAGCAATAGTCAGAAGGATCTTACCAACTCCCATGGCATGATAAGAGGAGTTGTTGGTGCATGTGATAGTATTCCTTATAGGGGAAAGCTCGAGTGAAGTGAAGAAAGTGCGCTGCGAGGTAATATGTTTGGTTGCCCCACTATCAAAATACTGGTCAAACATCTGAGACTACTGCAAACATACACTACTCATGAGAAGATGGTTCAAAATTGCAATCTACTTCAAATCTTTCTCCTTATTTACAAATTATTTAATACTCTCTCTCCCTCCACCTATGTGTTGCTCTTAAAAGATCAATGGTTCATGTAACAATCCTACACCATCACTTTTGATCCAAAAAATTTCATCTTACTCCTCTAGTTGTGGTCCCCATAATAGTTGTGCAACACTAGCTTGTTTTTTCCTTCTTACCTTTTCTTCTTGGTTTAACATCTTAAAATCTTATAGTTAAAAGTATTACCTACTACTTCTTGGACATAATACATCTCAAGAAAGGGAATTTTTGTATCCTACTCATTTCACATCCATAGTCATGGTCTTAGATTGTGGGACCCTTCATTTATATTCAAGTTCAATTGTACATATCTATGGTCACATGTTGCTGCATGTTGTATGTCTAATATAGTTCCCTTTTATCTTACATCCCTAAGTGTGTTTTATTGTAGTTATTATCACATATCATGTATTGGATCTTGTCTATCTAACCCAATATAGTGCTTCCATAGAAGTCTTTTACAATTTTTACAACCAATTTCAATCAAGCCAAGGAGGTTATTCTTCAAGAAGATTTTTCCACCATCAAGGACTTCTATCAACAAGTTCAAGAGAAACAAAATAATTCATAATATTAATAAAAAGAAAAATCCATGAATCAAAAGACATATTAAATCAACCCTCACATAGTCCTTCATAAGAGAACCTAGAAAGAGTTAAAACAAAAAGTAAACATCATT
The DNA here is from genome assembly GCA_020310875.1 of Ceratopteris richardii. NCBI lineage: Eukaryota > Viridiplantae > Streptophyta > Polypodiopsida > Polypodiales > Pteridaceae > Ceratopteris > Ceratopteris richardii. Next base: position 75,109,587 of record CM035412.1, on the reverse strand, counting down.
TAACATTCTAGGAATAAAAACAAAGAATTCAACAATTTCATCACAACTTATTTCATCAAAATCTACAACCTCAAATAAAGTTGGATTAGAAACCATCAATTCCATAATTATATATTTTTGGTTGGGGATTTTTAAATAGTAAAATATATTGTTTCTTATAATGGGATAGGAATGCGATACTAAGAATGGATGTTTGATTTCAATTTTAAAAGCAATAAAATAAGACATTTTATTTTCATATTATCATATCTTCTTGATGGTCCTTTGAGAATCTATACATCCTATCTCTTCACTTTGATACTTTTATGTATATTTAAGATTTTAGCCTCAATCACAACTACTAAAGAGATCAAATTAGACACTAAGAGCCAAACCAAATAGTTGATCATTAACAATAGGATAATGTACATCCATAGTTGAAAAAGTATAGATAGCATGTATAGCATATCATTATCCCCCTAATCCTTGAAATATAATTTGTAGAACATCCACATGTGGGTGTCACCTAGCCAACAAAGTAACTCAAATCATTTTCTATTAGTGTAGCCTTGTAGTTAACTTTTCCTTGCCTTGTGTGATAAGGTAGCTTGATAAGGTTCAGATTTATGATAATGTTAAGTACCTTTGGATTGGCTGATTAGTCTAGTGGTTAAGTCTCACAGATGGGAAGGAGGATGGCTTGGTTTCAACACCATGGGGATCATGGAGAGAGAGCCTTTGCCCAAATGGTTATAGAGCCTTCTAGAAGCATCTACTCGAGTCAACATGATTTAAATTGAGTCCATGGGACTTATCTCGAGTGGTTAGTACACCCAACTCTATTAGAACCTAGTGGAAGGTGCGAAATTAATTGTGGAGATCGCACATGCATATATGGACCCTAAGTAACTCTAGAGCTCATGATTAACCCCAAAATCTATATAATAGTAGATTGGGTGGAGCTTCATAAGTCATTCTCTCTAACATAGAGACTAGGTTCTTAACAATGGTATTAGAGAAGAGATTTCATGGAGACCTTACTAGTTTCATCATCTTTCATCATCTGCTCCATGACTAGAGACCTTCATGATCTTTGTATCCTTTTTTCTCATGCCATGAGAACTTATCCTAGGAACTTTTTGTGACTCCATATTTTGGACTATTATCCTCAGCTCACATGTGTTTTTTGTCACAATTTTTTTGTGCATAAGAGAATCTCAATGATTTTTATGTAGCCAAATTTTTTTTGTAGATTTTGATGTAGGTGGGATTTGAACCTAGCACCTCAAAGACATCAAGTGCCCATGCTTTATTCCTATCTCAACCATGTGGGATCCTACCCTTTCATCTTCTTCTCTTTTGTATAACTTATTGTTTGGTGCATGAAACTTACTCTTGCTCTGCGCATAGTGTGATCAACCAATTTGCTTCCTCATTGCATAGACTACAAGCCTAGAAGCTTTGAGTTTTTCTACTCCAAATCCATTGTATGAAACCCAAGAATCATAATGTGCTTCCTTTAGCTATACATAATGGAGCACAAAACTTACTCTTACCTCACTCGAAGCTTACAACATAAGATATTATTGAAGGGATTGCAACCTCAACTACATCTAGAGAAAGGAAGTTAAGAGATGGGATCATCATCCAACAAACCAAAGAATAATAGAGCTCAAAACTATTAACTCTCCCATTACTCCTCTTATTAGAGTCTTCTCTGCTATGGTTTGCAACAATTTCATATACAAGAATCAAGCTTTTTGGAACCAGTAGACAAGGAGGTGGACATGAGAGAAATAAACTTCTCTCTTTGTATGGTTACATGGATGGAGAAATGAGGACAAAAGTCCAAGAGAGGATTCAATCAAATGATTCATCTCCATTAAACCATAAATGTGGAGCACCCATTTTTTGCTTTTAATTAGATGCTTAGTTTCATTTTCATGCATCCATAGAATGTACATAAATGAAGACTGGAATGTGTCAATATGCACAAGGAATTATGAATTTCAATTATTGTGCATAAGAACCCATTCCTAGGAGCATAAAATGAAAGCATATATCAACAAGCATAGTATAGCACCTATTAAAGGAAAGTGAGAAACACACTAAATTGCATTTTCTCTAATCATTTTAAGGTATCAATGATTGCTCAAATATTTTCACTCATATGTATTCTTTGGTTCGTATCTCAATTCTGAAGAAACTATTTCTCAAAAACATTTGGGAAGCCTCAAAAGGAGCACCTTTAATCATCATTTCCAATCAGTGATTGCCTACCACTCGTTCAACTTTTGACATGTGCCTTTCTTTGCTCGAGTATCCAACTTCAATGATTTCATAGGAAAGTTCATTTCATAAAATTTCAATATTATAAGGCTTGCTAGAATCGTAAGAGATTTCACTTTTCTCTACAACAAAAAGATTTTAGCTATATGTTTTGGTAGTTTTCTCTACAACAAAAACATTTTAGCTATCAATTATCTCTCTCAACTTCCAAATGTGGAATAAAATTGTATTTCCATACTTTAAATTACATAGCATGTAGGAATTTATTCGTAACGCTAAGAAAATGCCTTGGGTTTTTGTTTAGAATTATCTTTATTGCACAAATTATAATGGCATCTTATTTTTGTAGATTGGTTCAACCATAAATGAAACACATAGATCTATTTGTAAATGAGAGGGCGAGAAAGAACTACCATGAACATTGTATTTTGTACTCTCAGACAAGGAAGTGCAAAATGCCTTCCTCAAACATTGCATTTTGGCGAGGGAACAAGTGCATCAGAGGGAACGGACATGGGTGGGTGCACGTGCACAGTTTCACCATTTCTTTTATCATCTTCCACATGCAACATGAAGGTGTAGGATACTATGTGTTAAAAGTATTCTCCACACATGAAAAAGAATAATCCCTGTCTAAGTATAACAGTTAGGAAAGATGATAAAAGAAGAAAGTAATTATAAGGATCTAGTAGTCTTGGACTTATTCCAAGAAGGTTAAGAGTTAACCTCGAAGTGAACTTGAAAGAGGTGCACCCTTTTAAGTTCAAGTTGTAATACATCCTCTTAAGGGTTGAAGTTTAATACTTAGGATTGGTATTAATAACAAAAATCCTTCAAGTCAGATAGGGATATAGAAAGCAAGATAAGTCAATCTCATGTAATTCCTAAGTAAGACATGAACCAAAGATAGTGTCACTTAATTCTTGTGATTGTTAAAAACCTAAAGTGTATCAATCTTGAAGAGATTTCTTAGATTTGAAATTTGAAAAGCATTAACGGATGCATAGAATTGAGTTGAGAGGGAGACCTCTAGGAAATCCTTGGGATAATGAGCTTTGAACATTGAGAAAAAGATATTAAGGTGAATACTAAGCCTTTATTGCTATCATGTAATCAATAAGAGATGTCTAGACTTGGATTAGGAATTCCTAAGCAATTGTGAGAGTAGTGAGGCTTGGAGAAATGAGAAAATATTTTTACTTCCTAAGTAAAGAAACCTCATTAAAGTTGAAATGAATCTTGAAAGTGCCTTTTAAGTTGTGATATGAAGGGGTAAATGGATAAAGAGATAGGAAAGGAATTGAGAGTCTAGTTTAAGATTACTATTCTAAGCTTCAACCACAAGATCTTAAGTATGAAGACCAAAGAAAAGTCTTATATTCTTTGTCTCTACATGACAAGAACAATTCAACGTTGGAGCAAGGTTTTATGTACCACATAGGCTCTAGTTATTAGAAAATTGACTAATTGTTCATTTCCTAGTACAAGGTTTTGAATTTAAAGAAGATTAAATTTAAGCAAAAGTCATTGCACAATGTTGTGGATGTAGGCTTGATGGTCCAAAACATTAAGTGTTGCATGAATATCAAAGTGGGTATTGTTGCAGAAATGTGGTATACTTCCTTTACTCTGATACCACTCCTTGACGACGTGACGAAGGCTGAGCCTTGCGGAAACCGCCACGCCCAAGAAGAGCTAAGCTAGAGTGATTTAGAACACCTCTGTAATCAATCAATAGCTTAGCAAAGTCTAGCGCTCAACATATAAGACTGCGCTCTAAATTCACTGGAAAGATTTCACCGAAACTTCACCGGACTGTCATTGGACTGACACCGTAATCGTACCGGAATTGTACCGGAATGAACTTCAAATCTATTTATAATTACTTCAAGTAAACATACATGAAGTAAGGAAGTGATGCAAAAGCTTCCTTAACTTACTGAACACTTTCTGAAGTTTAAAGAAAAACTCCACTAGTTCAGACAGCCTCTTTCCGGTCACACTTTGTACTGTGTATAGATATCTTTTTCACCGGAAACTTTGATCAACTGAAAGTAGAGATATCTAGCTACAGAATGAGCTATCTCTCACACAAAACTTCGCACTACTCTGCGAGATCTACTTCGTTCTTCTACCGAAAAACTCGTTTACAATAAGAACTATAACTGACCGAAAATGCGTTTACTGGAAAAATGTTAATTGTTAACTAACTTTAAAAACCATACTCTGTTTCCTTTACATACAACAGTACGCACAAACATCCACATGAACATGTGTTTTCTATTAGAGAAGATGTGTACAAGTGAGCTTGGCCTCTTCTTGCTCAAGCTACAGAAACTACCCTATACTGAGTAGTTTCTTATTACCATCTCTCTCAGATGAATACCCGATATCTCAGGCTTCTGTTATTCATCTATACATACGCGATCTCTGGCGTCTTCTTCTACATACGCGATCTATAACTCTGCGCATCTGCTATATTTTGTCTCTCTCTCTCTATCTCTATTCTCCTCTCTCTCTTTCTCTCTTCTTCTTCTATATGTGCTCTTATTTATATTGCACGCTCTTCTTAAGCACGTTCTTGTTCGCACTTCCCTTCTATTATTCCTTTGCACGTTCTCTCTCTGTACAATTTGATTCGGCGTAACGTACTCTGATCCTGGGAGATTCTGTACTGTACATAACGGTCGTGGATTTTGTCCTTCCACTAAGGCTTTTGATTTTCTCTGATTCTGCTTCTCTTTTTTTTTCTTTTCTACGCCTGTTTGCTTGTCAAATTCGTGAGTGTTTCTTCAACAGCTCCCCCTCAATCACTAATTTGACATCTTCCGGTCTTTCATATATCTTTCTTTCTTTTATACCTGTCATTTCTTTGAATCTGTTTGTCTTCGTTCCATCCAAACTCTTTGTTAGCATATCTGCAATCTGATCCTTTGTCGGAGTGTATACAATTTCTAACTCCTTCTCCATTACCTTTTCCCTCAGGAAATGATATTGAATTTCTATGTGCTTTGTTCTTGCATGAAATACTGGGTTTGCTGCAAGATATAGAGAGCTCATATTATCTCCATGTATGATAGGTATACCTTGATCAATACCCATGCTTTTGAACAAGTTCTACATCCATATTATTTCTTTAGCTGCTTCTACAAGTCCTTTATACTCTGCTTCTGTTGACGATAAAGCCCAGCTTATCTCCTAGGTATATCATATACCCGTGTGTTGATCTTCTGTCATCTTGACTTCCAGCCCAGTCTGAGTCACTATATGCTCTGAGCTTTATGTCGGACGTAAAAGGATAATATAATCCTTCTTTTACAGTTCTTTTAATATATCTAAGAACTCTTTGTCTTGCAACCCAATGTTGATCTGTCGGACAATGCATAAATTGTGAGAGAACTCCTACTGCATAACTAAGATCCGGTCTTGTTAGCGTAGCATAAATTAGACTTCCTACAATTGACTGATATTTCTTCATATCTTTAAACTCTGCTCCACTGTATCTGCTGAGTTTATGATTTACTTCAAGCGGTGTTGAAGCTTCTCTGCAATTCTCCATATTAAACTTCTTCAGTAAGTTAAGGAGATACCTTTCTTGTGTCACATATACACCATGATCTGTGTATGTGATTTCCATTCCTAGAAAGTATGACAACTTTCCTAGGTCACTAATCTTGAACTCTCTTTCGAGTAGTTTCTTTACTTCTGTAATCCCTTCATCTGATGTTCCTGTGATTATTAAGTCGTCTACATAAATACAAATGTAGATCATTCCTTCTTCTGTTCTCTTTATAAGTAGACTTGTGTCTGCCTTCGAACTTTGGTATCCAAGTTCATTTAGATATTTCACACGTCTGTAATTCCAAGCTCTTGGAGCTTGCTTCAGTCCATAAAGTGCTTTTCTTAACCTACAAACGAAGTTTGGGTTTCTGGAATTTTCAAATCCTTCAGGTTGTTCCATGTACACTTCATCAGAAATGTATCCATTCAGAAATGCGTTCTTTATATCTAGCTGACTTAGCTTCCATCCTTTCGATGCTACTACAACAATCACTGTCCTTATGGTTGACATCCTTGCCACCGGACTAAATGTCTCGTCATAATCTATGCCATGCGTCTGGGCATAGCCTTTGACCACCAGCCTCGCTTTGTATCTGGCTATCCTTCCATCTGCAAATTTCTTTATTGAAAACCCATTTATTTCCAATTACTTTCTTACCATTTGGTTTCGGAACAAGTTCCCATGTCTTGTTCTCCTCCAGTGCGCTAATTTCTTCTTTCATTGCTTCTTTCCATTGCTTTTTGTCTTTAGCTTCATCATAGCTCTGTGGTTCTTCATCATCTTTGACCATATATGCATAGTCTTTCTGAGTTATGTATGACGTATCATACGAGTACCTTTCTGGTTGTCTTCTATTCCTGTTTGACCTTCTTGGTTCAAACTCTTCATATGTATCTAAATGCACTTCTTCATTATCTTCATTTCTCATACCTGATCCGTTCCTGGACGTACTTGCCTGCATATGATTTTCATCTCTGTTTACCTAAACAATTGATTTCCCTTTCTCTCTTTTCCTTATTTCTTCTTCAAATTCTTCAGTCGTATGACTTTGATCTGCATACCAACTTTTTTGTTCATCAAATATAACATCTCTAGAAACAATAAATTGTTTCGTTAGAGGACTCCATAATCTATAACCCATCTGTTTTTCATCGTATCCAACGAACACATATTTCTCTGCTTTCGGTTCAAGCTTATGTCTGAGTTGAGATGGTACATAAGCATACACTACTGATCAAAACACTTTGCAGTGATCAAGTGTTGGCTTCTTTCCCCACCATGCTTCATAAGGGGTCATTCCTTTCAATGCTGTACATGGTAATCTGTTTACCAAGTATGTAGCTGTGTTTACAGCTTCAGCCCAAAGATAATTTGGACAATCTTTTTCGTTTAGCATAGCTCGTGCGAACTCGACTAGAACTCGGTTCCTTCTTTCTGCTACTCCATTTTGTTGTGGTGTATATCTGCAGGTTATTTCTCTCTTAATACCTGCATTCCAAAGATAGTCATTGAATTCTCGAGAGAAGTATTCTCCCCCTCCATCAGACCTCAGTCTTTTAAGTTTTCGTCCGGTAAGTCTTTCAGCATATGCATGAAAATGCCTGAAAGCTCCAAATACTTCTGATTTCTCTTTCAAAACATAAAGAGTTATCCACCTTGTTGCATCATCAATGAATAAAACATAGTACCTTGATCCGCTGATTGATCCTTCTTTCGTTGGCCCCCATACATCTGTATGAATAAGCTCGAGTACTTCATCATGTTTGAATCCTTTCTTTTGGAAAGGTAACCTGTGGGCTTTTCCCAACTGACATGCTTCACACTTGTGAATCATATGTTGATTCTGTATATTTGGTAATCCCAATACTGACTGATTCGTTATCATAGCTTTAATTCCTTTTTCATTGAAATGACCCAATCTCTTATGCCATAAATCAAGTTCTGTAATTACCTTTTCTCCATGTGTGAGCAACGCTTGGCCAATGTTCCCTTGTACTCTTAAAGTAAAGAGTCTTCCCTCTTTCTTTCCAGAAACGATCTGGTTATATCCGTTCTCGGGATCTTCTACAAATACACCTTTATTTGTAAATCTGACTTGGAGACCTTTCTCAACTATCTATCCCACGCTAATCAAATTTTTCGGTATTGTTGGAACATACAAAACATTGGTTAGCAAATCTGCTCCATTCTTACATTTCACTTTTCCAATTGAGTGTACGCTATGTCTCGTATTGTCACCTGTTTGAACAGTGTGACTAGAACTACCTTTTTCTAGTTCTGACATTAGTTCTATATTTCCTGACAAGTGATTAGAACATCCAGAGTCAATGTAGAATACCTTTAGATCTTCATTTTCTCATGTGCTGATAGAGTTCATCATCAACGATGTATGACTTTCATTCTGCGTGTCGTTTGCGTAGTTGTTGTAGGTGGTGTTGTAGGATTGATTCTGTCCCCAACTTCTCACTCCACCTCTACCATAGCCTCCTCTTTGATTTTGTCTTCCTCTTTGATATCTTCCGCTTCTGCCTCTGCTATTACTGTTTTGATTTTGATTTGATCCTTGTTGATTATGCCAACAGTCATGAGCTAGATGATTACTTAGTCCACAAATCCAGCAAGCTTTCTTGTTGGTATTCTGGCTACTTCTTCCTCTTCCAAAGCCTCTTGCTCTTCCTCTGCCAGTGCCTTTACCTCTTGCGTAATAGGCCTGAGAACTCGACTCTTCTTCGTCTTTTGTCTTACCTTTGTCTTTCTTTTTGTTCTTCATGTACATTGCAGAGCTTTGTCCTTTATCTGCATCTCCTTTCAGGTCTTGCTCATATGTGAGCATCAAACCAAGCAACTGATTTAAATCTGGCACAAAATGATTTAAAGAAAGTTCAGTTGATAGTACGAAAGGTTTCCACCTTTCATCTCCTCTCAAACCTGTGAGCACTTGCGCTATCAATCTATGATCTTCGACTTCTTCATTTATGGATCCAAGACTATCTGCTAGATCCTTCATTCTAGTGACGTAGTCACTTATGCTTTGACTCGACTTCTTTTTGAATGTCGTAAATTCGGACCATAAGCTAGCCTTCCTGGCTTTCGTAGTATTTTGGAAATGATCTTCCAACGCACTCCATATGTCCTCTGCTTTCTCCAGACCTCTAATATGCGGTAGTAGATGGTCTGTTATGGTATTATAGATGTAGGCTCTTGCCGTTGCATCTTTCTTCTGCCATAGCTTCAAAGCTTCTAATTCTTCTTTTTCCGGTTGACTATCATCTTCGAAAGTCGGCTTCTTTTCTTCTCCGGTCACGTACATCATTAAGTCCTTACTCATAAGTAATGTCATGGACGAAGGAAACCATCCTGAACCTAAGATTCCATGTGAACCCTGTATCTCATGATTGGTTCAGAATTAGGAGAAACCAATGCTTCCATTGCGTCCGGAATGTGCCAAAACCCCAAGATCAACTGTCTATTCGCTGAATTCTGACATTGGGAGGTCTTGTTACAAATCGATGACATCATGATGACATCATCAGTTCGCAACCGCCTTGGGAACCGCCCTTGAAAACCTATATAAGGAGGGGTTGGCCACATTCATAATCAGTCTTGCCAATGCCAGTCTTGGGAGCTCAAGGAGTCGTGACCTCCAAGTAAGTACATTCAAGTTCCAGTTCAAGTTCTAGTCTTGTTTCTAGCTCTAGTCTTGTCTAGTCTTGTATTGTGGACATCCTTTCTTGTCCTATTGTAATCTCGTAGTACGAGATCCTTTCTAGTTATTTCTTGTATCCAGTTCATATCCCTGAGGGGATTTCTTGTAATCGAGATATCTTGTTTCCTACCTACGATCCCGGGTTGTGGGATCTCCTGTATCATCTCTAGTCGAGTTTTCCATACCTATTGGTCCCGGGTTGTGGGACATCTTGTATCGATCGTATATTCTTGTAGCATTTTCCCTTCGTGGGTATTCTTGTAATCAGAACTGTGTTTCCGAAATCTTGTCTTGTGTAGTCAGAGAGCACAATCTAGTGCTCCCCTGACATTTTGGCAAGACTATCTTCTATCCAAGACCAGACATCATGGAGAACGCTTATGAACAGATCGTAGCATCACTTCAGAGTCTCCAACAACAAGTCGAAGACCTAAGTCGTCGACAGACACAAGTCGAGATGGGACATCCAGTGCATGTAGGTACACTCCTTCAAGAATTACAAGAACGAATCGGGAGTCTTCAAGCGAATCAAGGGAGTATTCAAGTGAACCAACGGCCCAGTACATCATTTGTGAAGGAACCCAAGATTTGCATGCCAGAAAAGTTCAATGGTGATCGTACAAAGTTTCGAGGATTCTTGCAACAAGTCAAATTGTACATTCGCATGCAGCCTGATAGATACCCTGATGATGCATCCAAGGTCGGTTTTATTGGAACCTTGCTCTATGGTCAAGCTTTATCATGGTTCGCCCCAATCTTGGAGAAGGATATGGCCGTACTTCATAATTATGAGGCATTTCTTGGAGAGCTTGTCGCCACATTTGGAGATGCAGACACGAGTCGAGTGGCAGAAACAAAACTTCGAAAGCTACGTCAAGGTAACCGCCCTGCCTCTACCTATGCATCAGAATTTAGGCAATTGATATGTGACCTCACTTGGCATGAAGATTATTTCATTAGCCAATTTAGATGGGGCTTAAGGGATGACGTGAAGGACCTTCTACTCACGATGCCAGAGGTGAAGACATTGAATGAATACATCAACCAAGCCATTCAATGTGATAACCGTCTTTTTGAAAGGAAACAAGAAAAACAAGTAGAAGGAAGACCTCGCCAATGGAAACCTTTCCAGCCTACTCCTAGAGATGACACTATGCCCGAACCTATGCAGATAGATGTAACTAGGTTCCAGCCTCTAACACCACAAGAGAAACAAAGAAGGAGGGATAACAAATTATGTCTATATTGTGGAAACCCTGGCCACATTGCAGTTAATTGTCCCAACAAGAGAACAAACTCCAAAGTCGCAGCCACCCTTGTAGAGCAGGGAAACGAGGAAGTCCAGTTGTAAAAGAGACCATACAGCCGGACCATGATATACGAAAGGGTCTCATAATTCCATCCACACCCGTAGAAACATGTCTTGCCCCTGTCAAGTTAATCCTGTCTAAGAAGACCCTTTCCCTCATAGCTCTAGTAGATTCAGGAGCGTCCTCATGTTTCATTGATGAAGGACTCGTTAAGAAACATGGAATTCCAGTACTTCGAAAGAACAGACCAGTAGTAGCCGAAGTAGTAGATGGACGGCCTCTAGCATCGGGGAATATAACCATGGAAACCATACCACTAAGAGTACACCTTGGTGACCATGATTCACACATATGTTTCAATGTAATATCGAGTCCAGCAAATATGGTTATCATCGGAATGCCGTGGTTAAAGAAACATAATCCAGAAATTAATTGGGAAAAGAATAAAATCACCCGTCGAGATATCCAGAAGAACCCAACATATGTTGGAGCTAAAGCCTTCATACATGCAGTAAGGAAGGAACCTACATATATGATCTATGCCATACCAGCTCAAGAATCCAAGAAAGATGATCCAGTACAGCTACCCAATCAGTACAACGGCTTTGAAGATGTTTTTGAAAAGAAGAATGCAGATATCCTTCCAGAGCATAGACCTTATGATTGTCCCATAGATCTTCAAGAGGGAACACAACCACCCTTTGGACCAATCTACAGACTATCTCCAGAGGAACTTACAGAACTACGCAAGAACATTGATGAGAATCTAGCAAAGGGGTTTATCAAACACTCGAAGTCTCCAGCAGGAGCTCCTATTCTATTTGTAAAGAAGAAGGATGGGACTCTCCGGATGTGTGTAGATTATCGTGGATTGAACAAAGTCACTATAAAAAACAGATACCCTCTACCACTCATATCAGAGCTCTTGGAACGCCTTGGAAAAGCAAAATTCTTCACGAAAATTGATCTTCGAGGAGCTTACAACCTTGTCAGGATCAGAGAAGGAGACGAATGGAAGACAGCATTTCGAACAAGGTATGGGCATTTTGAATATGTAGTTATGCCCTTCGGTCTTACAAATGCTCCAGCTGTCTTCCAACATATGATGAATGATATTTTTCGAGAATATTTAGATGATTTTGTTGTAATATACCTTGATGATATCTTGATATTTTCAAAAAATCTAGAGGATCATGAAGATCATGTAAAGATAGTCCTAGAGAAACTAAGAGAAAAAGGATTGTATGCGAAATTGGAGAAGTGTTCTTTTCATAAGACAGAAGTGGAATTTTTAGGGTACATAGTATCAGATAAAGGAATTTTTATGGACCCTAAGAAGATTGAGACAATCCTTGATTGGCAACCACCTTCATGTGTTCGAGATGTACAATGTTTTTTGGGGTTTGCCAATTTCTATAGGATATTCATCAGAGATTACTCCAAGATAGTGACACCTCTTACCAAGCTTACAGGGAACTCCAAATTCTCATGGACCGAAGAAGCAGAGAAGGCCTTTCAGACCTTGAAATCAGCATTCACTACTGCTCCAATCCTAGTTCATCCTGATTCTAGTAAGCCCTTCTTCCTTGAGACAGATGCATCGGACTTTGCTCTAGGGGCCATTCTTTCCCAATATGGAGATGATGGACAACTACATCCAGTTGCATATCATTCAAGGAAGTTTTCCCCTCCAGAAATTAATTATGAAATTCATGATAAAGAACTCCTTGCCATAGTAGACGCGTTTGATACCTGGCGTCACCATCTAGAAGGAGCAGCTCATAAAGTCATTGTATATTCAGATCACAAGAACCTAGAGTATTTTATGACCACCCGGATCCTCAATAGAAGGCAATCTCGATGGAGTAACTTTTTATCCAGATTCGACTTTGTCATCACATACCGTCCAGGACGTCATCAATGTCAGTCAGATGCCCTATCCAGAAGATCTTACCTTGCACCAAAGAAGGGTGAAGAGGCCTTTGATCAACAAGAGAGTGTATTACTCAAGCCCGAGCATCTCCAGTTAGCAGCTATCTCTTCAAGCCATCATGAAGATTCAGCCTTGAATCAGTTGATCCGTGAGAATCTACCACAGGATGAATTGTTTTGTAACGTTAAGCAGAAAGCTCAAGAAGGAAAATTCCAAGAAGTAAACGAATTTCAGGAAAAGGATGGTTTACTACTCTATAAGAACCTATTGTATGTCCCTCCAGGAAAGCCCAGGATCCAAGTACTTCAACAACGCCATGACAACCTTGCAGCAGGACATTTTGGAGTAAATAAAACAATAGAACTCATATCAAGGGACTTTTGGTGGCCTCAGATGTGGAAGGAAGTCAAAGAATACATTCGAACCTGTGATACTTGCAATAGATCTAAGGTACCCCGACATAAACCTCATGGCCTCTTGCAACCTCTACCTATTCCAGAAAGGCCATGGGCTTCATTGTCGATGGATTTCATCACAGATCTACCAAAGTCAGATAAGTATGATGCCATTCTTGTTATTGTGGATAGATTTACAAAGATGGCACACTTCATTCCAACTACCAAGGCAATCACAGGTGCAGCCACTGCCAGACTTTTTCTTAGGTACATATTTAGGCTTCATGGATTGCCTGATGACATTGTCAGTGATCGAGGTCCACAGTTCATATCCAGCTTTTGGAACAGTCTTTGCAAGCTCCTTGGTGTTCAAGTTAAACTATCTACAGCAAATCATCCACAGACTGATGGACAAACAGAACGAGTGAATCAAGTCCTGGAGCAATATCTCCGTTGCACTAGCAACTATCACCAAAATGACTGGTTTGAGTTGTTACCCTTTGCAGAGTTTGCCTATAACAATAGTGTTCATGCATCTACTAAGCAAACTCCCTTCTTTGCAAACTATGGACAACATCCAAGGATGGATATACAACTCTCAAATCATGTCAAGAACCCAGCTGCCAGAGACAAGGCCCAGTACCTGATGGACATTCACAAAGAACTGAAGGAAGAGATCCATAAAGCTCAACAACAATATAAGTACTATGCAGATCAACATCGTGTCCAGAATCCATCGTATCAAATTGGGGATAAAGTATGGTTACTCCGAAACAATTTACAAACTTCAAGGCCTTGTGCAAAGTTAGATCATCAAAAGTTTGGACCATTTACCATCTTGGCCAAGATTAATCCAGTCACCTTCAAACTCCAGTTACCGAGTACCATGAGAATACATCCAGTTTTCCATGTATCCATGTTGGAACCATATCAGATTTCACCATTGAGGGGGGAGAGACCTAGTCCTTCACCACCTATTGAGATTGATGATCATGAAGAATTTGAAGTCGAGCATGTCCTAGATTCCAGAATATCCCGGGGAAGATTGGAATACCTTATTCATTGGAAAGGGTATGACATCAGTGATCGTACTTGGGAACCTGCAGAAAACCTTCAGAGAGCACCAATCAAGGTTCGAGAATTCCATAAGAAAAATCCAACGAAGCCGAGACCAGATAACATGACCGCTCCTCGTGGAACTCGTCGCTTGAGGGGGAGGTGATGTCATGGACGAAGGAAACCATCCTGAACCTAAGATTCCATGTGAACCCTGTATCTCATGATTGGTTCAGAATTAGGAGAAACCAATGCTTCCATTGCGTCCGGAATGTGCCAAAACCCCAAGATCAACTGTCTATTCGCTGAATTCTGACATTGGGAGGTCTTGTTACAAATCGATGACATCATGATGACATCATCAGTTCGCAACCGCCTTGGGAACCGCCCTTGAAAACCTATATAAGGAGGGGTTGGCCACATTCATAATCAGTCTTGCCAATGCCAGTCTTGGGAGCTCAAGGAGTCGTGACCTCCAAGTAAGTACATTCAAGTTCCAGTTCAAGTTCTAGTCTTGTTTCTAGCTCTAGTCTTGTCTAGTCTTGTATTGTGGACATCCTTTCTTGTCCTATTGTAATCTCGTAGTACGAGATCCTTTCTAGTTATTTCTTGTATCCAGTTCATATCCCTGAGGGGATTTCTTGTAATCGAGATATCTTGTTTCCTACCTACGATCCCGGGTTGTGGGATCTCCTGTATCATCTCTAGTCGAGTTTTCCATACCTATTGGTCCCGGGTTGTGGGACATCTTGTATCGATCGTATATTCTTGTAGCATTTTCCCTTCGTGGGTATTCTTGTAATCAGAACTGTGTTTCCGAAATCTTGTCTTGTGTAGTCAGAGAGCACAATCTAGTGCTCCCCTGACAAGTAAGGCTTCCATGCGCATTACCCATGCGGGATAATTATCTCTGTCCAACTTATCAATAGTAACATGGTCTGTCATGATCTTCTTGTTTCTGTTACTTCGGATGAGCTCTTGAGAATCTTTCTGTTCTTCAGAATCTTTCTCGTTCTGGCTCTACTAGCTTGTTTCCAATGATGGTGAATATTCTGGGCTCTGATTAGATATGCCTAGCTCTGGCTCTGATACCACTGTTGCGGAAATGTGGTATACTTCCTTTACTCTGATACCACTCCTTGACGACGCGACGAAGGCTGAGCCTTGCGGAAACCGCCACGCCCAAGAAGAGCTAAGCTAGAGTGATTTAGAACACCTCTGTAATTAATCAATAGCTTAGCAAAGTCTAGCGCTGAACATATAAGACTGCGCTCTAAATTCACTGGAAAAATTTCACCGAAACTTCACCGGACTGTCACTGGACTGACACCGTAATCGTATCGGAATTGTACCGGAATGAACTTCAAATCTATTTATAATTACTTCAAGTAAACATACATGAAGTAAGGAAGTGACGCAAAAGCGTCCTTAACTTACTGAACACTTTTTGAAGTTTAAAGAAAAACTCCACTAGTTCAGACAGCCTCTTTCCGGTCACACTTTGTACTGTGTATAGATATCTTTTTCACCAGAAACTTTGATCAACTGAAAGTAGAGATATCTAGCTACAGAATGAGCTATCTCTCACACAAAACTTCGCACTACTCTGCAAGATCTACTTCGTTCTTCTACCGAAAAACTCGTTTACAGTAAGAACTGTAACTGACCGAAAATGCGTTTACTGGAAAAATGTTAACTGTTAACTAACTTTAAAAACCATACTCTGTTTCCTTTACATACAACAGTACGCACAAACATCCACATGAACATGTGTTTTCTATTAGAGAAGATGTGTACAAGTGAGCTTGGCCTCTTCTTGCTCAAGCTACAGAAACTCTCCTATACGGAGTAGTTTCTTATTACCATCTCTCTCAGATGAATACCTGATATCTCAGGCTTCTGTTATTCATCTATACATATGCGATCTCTGGCGTCTTCTTCTACATATGCGATCTATGGCGTCTTCTGTCTATAACTCTGCGCATCTGCTATATTTCATCTCTCTCTATATCTCTATTCTCCTCTCTCTTTCTCTCTTCTTCTTCTATATGTGCTCTTATTTATCTTGCACGCTCTTCTTAAGCACGTTCTTGTTCGCACTTCCCTTCTATTATTCCTTTGCATGTTCTCTCTCTGTACAATTCGATTCGGCGTAACGTACTCTGATCCTGGGAGATTCTGTACTGTACATAACGGTCGTGGATTTGTCCTTCCACTAAGGCTTTTGATTTTCTCTGATTCTGCTTCTCTTTTTTTTTCTTTTCTACGCCTGTTTGCTTGTCAAATTCGTGAGTGTTTCTTCAACAGGTATGGTGGTATGGGATGTTGTACTTAAAGATGATGATTGCTCAAGCTTAATTTCACGTTTTTTAGTGTCCTAAGTTGGACACTTGTGAAACCTATTTAGGATTTGCTTTGGTCCTATTGAAGATGGGTTGAAAAAGGCAAGGAAACAATTTTTTCATACATTATACCAAGATCTTAAAGCAAAGATTAGACACAATTTTCTTCTATCTGAGGAAAAGGTCAGTGGATGTTGGTTAGACATGGATGATCAGAAGTATGTCATCATCACACTTAACATATAAGGTGATCTCAATTGGAATATTTTCAAAACCATGTGCAATCAAGTAGGCATGTATCTTTTCATACAAAGCACGTGGTGCTTACTTCAAACCATAGAATGCCTTTTTCAACCTACACACTTTTTTTGCCCTTTTTGCACAAAAACAACGGGACTCAAAAACATACACTTCTTCATGTAAGTCACCATTTCAAACATGCAGTTTTAATGTCCAACTAATGTACATTCCAACCATCATGAGCTCCAAGTGCACACATGCTATGAACAGTAGTCATTCGACATGTGGGAGCAAAGGTCTCATCAAAATCAATGCCTCTTTCTTGAGCATAGCCTTTTGCAACAAGCCAAGCCTTATACGTGTCAAATGTTCCATCAGGCTTATGCTTTAGCTTGTAAACCAACTTAGTGCCAATGCCCTTCTTGCAAGGAGCAAAGTCACATAAAGACTAGGTACCATTCTTTGTAATAGCATCATATTCTGATTGCATAACAGCCATCCAATTTTTTGAATTTTGTGCTTCATCAAACGAAAAGGTTCATTCTCATCACAAAGGAGGAACACTACAATTTGCCCAAAATACAACCTTCACAAACATGTTTACCAGGTGCCTCAAGTTTGGGCAGGGAGGACACCATTTCATATTTTTGTAAGCGTAGCAAACTAGCACAATTGAGATGAATAAACCGTGCGTGCCAAAGCTTTGCATCTGACATAGCCTCAAAATCTTGAATTGCACATGCTGAATCATTCAGAGATTTTGCATATCCTATGAGCTTATACAACCCATGACATAAAATGCCAAAAGCAATAATGATGTTGCCATTTGATATATCATCAACTGTCCATTTGTCACCAATAAATTTCACAACCAAGCCGATCTTGGCTAATGCCAAAACTGATAGCAGATTTTTCTTGGCACAAATAAAGCATTTGATAATGTAAAAGAACTACCATCAGTAGTAGTCAAAATGATCTTACCAACTCCCATGAGAGGATAAGAGGAGTTGTTGGCGCATGTGACAATATTCCCTATAAGGGCAAGCTCAAGTGAAGTGAAGAACCGGCACTACAAGGTAATATGTTTGGTTGCCCTGTTATCAAAGTACCAAACATCTGAGTCTACTACAGACATACATCGTTCATGAGAAGATGGGTCATAACTGCAAATAGTAGTAAATACCCATGCTTCATTCATCACAAGATTAGCAAACTCTATCTTGGTGTAGAGGCATCTGCAACAACCATTCCAGCCTCTTTCTTCTTTGCCTCTTTTGCAGCCAGTTTTGAGCAACTCTATCATTTCCTTTGAGGTATTTGCAAAATAATTTCTATGTTTTTTTTTTCTTCTCATCTTTGTCATCTTTCTTTGATTATGCAGAATTAGTAGATTTTTGCTTATTAGTAGATGAGCTCTATCTACCTTTGCCCTTCTGACTAGCCAGGAAAGTTTGATCTATAACATACATAATGGGCCTCTTTTCATAGACTGATCTTCCTGTAACAAAATAGAGACTAACTCCTTAAATGTTAAGGCATTTGGATTGCCTTTCATCATCAATCGAAGAGTAGAAGCAAAAATCTTATATGAATCTAGAAGACCATTCAAAACAGTTTGCACAAGTGACCTTTCTAGCAAGACTTCATGAGCAAAAATCAATTACTCCTTCAAATCTTTGATCTATGTCAAAAAACTATCCATGGAATCTCCTGCATACATGTGCTCACTCTCCAACTATTTTCAGAAGTATGCAGCACGAGCCTCATTCCTTTCCTAGTATAAAGTGGTAAGTGTATCCCAAGCATCCTATGTTGTTTTTCAAGAGCGAATGTGAGGAATAATAACATGTTTGATAGACAAGACTCTCAATGTGTGTGCTTGAGCATTTCTGCCATTCCAATGAAGTTGCTCTGCAAAAGATGCAACAGGAACCACAACAACGAATAGAAACTTTAAGTCACCATCCTTACTTGCATCTGCATCACCTTTAGCAACTCTATTTGCAATTGTAGTAGGAAGTTTTTCAACACTGCACAATATTCCACGTTTCTTTTGCATCCAATACATGCTGCATCATATATGCCCATAATTGGTAATCGGTACCATCCAACTTATCCTCAACAACTAGCATACGAAATACATCATTGCTTCAAGCATGGCTATTGACTAAAATACCCTGATGCAAAAAAATGATTGTATCTCAAAAAGTTAAACACTACCATGTCGAGTTCTCCTAAACTTGTAGCAAACTTCGAGGTGCTTGTACTAGCTAACCAAAACTTGCATATATGTTTTACACAAAAAGACAAAATTGTTTGCACAAGCGTTATGATAATGTGTTCAAAGGTTGAAATTATGCTCACCAATTTTTGTGTGATTATGAAACTATGACTAGAGGGGTGTCGACGATGCCCTAGATGAAGTGGCGACCTGCTCTGATACAGATTGTTAGAGTTTCATGTCTGCGGAAGCGCACGAATAGCACAAGGAAGAACAAGAAGCTTGGAGCACAACACATAATACTGAATGTATTACCAAGAGAATGTACAAAGATAAATGACCCATTAGGGTTAAAGGTGTATATACAAGCTGGGGGAAAAAACCCTATTAAAGAGGGAAAAAGTTCCCCAGTGGTCCTAGTGTATTCACACACATCATTACCGAAATATATCAACACTTAACATCTTGCTACCTAGATTTCTTTTCTTAACATAGCTAGATCTTGTAGTAAGAGATCTCCATCATCTCCTTGTGTGGTTTTTTATGGTTTTTCAATTAGAAACATTATTGCAAAATTGTATGGCTAGTAATGTCTAGGGATTCTTATTCCATAACTAGAAGAAGTTTCAGTTGTTCATAATTTAGGGCATTGCTATGAAAAGGCCTTTTTCTATATACTCAAAATATTCAAGTCTCTAACCACTTTTCTATTACATTGATTATCTTCTTGTTGAATGGATTTTCCCTTTTGATGCAAAGCCTAAAGTTTTTGTTGGATAAGGCTTTTATTTATAATAATGCATCGTGAAGATTTTATTAGTCTCATTGCTTAAAAACAATGATAAATAAGGGCGATCAACTATTAGCAAAATCTATCTAGTAATTGCTCTATGTTTAATATAAGGCACATTGTAAAAGAGGATTGAATTTTCAATAATCTTCTTTGAGAGTGAGGGTTCCCTATAAAGAAAGAAATTTTTTGTATATTTTTTATCAATCAAAGGTAAATGTTGGTCTTGTATAGGATTGTAAATAGTCTCCCGCATTTGGGCTACCTCTCATACTTCATTGTTATGATACAACTACTTTCATGAGAGTTTTAATTCCCATTTCTAACTCAAAATGTGGAAAGAATAATTTGCTTCCAAGTTTCAAAAAGTGTGATATAATCTTTGATTTTTTCTATCCATGATTTAACTATTTTTTTATATCTCAAATCTGTTACACTTATGCATCCTCAAGTAGCTTTGATGTGAACGATTTCCCTATACATGAGCACTTTTACTCTAGATCTAGCTAGAGGTTTTCTCCCCATGTGACCACATATACATGTAATACTCATATGTGGTGGTACAAAATACTTAGGGATTCACTTATAGCTCTCACTTCACTCATCCTCATATTACAAGTCATTGATTTATAGAAAGCTCTTCCAAGTATCCTCTTTCTTGTATGTGGATCTCCTTGTTCGCTTTCGTGTGTAACTAAGTCCAACTCTTTCTTAACATGTTGTTCTTCGTGTCTATCACTTGTGGAAATGATCTCTAAGTGCAAATTGATTAAGCTTATAGATGTACAAAGTTCCGCACTTAGAGATCATTTCCACAAGTACAATGGGGTTTTATCCCCCTTAGAAATCCATTATGCAATCAAAATTACCATCGAAGCAGTTGTGAGCTATATTTCAACTCTATTGAAGTTCATAACTTGCTACTTTTGAGTTCTTTGGTGCAATGACAAGAAACATTGGCTTGTTTGGCATGCTTCAAGCTAAAGATTAGTTTGATGTAACCAACTATCGAATGTGGTATCACATGATGAATCATGTTTTTGTTTCAAAGCAACTATGGAACATAGTAGATGATGTTGACAAGCGACCTAATAGCTCTTCTACTTTACAACTTGTTCTCATAGATTCGAGTTCTTCTTTAAGTACAATGACTATGTCTTCTCCTCCTATGCAAGAGCAACTTAGATGGGATGGAAATGATGCTCAAGCTCATGCATTGGTTGCTCTTTCTGTGAAGCAACTTAATATTCCACACATCTAGTCATGCATTACTTCAAGAAAAACTTGCAATACACTTGCTTCTTTGTATACCGTGCATAATGAAGCACATGTTTTTACTTGAGGAAGCCACTTGAAGATGTACGTATGATTAAAAATGGGTCAGTGGATATCTGTTACATGCATCAAGAGTGTAAAAGAGCAATTGGCAAACATTGATGAAATCATTCTAGATGCATCATTCACTTCTATATTACTCAAAGGATAGCCAAAAACTTTTCAAAGTTTTGTTACTACACTTTATTTGGTTGTGAAAGGAAATACAAATATGTATAATTTTGATGAGATTGTCTCTCTTTTAGAGAATGGAAGCATTTGCTATTACAAAGCAAATATGGTTCAAGTTTGGTTTCATCAAAATCAAAGCCTCACACTTTCTCTTCCACCTCTTTCTCTCTTTATGGTGATATGCAAAAGAGGAACATGCGCAAGTATTGTCCAAAAGTTAGACATATCATTGATGAATGTAGAAAGCTTGTCAAATGTAATGAAAAGAAGGAAGAATCTAGCATGTCTTGTTAAGAATGCATTTAACGCAAAGAATGATGAAGCTAATGCCACTCAAGATGTTTGGACATGTGCAATTACATATCATTACAATTCATCATCACATTCTACATGTATGATTATGAATGAGGGTGATTCAGATTGGTTTTTTGACTAGCAATGCTTTAAAGCATATCATTAAGGTGTCAATCACTAGTGTATTTTACAAAAAAAAAGTATAATTGCAACATAGGGTGGATAGGATTGTCAACATTATTTGGACTATTCCTACCTATATTTAGGAAGATGAAATGTGTTGGAGGACATAAGAGATGTGGCAATAATGATTGCACAAATAGAGCTTGAATAACAGAAGGCTTCCATGTGTGTAAATCATGCAAATTCATGAGAAGATTTACTTGCAAAATGCAAGTTATAAATTTACAAATTCCAATAGAAGATCGGCTACTGGAAACTTCAAGAAATTCTATGCAGAGATAGATGGTGCAAACTATTTCTTGAACTTATTTCGTAACGATCGAGGGTTGAATTGAAAGCAATTAAGAATACTCATAGCTATTTATAAGAATATGGAATGTGTGATACGTGTAGTGTGGAGGCAATATGAAACGTGGGAGTTGAGAATATGATAGTGATTGCACAAGTAGAACGTAGATGCATAAGACCATTATGTGTGGGGGTGATGCAAAGTTACAGCCAACTATAGCCGCAAGTTAAAATATCCAATTCGACAAATTCCAACTAAAGATCAGCTATCAACATCTCCTCTAAGCTCTATGTGGAGATAGATGGTACAAACTATATCTTGAAGTAAATGATAATCCCACATTAGAATGTGGTCATTCTAAATGGGGATTAGATCTACAGAGACTTTTAGATGGTCAAAAAAAAAAATCAAAGAGCCCTTGGATTGAGACAAAGAGGTTAGGTTCCATAAAAAGAGGATTCGATGGTCACCATGTATAAATTGTGAACCCACATACATAATTATAACATTTTGGAAGCAAATTTCTTTGTTTCCAAAGATATATCTTACCTACACATGACTTCATCCTGAAACCATATAAAGCTTTGAATATCCTCATTGAAAGTTCTTCCATATAATAAGGGGGGGAGAGCAAAAATGAAATCAACCTTGCCCCATGCAACTCAAGGTTAATCTCCAAATCAGCTCATGGGTGATTTTCTTTTTTGTTTGAGTAATTTCTGCATCTAACATCAGGACTACATAGAAATTACGCAGGGTAGGAAGAATTGTAAGGTGAGAGTAAAAGAATATGGAGCTCCACCATGAAAACTGGGTGAAGATCTACCGCTTGCACGGCTTGCCTACAGGCTTTCTGTCCACAGTGATGACCTGCAAAAAGGTGTTCAATGAATTGAAAAGGTTCCTTGCACAATCAATTCATCATACACTACACATGCACTTCCTTCTACACACGCTCAATTCCACATCAATGAATATTGGTAGCGCAACCACGCTGTCAAAAGCAAAGTGCTTTTCTGGGAAAATTCCAAAACGCTTCCATATCCAAGCTTTCCCCCCTTCACCTCTATTTTTTATACTCTGAGGACTTCCTCTGTGCCTTAGTTTCTTCACCTGGATTTGTTTACAGACCACACAAGCCTGTCAACCTCAATCAATTGGCTTCATGTGGAACACTCAATCAAGACAGAATCTTCAAAGTTCAGAACATCTCGAACTCTGGACTTGCAGATGTGACAACATCAGCCCCACCACAGGAATTGTCATCTGATGTGTCTGTCGATAATTTGCAATCAAAAGAGAAGATGGACGGCTTGGCAGGATGCTTCATTCGGTGAAATGGCGGTGGGATCTCTGGTGGAGTTGCGCACCTAATCAATGCCCAATTCACACCTTCAAAGAATCGATGCTGTTTGATCTCAGATGCACCCCTTGTCGCCCCCAAACGCTTTTGAGGATCCTTAACAAGCAATCCTCTTATCAGATCCTGAAGTGAAACCTCAGGATCTACGCTTTGATCCATTGGGCAGGAACCAACATGACGTATCTGGACATGGGTTTCACCCTCAGCCCTGCTAGTTGATGGAAAACGAAGTAACTGCGTCACTACATTTGTAAGCGTGGCATCATTATCAACGCCCTTGAATGGCGTCCTGCTGTACAGTAACTCATAGAGGAAAATACCAAAGGTCCACCAATCCACTGCAGAGCCATGCCCTTCTCCGAGTATGATCTCTGGTGCAAGATATTCATGAGTTCCAACAAATGACATGGACCTTGCCGATGTGGGTTCTGCAAGCAATTCTGGAAGCCTTTTCCTTGTCATAACACTAGAGACCCTCCGGCTTTCTGGATGGTGGTGCCTAGCTGTTTTATGTTGCCTGCCTTGCACAGACATTGTCACAATACGTGGCAAAGGTAGACAAGATGCAACAGGATGGACGCTGCAAGGAGAAATGCATCCAAGTGGTGCCATACATGATGTAGATCCAGCACCTGGATTACAAAGACCGCCATTACCTGGCAGAGGAGAAGTCCATCCATGTGGATTAGCAGTTGAAACTGCTCTCATAAGGGTGGGATTAACAGTGCATTTCAGAGACAGATCAAAGTCAGAAAGCATTATGTGCCCATCTTCTCGGACTAACACGTTTTCTGGCTTAAGATCACGATACACAACACCCATCATGTGAAGATATTCAAGGGTGAGGAGGACCTCTGCTGCATAGAATCTGTGAAATAAGCTTCCACTTAGACTTCAACTGGTGAACCGCAATCAAGTAACTACATTTTATAGACTTAGAAGAGAACTTGCTACTACCTGACAGCATTGATTGTGAAGTGCTTGTTTGGTTGCAGTTGCCTCAGTACATGCAAATCCCCACCTGGACAGAACTCCATTACCAGGCATGAATGGCGCCCATCATCAATATGCGCATATAGTGTTGGAAGAAATGGGTGGTCTAGAACTTCGAGAATCTCTCGCTCTGTCTGTGCACGTTGCAACTTGTTTCTCCCTGCAAGAGCATGCTTGTCCATGACTTTCATGGCAAAGAAACAATTGGATGGACTGTTGTCGACCGATTGAAGCTCTGTTAAAAAGACTTGTCCAATATCACCACTACCCAAGCGTTGCAGAAATCGAAAATGGCCAAGGCCTACTCCTCCAGATGCAGCTGCAAGAGAAAAAAGAAACGCTACATTGTGATGGGTAATTCCTGCACTCATAAGAAATGAGGGACATACAGCATTCTGACAGCCAAGCTAAGCAAACAGAACTGGGTTTACCTGCAACACTTCGTATTGCTTCCCAGGCCCTATCCTGTGCTTTATGTGGTTTATTGCTCACAGTAGACAAGCTGCGGCATGGTTCTGCAAACAAGCTTGCACTACTCGAGCTCCCACTTCCGCATCCACTTCCACTTTCACTGCTAAATGTCTGATCTGTAGTAGATGATCTGCGACCCTGACCAATAATCTGCTGTAAAGTAACAGGCACACTGTTTGTTTCTTGACATGCTGTGATGCTACAAGGTACGTCTTCTCCGCCAGTTTCATCAGAACCATATTCCATATACACTTCATCGAAGCTAACCTCCAAATCACTGGACATATTGATCATTCCAAATCATTCAAGCAGTCTGACGAGCAATGGTGAATCGATACATGAGTTACATCTGCTGGCTCGATCAGAATGACTTTGCGCCGATTGGATTAGCTCAAAACTGACATTGAAGCTTCAAGCATTGTCTGCGAGTTACAATATCTCCAAAACCTAAGCATGGGGCAGATGATAAAAGAAAGTGGAAATCCTAACCTCATGGAGAAAAAATGATTTGGAAGGTTAACTCTTAAGGATAAGGAAGAGGGCGCTGGACTTTCCGAGCTACTGATATTTCTTGTTTGTAAATCAGAGACTACTCATCAGCAACTAAGAACATAGAAGTAGGAGAGTACGCCATGGTCGACCTTGCGAAAGCTAAGCATATGAAAGTATTATCGGAAAGTTGAAACCTGCATACAGAAAAAGCGATTTATTCAAGCATGTCCATCATACGTCAAGACGAGTGGAAGCAATTTCACCCCTCTTTTTATAAATTCGCCGCGTGCAGTGTTGTGTCCTTTTACACAGACTCGCTTCCCGCGCCCTTCATCTCAAAGCTTACGGCCTTGCACACATATCCATACAATCATACAAAAAACATGGAAGGGAGAATGGTAGTATCTCATTGCCTTCTATGGGAAGTTGGGAACCCTCGAAGGACATGGAAGCACGCTGCGAGCTGTCCGCTTTCTGCTCTCCGACAATTCCAATAACATACAAACAACTCTCTCTCTCTCTCTCTCTCTCTCTCTCTCTCTCTCTCTCTCTCTCTCTCTCTCTCTCTCTGTGTCCGACACCACGCGCAGACAACAGAAGTCTGAGCTCTTCCTATCTTTCTTTTCTGATCTCTGCTATCTTTCTTTTCTCCTTCTATCATCTAGTCCAAAAGTCTGCTTCTCTGCGAGGATGGTACGGTACCTAAGGGAAAATCATAACAATGTGCGCGAGCGCGACCAACGAAAAGTAAATTTAGGTAGTATGATACGTGCTGTGAAGTCATATCGCCGTTCATCCTTTTCTCGTCTTGAATCGACTATCCATCATCCCATCATTCCCAATTTCCCATCGTCTTGAAGGCTCTAAGGGCCGACCCGGCGACTTAACAAAGTCGTTTCCAGGTCATTGCTCATACCCCGAGCTAGGCAGTAGCCAATGGCCATAGCTCGCCAAAGCTCACGTGTGACATCACGCTGCAGTGCACTGCTGTCTATCAGCGAAGAAGTATAGCTTCTCGCCGAGTCGCGACTCGCCCACCAGGCGCCTTACGTGTGGTTTTAATCAGGGCATTATGCATATACACGAATGTGTTCGCACGTGCAGAGCTAGGTTAGTTTTCGGACCGTAATGAAAAATATGCAGGAGGAATCAGGATGTTCTCTACTTAGCAGAGGGAGCTTCAGAAACTTTCAGGCTTCAAACTTCAAAGTACCTTGACACGAGCTTCTGAAGGCCTGATGCAAAAGCGCGGCACAACTCCACTAATGGTTAATGCTGATGCTCCAGAGCAGAGCTCGACGCTGATAAGCTGCAGGAAGCAGCAGCTTTTGTTGTTTGATTCTCTATTCGTGGCTTTGCGCTGGCATGTGCATGGCGCCGCAAGCCGGTAGGTGCCTGTAAATGCCCCTGGGTCCCTCAGAGCTAAAGCCGGAAACTCTACTTGGATACCTATTAGGCTATTAGGCTATTACCATCAGGAAACCGAAAACGCTATTTGGGTAGCATTCGTGAACAAGAAAGGAGATGAATTCCTGAACAAGAAGGCAGATTTCATCTCCCATCGTAGGGCAAAGCATGTGGGTTGCTTGGAACCGAGTTTTTTGTGTAGCTGCAGGCAGACGGACAGGGGTGGAGGAGGTCAGGAGAGAGACAGAGACAGAGCAACACAGAGAGAGGGTATGAAAGAGATGAATTTTTTTTCAACCCTTGTCTCAGAAGGAAAGCTACTCTGAAAGAAATGGGATCCCAAGACCCAAACTTTAGATAGGGACTCGGGAGGGAAAAAGAGAGAGAGAGAGGCAGAAGATATGATTTTGTTTCAGCTGTTGTGTCTCACAA
Source organism: Ceratopteris richardii (assembly GCA_020310875.1). Lineage (NCBI taxonomy): Eukaryota > Viridiplantae > Streptophyta > Polypodiopsida > Polypodiales > Pteridaceae > Ceratopteris > Ceratopteris richardii. The sequence goes on along the minus strand of CM035412.1, from coordinate 75,082,334 downwards.
AAAGGCTGCTCTCCAAAGTGTAGAATCCCAAGGACCCAACCTTGTGTAGTGTGATGAGTGAGACTCACCTCATGGAAAATCTTGGATGTCTTTGTCTCTTCATACATTCCCAAGCTTCTTTACATATCATATCATCTAAGAGTTCATGGAAATATCAATTAATGAAGATATGCGGAGCCTCATGCAGTGGCCACCCCACTGCGTCTGGTGTGGCAAGAGGCTCTCTCCTTCGGTGGTGCCCTCCTTGAGTGTCTTAATAATGGCGTCATCAAGTTAATCCACAAAAGGGGAGATAAGAACAAAATTGAAAACTGCCGACCGATTACCATGCTCCAAACAGGAACAAAATAATTGCAAAAGTTATCGCCAACAGAATCTCTTGTCATTTAAAGTCATGGCTTTGTGAGGACCAGAAAGGTTTTATCAAAGGTAGATCTATACTTGAAGCAATTGTCGATATTTGGGAAGGCCTTGCGTTTGTTGAGGAGACTGCACAAGATCTGGTATTCATTGAGATCGACTTCGACAAAGCGTATGACAGATTGGAATGGGACTTTATTCTTCAATCATTGAAAGACCTTGGATGCAGCCAAAAATTCACGAAGATGGTTTCCACTCTTCTTGGAAATGCTTCAACTAGAGTAAATATCAACGGTAAGCTCTCGGAGCCCATTCGTTTAAAAAGATCAATTAGGCAAGGCTTCCCTCTAGCTCCATTACTTTTCGCTATCGTCTCGAATGGACTCAGTCGCCTATTAAAGCATCACATGGACGCTGGCAATCTCAAGGGTCTTTCCTTACCTCTAAATCACGGCCAAATGATTGCGAGACTTTTTGCCGATGACATGAATGCCTTTGTGCATAACGATATAAACAGCATTGAGGTGTTTTGGTGGTGCCTCGACACCTTTTGTGTGGCATCAGGTTCGAAAATCAACCATGCTAAAACTGCTTTTAGAGAAATCAGCGGACCTACACCCCAATTGTTGTTAGATTAGGGGTGTCAAGTTATCCCTAGAGGTCAAGTCTTCCGCCTCCTTGGCATCCCGATGGGATTGGGCATCTCAATGGACCAACGATGGAACTGGGTGCTATCTAGGCTGGATAGCAAACTAAATCATTGGAAAGGTATGCAAGTCAACTTGGCAGGGCGTGTGTTGTCCTAAGTATCAACTTAGGGACTTGCGGAGAAAGAGACTATACCTCAATCCCCTCACAAGTGCATATAGTGGGGATACACACCTTTAATTATCAATCCAAAGAGTATACAAACCTAGCCGAGTGTATGAGGACATGCAATCACGTAATGATCAATGCAAATGAACTACTCAAAGAATGTAAATGGGGCAAAAACTTATCCAAACAAGCTCCAACTGTTGGTCAAGGCGAAACGATACTTGGTGCAGCAGCCGTCAGTATTTTGGACTTTTCTCCCAGCTCCGAACTCCAAATATAGCGAATAGCATATGCCTTTCGAAGCTCTCGAGGAGATGCATCCAATGGCAGTGGTTTCACTCAATTCAGACGCTCCTACTACAAGCTAAATCTGGTACTGTCGCATAGTTTTGCAGCCAAAATTCTATTGTTTTTACCATATAATCTTCCGTTGGCAAGTAATTATGTGGCGGGCTCGGAAGCATAGGATAGTTCAGCCACTGTTTATTTATAGAGCCGCTTCTTTGCAATTCCAAAAATTCTCTGGTATTCCTTCTGCGTGGTATAGGACAAAAAGAAGGGTTCACCTGTAATAGATATGGTGCTGCTTGCCAATGCACCCGTAATGTGGGATGTTTCTCCAAAAATTTCCTTCTCCACACTGGTTGTGCAGCTTCAAACTCTTCTTGAGAGTAAGTGAATGTATCGTGTTTGAAATTCAGCTGCTCATCTGGACTTTTCTGGGTAATTCTCTTTATATAGCGTCTTGTTTTCTCTTTCAAAAGTCCGTATGGAACGTTGAAAGGCTTCATGATCTTTTCTAAGTCTTTACCTTTGATCTTAGCTTCCTTCATGACCTTGATTACTTCATTTTCAAAATTTTTCGTCAACCGGGACACCACTAGTGCCCGTTCCTTCTGACTTATTTCTGCAGTATATGGCATAGGATGATCATCATGTAGATCCGCCACCTGCTCAAGTATGGGAGAATGATAGATCGGTTGAGATAGAGGGCTTACCTCTACCTCGTCAGTAGGATGTTTCTTTTCTGGCACTACTGATGTCCCCGATCGGTTCTTTGTCTTTCCTCTGAATCTTCAGCTGTTCTATGCATTCATCTTTTTCTTTTATTGTTTGCATGGCTTCTCCAAGTGCTTCTTTGGTTGCCAGTAGTTCCTTACCTATGTCAGCTACATGATCCATATTTTCACTGTAGCTTTGGACCAGTTTTGCATGTGCTGTATTTAACTGCTTTTTGAGCTCACCTATTTCGTGAGTGTTCTTCCGTTCTGATTCTTCTCGTACTTCTTTCGCTTGTCGCAGCAACTCGGCATACTGTGCTATCTGCTCTCTTAATTCCTGTTCTTTAGTATCTAAGGGTCCCTGTTGGATGAGTGGTTGATCATATAATAAAGACTTCATTAATTCTTTATTTCTATTGCGTAGGCTGTCATTCTCTTCCATATATAGTTTGAGTTGTTGTTCTAAGAGTGTGCTCCGCATTTTCATTTTCTCTTTCTCAGCCTCGCTTGCTTCGTGTAATTTTTGCAACTCCGCTAGCTGTGTATGCAGTTGTTGATTTTGGGCGATGGATGCGTCATATTGTGTTTTGATTGCCAGCACCTCAATACTTTTGTTTGCTAATTCCTTTTGTGCTGCAATTAACTGTGCCGATAGTTGTTCACTCATGAGTTGAAACTGATTCTTTTCTCTTCTTGCTTGTTCATACTCGGCATCTATATCCATCATCTGTTGTTGAGTGTCCATGGCTGTTTGAATCATCTGTTTTACTACAGGTTTCAACTGCGTAACATCTACATTAAGCCATGTTTTTGGTATTGTCGGCTCTTCGCCGGTATTGACGTCCTTGCCCTGAGCAATGTGTAATGTGGTATCATGGGGCTGCCTAATCTGAAGCTGGATCCTCGGCTCAGCCCCCACGTCTTCTTTATTCCCTTGAGGTGTGTCATCAGGCACCTCGATTATAACTTGTTCTTGAGTTTGGAGCTTCCTTGCTTCCTTACTCACTGGAGTTTGATCTTCCTCTTTAATAGGTTGTTTTACATGCGTAGTACCAGTGGTCGTATCTTCTTTGATGCTTATTTTTGTGGTGTCATTCAATTGAATGACGTGCTCCGGTTCCATAGATTCTTCGACTTTATTTTCCTTTTCTTCCTGATTTTGTGGCGTCACTTCCACTTGATCTATCTCGTTCCATTCACCTTCGTGCGATTCTGTCCATATATCAGTATCTAATGTATCCTTTTCGGGACTAGAGTCCGTATTTGTGCTGGAATCGTCAATGCCCAGCTCTTTGTATCTTCCCGCTTGTTTCGGTGTTTGCTCTGGATTCCGTTGTGTCTGCTCTTGACTACCTTGTCTATAATGATATCCTTGAACGTTCAAATTGATTTGCCCTTGCATATACTGATATGTTTGCTCGAGGGCAGCAGACAGATCTCTCTTAGTAATAGGTACTTGTGTTGTCGTGATCTTCGGTAAGAGGTGCGTTCTCTTGGATTGAGGTGTTGCTTGGGCTTCCTCTTCCCGAAAACGCTTCGTACCCCTCATGGGTTTCTGTGTGCTAGTTCCAGCCTCTTCAACCATAACTACTGCTCTCTTTTTCTTAGGGACCGTCACTGATTTTACATACCTCGCTAGTCCTTTCGAAGTCGGCATCTCTCTCAAACAGCTCTTCATTTCTAGAGCTTCATAAATCAACAGTGTAAGAGCTGAACTGCCATTCAAGAACTTCTTTTGCCCCCATTTCTTTTGTGCTTCAAACAGTCTTTCTTGGACATACCCTGTTAGATTGATTTTGTTTCCAATTTGCCTCATGGCATGTGATAGTAGTTGGACAACAATTTTCTGTGGAGCTGTATACCTGTGCATACTGGGAAAACAAAAATGTTGATGTACCAGTCGTACAGCATCTTCTATGTCAATTCTGTTAATTTCCAAGAATGATCTTTTCTTGGGATCATGGCATTCTTCTTTCACATTAGTAATGCCTGCTTGATTCCATCCAAATGCTCTGTTAATCAACTCATGTGTGAATTGGATGGTCTTCCATGTCCCGACTTTATCCAATACTTGCGCTTCTGGGACTGAGATCTGTTGGAAGCAGTCAGAGGCACAGTCAGAGGCACAGACAACATGGAAGCATGTAAAGACGGAGCAGGGAGCCAGTCGGATCATTTTTTCAAAACAATTATATTTTTATTATTTCTTCAAACATCCAACAGTGATTTTCATCACTCTTGTAACATATGTAATATAGACAAAACCCCATTTTGTAATTCATAGCTCCATTTTGTGCAAGCCGAGGAGTCCTCGAGCTTGAGGAGCTTAGGTAGAATACGCGTACCAATTTTTGTTATTTTTAGACATCGTTTACCCTTCCAAATAGCCTCTAGGACCTATTTTTTAACTATGCCGGTCACTAGATGTGAAACCGGTCAAAACTAGTCTAGAAACTATAAAAAGAGCTAGAGAGCTCATTTTTGAGGTTGGTTCATTTTGGTTAGAGTGAGCATAGAGCTAGTTTGAGCTTGTAAGAGCATTCTTGAGTAATAGAGCTAATTTCCCACCTTCCATTGCGTCTTGCTTGTCTCTTCATTGTGTGTGTGTATGTGTGTGTGCATCTTTGTGCTTCTCACCTTCACTCTCACATCATCTCACGTTCACGATCTTCATATCACTCCTACCTCTCCCACGGATTGACATTAAGGAGGTGACGCTTCTTAACGTGGTATTTACCATTGTGCTAGAGCAACACCAAATTTGGCGCCGTTGCCGGGGATCGAGTCTAGGACGAATGTGTGATGGTAAGAGTATAGCAAGAAGTGGCGTTGGAAGGTAAAAATTTCAGTTTTTGTTGTTGTTTTTACTTAGTTTTTAGTGTTTTTCACCTTCCCCATACTCCATCTTCATCATCGCATCATCATCTCCATTTCCAAAAAAATCAGAAAATTCACCATATCCACCCATTCACCTCATTTCCCCTCATTTGTGCATGCGAGAGAGCGAGAGAGAATTTTTGTGCTTGTGTGCGCTTGCGTTTTCTTGAGTTTTCTTGCAGGTACAGAGCTTCAGAGCATCAGGAAAGCTTCCAAAAGGTAAAAAATGTACTTTCTGTCAGAAATTTCCGACTGTGTCGGACCATCGCGATGGTCCGCCAAGTTCGGATTTTGAGGTAGGCGACCACACCACGAGGTAGGCAATCCCTGCGTATACACGGAACCACAGCTGCATTTCAAAAATTCGTTGTTTGGTGGACCATCGCGATTGGCTCAGACCATCGCGATTGTGTCGCACCATCGCGATAGGCTCAAGCCATCGCGACGGCTCGGCCGGACCATCGCGACGGTTCGCTTTTTCGGACCATCGCGACGGTTCACTTGAGCCATCGCGACGGTCCACTTGGACCATCGCGATTGTTCAGCTGACCCCGGACCATCGCGATTGGCTTATGCCATCGCCACAACAGTGCCACGTGTCACGATAGACCATCGTGACGGTTCATTTTTCGGACCATCGCGACAGCCCAAAATCGGACCATCGCGATTGGCTCACGATCGCACTTGTGACCATCGCGACGGTTCACTTCGGACCATCGCGATTGTCCACCTTTGACCGTTGACCGCGCCATCGCGATTGTCCGCTTGGTCACGCCATCGCGACGGTTCACTTTTTCGGACCATCGCGACGGTCCATTTCCACGCCATCGCGATCGTTCACTTCGGGCCATCGCGACGGTTCGACCTCACGCCATCGCGATCGTTCATTTCAGACCATCGCGACGGTTCACTTTTTCGGGCCATCGCGATTGTCCAAATCCCACGCCATCGCGACGGTTCGCTTGGACCATCGCGACGGTCCCAGACCATCGCGATTGTCCACCCCCATCGCAAATTTTGGGCTCCAATTTTTGACCAATTTGAGGGTATTTTTGAGAAATTTTTGGACCATTAGACTCATAGGAGACCCCTTATCTCATATTTGAGGGAAAACTGGATTATCAGTTTTTACCCCCCAGGGCCTGAACGCGTATAACTTTCTCATCCGAAGTCCGTTTTTTGAGCTTAATAGCTCGTTAGAAAGCTCGTGACGAGTACTACGTGACCTCAACTGTTTTTTTCATAAAGAATACATCTATTTTTGGATAAGCTATTTTGAGGTTCACCTAGTTTGGGACTAGGAAGCCAGGGGGCACACATTGAAAATTTGGGCAAACGAGAAGGGACTTAGAAAGGTGTCTATGCTCAAGTGTTTGATCATCTTGTGAATTGGTCTAACATTGGAATTTTTCCAGGTCTAGCAAGGGCAATCAAAGGCAAGCAAGTAAGGCAGTGAAGACAGCAGAGCTTGGGAAGCGCGGCTTCTTGGGCAACAGGGCATCAGAGCAATCAGAAAAGCCGACTCGAGGTTGGAAGATTACTCAACCCCCTCAGTCAATTCTTAGCTTAGGCTAAACGGTAGTTGTGGATTAACGACGATAGAAACGCCTCAAGTTCAAGATACCTAATTCTTTCAAGTTAAGATTACAAGTAAAGGTGTGTGTGACGAAAACCTAAAGAAAAGAACATAAGTCTGACGGAACGAGAACTCAAAACTATAACGGAAAGTCGAATTCCTGACGCATAAATTAAGACAAGAATCTAAAGAAAATTAAAAAGAATCAAGAAAGTAATAACAAAGAACCATTGACTATCTAAGTGTGTAATTGAGCGTGCAAGGAAGAAAATTAATGAACCTTAGATCGGGCAAACATATAGGTAAGTCGGACCGAAGAAGCCTTAGATCATCAGAGGCTAGTGTAAGAACTACCGCTCGACCTTGGGCTCAGCAATTGAATAGCAATTACCCCTACGAGAGCTCAGATACTAGCGAATCTGAAATGGCATTTAGCACAGACAGACCAGAAGGAGGGTCTCATGTAGCATACCTAGAAAAACCTGAAGGACCCTATAGAACGCAATTAGAGTTTCTCCGAACCAACCGATTAGGTGCTCGCATCTATGAGGATGGTTTGCAAAGGCAAGTGGTGCAACTGCACAACCCTGATCAACCCATTGGATTGGAAAGACCAGTGGTGAAATTTGAGAGAGACGCTTACATAGACAAAGAAGGAACTATGTACGTTCTAAGTACGCAGCCAAACGATACTAATGAGTTTGGCACAATTCAATTAGAGACGGAAGCGAAATTTCAAGGAAAAGAACCGTTAGAAGAACCTAGGACACCGAGAGGGAAATCCGTATTAACAAGAGTACTCATCCCAGAGTGGATCCCTCAAGATAACAGGAGCACCGAATTGTTTGTAAATAAAGAGACAGATGAAGCCTTTTGGAGGTACAGAAAGGAACACCCTGGTGAGATAGGCATCATTACAATCTATGAATTCAAGGACCCAGATACACCTGGAAAGGTTGTATACCTGGATGAGACTTCAGAAAGAGTCTTCGTGGTGCCTGAGCGCGCTAAAAACACATACACATGGAGAGGTGAATTGATATTCCCTCCATCTAGAACGAACATGAATACAAGTCAACAAGGGGCAGGAACATCCTCAGCCCATGGAAATCAAAGAGAAGGAAATAATGAGAGACCGGAAGTAAGCTTCAATCATCCCATAGGGAGAGATAGAACAACCACGAACACTAATAGAGTGGATAGACAAAGAGATCATGGAATACCAGGTGGTAGAGATGATTTTCCTCTACCTAGACCACGTGAACACACAAGAGTATTGAGACCCACACAATTAGTGAAATCCATGAAGAATTACTTTGATGGGACAGGAGATCCCTATGACCATGTCGCAGAATTCAAGCAAGTACTAAGAGCAGAACAAGTCGAGGACATGTTCACGCAGTACAACGCATTTGGACTAACGTTAAAGAATACAGCTTTAACTTGGTTCCAACCATTGCAACAAAGGCAATTTAGAGACATCCATCACTTTTTAGAGTCATTCATCACTGAATTCTCTAAAAGTGGGATTAGGCATGACACGTCTTCGTTGATTCATAGCTTTAAACAGACCCCTCAGGAAACAGTAAGACTGGCAGGTCGTAGATTCAGACAATATGTCGAACGATGTCCAATGCAAGAGCTACCCTCACAAGCCAAACAAGTATCACTGTTCCTAGATGGCTTGTTGAGCGCTAAACTACGCTCTTATGTGTACCTAAAAGAACCCAGAACGCTAGAGGAGTGTGTAAGGATATGTATAGACATCGAGGACAACCTAGGAGAGGAATTAGAACTCTCAAAGGTCTATAAGGACTCAGATTGTTCTTCTCTAGCATCCACAAAATTGTCTAATTCGATAGAGGACCTAGCAGAAAAAGTGGCCCAGAAACTAGGAGTTTCTAGTAAACAGGTGCCCAAGCTACCAACAAACGTACGTTGTTACACTTGTGGTGGAAATCATTTGGCAAACGTGTGCCCCAATGCACCTCAACCTCAAGCCAACCCTAGTGGCCAATACTGTACAATTGAGAGGAGATATACAAATCATACGGCTCAGGACTGCCCATACAACAAACAAACCGTGAGACAGAACTACCCGCAAACATACCAGCAGCCAGGTAGGTATCAAGGCCAATACAATGCTCAGCCTTATTACTATAGGCCTCCCCAAAACTACCCATACCAGGCTCAACAGAGACCTCAACCCGTCTTAGCTCAGCAGCCACCCCCACCAGCGAATGTCATCTCAGTCAAATACGCGGCTGCAGAAGAGAACCTAAGTAGGGCCTTAGTGCCTTCTTCACCCTTGATCACCGAAAGTGACCCGAACTCAAACAGTTTTGACTCTACTCATGTAACTAGTCCACCCGCTTATTACACGGAGTCACCAGAGCATGTGGAGACATATCATTATGATAGTCCACCAATGGAACCTAGTTGGGAGCCAGATTATACTAATGTGATGTACGCAAACCCAAACCCACGGCCCCAATTGAGACAACAGAGACCACAGGGCCCTAGAGGACCATGCTTTAGGTGCCAAGGAGATCACTTCATTAAGGATTGTCCACATCCCCCAATAGCAAGGCAATCACAGTACTATAGCATTCAAGGCTTTTGTGCCGATTGTGGCAAAGAGCACATCATCAAAGATTGTCCTAAGAACCCAGTTAACGCTTCGAATGTGACACCGATCAACGTGATAGGTATTGTAAACAACGCAGATGGATCCAACCCTACATACGTGCCTATCCAAGCTATAACCAGAGCCCAGGCGCTCTTACAAAACCAACAGCTTAATCAAGAGAAAGTAGCCGGAACTAGTGAAGTTGCAGAATCGAGTAGTAAAAAGACAAAATCTTGGAAAGATTCTAGAGAAAGAATAAAGAGAAAATGGAGTAAAAAGATAAGTGAGTTGGAAGGAAGTTTAAGGGAATCTAGAGCCAAAATACAAGAATTGGCTTCACAAGAATTAAACCAAGAAGATCCAGCTCAAAAATCAGGATCAGTTTTAGCGGAACCCATACCCGAAGATCTAGACATGATGTTTCGTGCATATCAGGCTAGAATAAAAGAGGGACCTCAAGTCACGGAAATGAGTAAAAACTACCCTCGAGCTGATCTAGAAATTGAGAGAACTAAACTTTGCATGAAGATGGTAGAGTTAGCACAAGCTTTGTTTGAAGCCTCTAGATATCTCAATTGGAATAACATGGCAAAACCGGAATTACACTTTCAAGGACTAATGGAGAGGCTAGAATACTTGATAGAAAGCAAAGAGAAAAAGGGTCAGCATAGGAACCCTATTATCCCAGAGACACAGGAAAGGAATGCACCATCCCTGTCTCAAGTACCCAATACAGAAAGTCAAGATAACCTATCCTCCATACATAGGTACTCACATGAATTTTTGAGAGAAATACAAGAAGAGAAATGGAGAAAAGAACAAGGAACTCATCCTCCTATTCAAGAAATAAACGACTTGCAGGAACAATTTCCCCAAGACATCCCCTCTATATATGATGATGTAGAGGTGGAGCAACTGAGTGAACCCACAGGATTTGAATCTAATTCTCTACAAGAATTACCTCAGTTCACAGGACCTTGGGAAGCAAAGTCTATTAGTATGAGAGCACCCACGATAATAGTGAGGAATGAAGAATCAGTGATCCCTAGGAACACGGAAGTGATCAAGAACACGAAAGTACAATGTAATCTCACTCTGGAGGAATTGTTAAAGGTAAAACCAGAATTGTGGAAGCACGTAGCAAATCAATTCCCTGAGCTAGCTACCACACCCTCTCAAATAGGATCACATAAGAAGGTACCAGAGATACCCGTAGAAAAGATTGGAGATGTAAGCGAAGGAGAGGAAGGTAACACATATCTTCCAATAACCCATCAAGGCTACACCACGAAAGCCATCTTAGATTCAGGAGCCGGAGTAGCCATCGCTACCACCGCTTTATGGAAACGTTGGGGTAAGCCAGCCCTCAGACCCACCAGGATGAAGCTACAAATAGCTGATGGACACATAGAAAAACCATTAGGCTTACTAGAAGGCATATCTCTCACCACTTGTGGTGTAGAATTTGAGCATACATTCGCCATTTGTGACTTTGCGAAAAATCGTGCGTATGAGATGATATTGGGACGACCATTCATGCGTCAGTTGCAAATTGTACAAGATTGGGGAACTAATTCTTTGTACTTGCAACATTTAGGAGTGACTACTAAAGTCAATCTTAAAGACTATTCACACAGAGATGTACCCCCAATACAATGGAATACCATCCATAAAACACCAGTAGAGACGGAATCCGTGCACTCTTTAGAATCAGATCCTTCTTGGTTGCATGAGGATACCCATTTATGGATGTGTAAAGTAGCCAAACAAGAGGAAGAACGATTAGAAGCAAGGACCTTAGGTGCAGAACAACATCCACGAACCCTTCAAGACCCAGCATATGCACCTGTAGTATTCCCAGACGAAGAATTTGAACCCCATGGTTGGGCGGAAATTCTAGCAACCATGGATGTAGCCATCAATGAAGAACAATGGACACCCCACTGTGACGAGGATGGCTATGACATTTCAGTTTTCACGATAGAGCCAATCATGTGCGATGCAGTTTTAGAAGAATGTGAAGCTAGCACTGATGCATTTGAGGACGCAAGCGATTTTGATCTAGAATCAATTCTCATGGACCCACCCTTTGCATCAGAGGAAGAATATTTCTACGAAGTAGAGACTCACCCTCAGAGACACGAGGAAATTACGAAGGAAGTGAGATTAGCCACGGAAGTGACTACCAAGAGTGAAGGCAAGAAAAGAAAGAAGAAAGAAACCATGTCAGAAAAAGAAGAATCTTTGTTTGAAGTACCCGAGAATTTCAAGAAATATGAAATCGAAGATAGAAGGATTATGGCACGGATGCCCAATAGAAAGGCGAATGACGGACAAGTATATGATAACCGAGAGAAAACCAAGAAAATAATAGTTGCCATAGAAGGAGAAGAAGAAAAATGTACATACATAGGGCATGATTTGACGACTGAAGAAGAAGAAGAGTTAGTTGCCCTATTGCGCGAATATAGAGATGTTTTTGCTTGGAGTTACAAAGATTTGAAAGGAGTAGATCCAGATATATGTTCTCATAGAATCCCTATGACTCCAGATGCAAAACCGACAAAACAGAAACCTTACACGTATAATGATAACTATGCTGCGAAGATTAAAGAGGAGATAGATCGATTGATAGAAGCAGGATTCATTTACGAAATTGAGCATACCGAATGGGTATCCCCCATTGTGGTTGTGCCCAAGAAGAATGGAAAATTGCGTGTGTGTATTAACCTTAAAAAAGTTAATGCCGCCACGATTAGAGATAGTTATCCTCTTCCTATCACGGAACACCTATTGGAAAGAGTTGCGGGCAAGGAAGTTTACAGCTTTCTTGATGGATTTTCAGGCTATAACCAAGTAGCCATTGCTCCAGAAGACCAACACAAGACGGCTTTTGCCACAGAATGGGGCATATTTGCATTTCGTGTGATGCCATTTGGCTTAACAAATGCACCCGCTACTTTCCAGCGACTCATGTGTCATGTTTTTAAGGAATTCTTATGCAAGAGCTTGGAAGTTTATGTCGATGACTTATGTGCTCATTCAAATGTAAGACAGACACATATTCCAGAGTTAAGACAAATATTTGACAAATGTCGAGAATATCAGGTTTGTTTGAACCCAGAAAAATGCGTTTTCATGGTCAGACAAGGCAAAATTCTAGGACACATTGTGTCAAAAAATGGAATCTCTACGGATGAAGAAAAGGTGAAGGTAATTGCAGAATTACCAAGACCAACTAATGTGAAAGAGGTACAGGCATTTATGGGCCATTGCGGATATTATAGGAGATTCATACACATGTATGCAATCATAGCCAAGCCTCTGTACTCTCTTTTAACCAATTTCGAATGGATAGATGAATGTGAAAATTCATTCAATGAACTTAAACGACGCTTGTGCTCAGCACCTATATTGACTACCCCAGATTGGAGTAAGCCATTCCATGTACACGTGGATGCATCCAATTACGCCATAGGATGTGTGTTAGCACAACCCACGAATGAAGGTAACATAGATCTCCCCATAGCTTACGCTAGCAGACAACTGAACGCAGCGGAAAGAAATTACACCACGACGGAACGAGAAGGATTAGGGATGATCTACGCTGTAAAGAAGTTTAGGCACTACTTGTTGGCCAACAAATTCAAGTTCTTTACAGATCATCAAGCCCTATTATACTTAGTCAACAAACCATGTAACACAGGACGATTAATACGCTGGTTTCTATTACTCATGGAGTATGATTTTGAAGTAGTAGTCAGGAAAGGAAAGACACATCTTAGAGCTGACCACCTTTCAAGATTAACCTCAGGAGAAGCTCCTCAAGGAGTAGCAGATGAATTACCAGATGCATACTTGTTTAACCTTGAGATAGCACCAGAATGGGCTAAGCCTATAGTCCCCATTCTCACACACGGACCCAAGAATCCTAGGATAAAGATCAAAGAAGGAGAGATTACCAAGTCTCAGAGATACCAAATAATGGCAGGAAGCATATATAAACAGGATAATCAAAAGATTCTTGCTTGTTGTGTAGATGAATCAGAACATGCGAATTGGTTGCAACTAGCACACGTAGGTGCACTAAAGCAACATCATCCAAAACATCGAACATTACAGACTCTGCAGAGATTGGGAGTATATTGGCCTTCTATGGAAGCAGATGTCTACAAGTTGTGTAAGGAATGCAGTGTTTGCTGTGAAAGACCACCAGTAGAGCATGCGACATTATACACGTGTCTCTCACACCAGACTGGAGTGAACCTTTAGTGACATACTTGAGGACGAACACATTCCCTCAAGGAATGACCTTAGCTCGACAACGCAGTCTAGAGCAGGAAGCTCAAGACTATTCACTTATTGGCGATAATCTATACAAAAGAGGATGAGATGGATATTTAAGACAATGTGTTCATGAAAGCGATTATCTTAGCATACTAGAGACGGCACACCAAGGTGTTGCAGGAGGTCACTTTGGACCAGATAGGATAATCAAAGCCATTCTCTTTGCAGGATTATGGTGGCCCACTCTTCACATGGATGCACATACCTATGTAAAGAGATGTGACGTGTGCCAAAGAACTCAGTTTCCTACTCGCAGAGATGAAATGCCATTGAAACCCATGATGGGCGGACGTGCATTTTCTAAGTGGGGTATAGACTTTGTAGGACCCATCAACCCCCCTGCAAAAGGTACACATGCGGAATACATTATTGTTGCTACAGATTATCTTATGAAATGGGTAGAGGCAAAAGCCACAACAAAGAATGATGCTCACACGACTGCAAAATTCTTATTTGAAAATGTCTTTACAAGATATGGATTGCCTATAGAGTTAGTGAGCGATCGAGGCACTCACTTTCTAAACCAAGTCATTGAATATTTGTTACAGGATTTTATGGTGATTCACAAGAAATCTGCACCATATCATCCTCAGGCCAATGGTCAGGCTGAAAGCACTAACAAGATATTGTGTACCGTACTGACGAAACTCGTGAACAATAAACGTTCAGATTGGGACAAACAGTTACACCACGCTGTTTGGGCATATCGAGTGGCCTACAAGACCGTACTCAATGCAACTCCCTTTCAGATGGTTTTTGGTCAGAATGCTGTGCTTCCTTTGGACTTCTTGATACCGACCCTTAAGGTTGCACAAGAACATCAGTGGACCGGCCATGAATTATCAGCAAGAATAATGGACTTGGAACGATTAGGAGAAACCAGGCTGAAAGCAGCAGCAGGAATATACGCAGCGAAGAAGCGACAAAAAGCATATTTTGATGCACACGTGAAAGATAAAGGCCTAAAAGAAGGAGATTTAGTTCTAGTATATACGCTGAAACAGCACGCACGGAAATTAGAAAAGCGAGGTTATGGACCTATGATCATTAACAGACTTTCGACTAGTGGAGCAGTATAGTTAGCCACCTTAGAAGGAGATATAATGCCTAATTACATTAGTGGCTGTAGAGTCAAGCTATACCAGGAACCTCTTACTGAGGATATGCTTAGACGACTCACATTGGCAAAGAAGCGTAAGGAGGAAGAAAATAGAATACGAGCGGAAGCTCAGGCAGAAGCCATAGAACGCATTAAGCGCATGAAGCTAAGAAGACAAGGACTAGGGAGAGAATATTATAACCATCTGGAAACATCCCCCAGATATCCCATGGCCATGTGTCAAGTAAAGTCAACCACTCATCCTAGCATAGTGGACAGAAGACCATTCATTACAGTTAGGCTAGAGCACGGCAACCCTTGCCAAGAACTCAGGGCTTTAATTGACTCAGGTGCTGCGACTAGTGCGATTAGATGGTCCCACTATAAGGATTCAAGAATAGAAATGCGGCCAATTGAGGCATACCTCATAGGCCTAGGAGGCATGGAAACCCCTTGCATGGGTGAGGTGGACCTTCCTATCTTCATTAAGAATATGACCATGACGGCGAAGCTACTAGTGTGCCATGATGACGACCTGATAGAACCCCTAATCCTTGGCCAAGATTGGCTATACGATCACTCAGTGGACCTAAATCTTAGACAAGGCTCCTTACAGGTTGGAACCTTAGAGCAGAAGCGAGTGATACCGCTTGACTTCCCTAACGGTATTCCGACTGAGGTTTGTAACCCTAGACCCTATGAAATACATGCGAGGGAAGACCGGAAGATCTTTAAACAGACCAGTCACGTTACGTCTACACCAACCCACTCGGGCTTCGCTATGGACAGTTGTCAATCAGAAGGACGACAGGAGATCTTCCCCGGGACTTCCTGCAAACTAGAAGAGGCAGCTACCCATCCGCTAGGGCAGATGGACACAATCATCGGTCAGGTGGGTTGCATCAACGGCCAAATGAGCACTACACCCTGCGGTGCTCATCCTTCCAAACTTGTTGCGGACTGGCCTAGATTAAAGTTAAAGAACGAATCACTTCCTAATGGGCAGGTCACGCAAGTGTTGGATCTCCCTTCTTTTCCAAAGCAGAGTGTCCATCCGACCTCTCAACCTCAACCACGACAGAGTCAACCACGACGAAGGAACCCGGACCGACGACAGTATCAGAAGACACAACAAGGACGGCAGTTTAGGCCACCCAAAGGAAGCGGCACCAGACAAATATGGGTGCCAAAAGGACAAAAAGCACCGAAGAACTCCAACCAAGCAGAGATCGACAAGAAAAAGGCAGAACAGAAACAGAATCAGTATCCACCATCCCCTCGACCTTCTTCTACAGGTCCGAGCATTCGACAAATCTGGATCGCCAAGAAATACCTTACCCATAGACCCACACCCACGCAGATTTGGGTACCCAAACCATGTATCATAGCTCAACCCTTAAGCCATGTAATACATACCCCTCACAAATCTTTCCATCCCTCAACACCACCACACCCGATACTACCTTTGACCCCTCAGCAGAAACCCACCACCCACTCAAGGACTCTTAGGAAATGGATACCGAAGCGTGTCCAATCGTCTTCCCCTAACCCCATGTCTGACAAAACTACCCCCCCGACTAACATACAACCTTGTACCAAATCACTAACCTTTAAACCTTGTAAAAATTCACCCACCAGCATAACACGTCACTCATAATCTCATCGCATCAAGAAATGTATGCTTAATCTCAAACGTGTAGGTGTCTAGAGACCTGCACTAGTGCTGCAAGAAGCATTGCATCCATCACATCACAGCACTTGGCTACACGGGTTACGCATCAGTTATGGAAAGGGATTGCGGTCTCACTTTAATGGGATCATAATTAATTTCCATGCTAATGTGTTAATCTTTTGTAGCAGATCTTTCTCATTAACGCATCAGTCATCATGCAAACCGACGAAGGACCATCAGGAGCAGGCCCCAGTGTAGCGGCAGTGCCCCTCAACGTTTTAGGAGCAGAATCCCACCCGACTGCTCCACCACCAGAATTCCAAGGATTTCCAGGGCCCATGCCGATCGATAACCCACCTATGGGCTACACAGAAAAGATACACCGTAACTCTCACTGGTTTCAGGGACTTGCAGGACCCTTAGCGGACGCGGATTTCATATTTGAATCTACTTTGACGTTTGATGACCGCACTTGGGGAAAATACCAATTCTTCTCCAGAGAGTTCGAAGACCTACAGAACACCCAGGACCTAACTCACGTTTGGGCCAGAGCAGGCTTCACGGAGTATTTCAGTGATCCCCTGCCCAAACCTGACTTTTACAGGTGTTATTACTTAATTACTACTTTGCTGGCCTCAGAGAATAAGGATATCCCCGGAACTTTTATTTTGCCTTCTTTAGTGGATGATCCACCCTACAAAAGGTTTTACCTCTCAAAGGATTTAATCAGAGCGGCCATCAAAATTCATGGCACCCACACACCCACAGATCGAGAAAGATTAATTCCAGACCCTATGAAACGTGGGGATGTCACGAAGTGGGAGGAGATCTCAGCAATTACACCTGAGCTGTCAAAGCCGCTACGGATATGCATGCAACACTTTGCATTCCCCGCTCAGGACAGATTTACCATGCCACACAAAAGAATATGGTTTGGATTGTACTTAGCGTGTACCGGACCTTAGAGTGTTGATCTGGCAAGCTGGATCATTGACCAAATGTATCTGGCACAACACAGATGGGAACGCAAAAAAGTGCTTAATGGATGTTGTGCACTCACAAGAATTGTGTATATGTGCTTGGCTTATGACTTGCCCGGGCAGGCAAGCGCATGCGAGGCACTATTCCTTGCCTTCAAGTGCCAGAGTCACCATCACCACAACCCTCTCCACAGCGATCACCGACAGAAGCCGCCCCCACAGTACAACCTATTCGCATAAGGTTGTCTAGACCAGTGGTCACGGAGGGCACTACTAGTACAGTTGCACCTCAGGCAGCTACAACCACAGGACCCACCACCACAACAGCAGAAGCTCCCACCACTATTGGTGCGGAAGCCTTTTCTTTCCCAATACCACACATGGAGGCAGAACCAATAAACACAACGTTCGATTTTGAGATGCCGGATGCATTCTCAAATGAATTCCAATTTTCAGAGGCATTGATGTTCTCCCAAGAACATGAACACCCCAGCTACCCTACCACACCGCGAGATCTGCCACAGGGACAAGTTGTGTCTAGCTCCGATGATGAACGAACAACCACAGATGACGAAGAAGGTGACGATGAAGCTAGCCAGGGCACACATGATTCCCAAGAACAAGGACAGACAGACGGCCAAGGCCAACAAACCGATGCGCACGGTGACACCAGCACGCACGAAGAGGAGACTTTTGAAGCGGCAGCTTACACGCTGGCAATCAAGAAATTATATCGTACGATGGAGAAAGTCTGGGCACGGAAGAAGTTAACTGAAGAGGAGAGCCAGGCATTAATTGAACAGGAACTCATCTCCGGAGGATTCGAAGACGCATACATCAAAGGGTTCAGAGAGTTAGTCAAATCAGTAGGCTCCAATGAAGCACTCAGGTACTTACAAAGAAAGCAACTACCACAGTTTGACCCCCGCCGAGTGCGACTACTTTCAAAGCCCGGAGAGTATATTCGCGTACCAACAGGAGCTCAGTCTTCAGCACAAGTCAGGGAGGCACGCCTCGTCCCCGAAAGTTCATTGACCGCAGAACCCATCCTTGTAGATTCCCCGCCACGTACTACCGTTGTACATACTACCACTATCCTTGAAATAACATCCACACCTTCTACTCCTCTCTCACCTCATGCTTCACCAACCCATCCTGTATCCCCAACACGTCCACCTGCTCCTCCCATATCCACACCAGTCCATGGCAACATAGCCACACCCTTTGCCCTGCCCATTCATGCCACCATGCCCCCACCCAATCCTCCGCGTCTACATGTTAACCCCTTCACCCCTTCATCCTTCCCATCCTTTCCCCCACCTTTAAGACACCCTTTCACCTTTCTAACCCCACTAACCTTCTCACCAATTTCACCTCCTCATCCCACCATAACCCCTCTATCCCCTTTTCACCAAGCTACTCCAGCCATCCCCCCTGTAAATTACTCTACATTTGTAAACCCGTCTTCACACCTACACAACCACCCACTTACACACCGCTTTTCACAGTCACCGCACTGGACACGTCCAATGACATGGACATATCACCATCCACCTCACCAGCACCCACTCCACTCACAGCACCATCATATTTAGGTACGTCACAGTTTTCCACGATCACCACTGCATCCACCTTCCCAACCCCATTCCCCATTCCCGCTGCATCTACTTCCACTGCATCATCACTTAGCACTTCATTACTATTATCGCCCACCATAGACACTGCACTTCAACAAATGTTCACATGCATGACACAAGTACGAGATGAGTTTGCATCTCTTGGCATCAACTATCAACAGCTGCAGAGGACGACAAATGAATTACAGTCGCAGCTCAATTCATTATCAATCGAGAATGCCTCGTTAAATACGCGACACCAAGAACTAAGAGAGGCCTATCATAAGCTAGAGTTAGAAAGTGAAGAGAAGACAAAAGAAGCCACTGCTGATCTGGACAACCTGCTTCGAGCCCAAACAATTAGGAACGCAACGCTGACCAGGAACATGGGCCTACTCAGGAGGCACCTAGCCGCAGCCCAGGAGGAGAACGTGAGACTCCAAGCGCAGAATAGAGAAAATTTGGAAGCGGCACTAGACCACCCTGAACAACCATTAAGTCCGAGCAGATTCAAGGCAATCCCATCTGAATCGATGCGGATGTTGCTAGATGACCACGTTCGACTGCTAGAGGACTACGATCGAATGAACGAAGAACATCAGAAGCTAAAAGAAGATCACAAGTTACTACAGCTCAGAGAAACGGCACCACAACACGCACCAGTGGCAGCAGAAGTACCAGAACCTGTGGACCCCTCTCCTGAACTCATAGAGGAACTCAACGCACTACGGGCCCAGGTAACCACTCTCCAATCACGCATAGATGTATACGAAGCACCACCACGGCCTGATTCCCCACCGGAGATCCCAGCTGACGACGAGAACATAACCATTCCGGTGGAGGAAACGTTTGAAGACGCATACGAGCCAATACCCATCCCAGGCGGACAAGTCGCGGTCGAAGGCCAGATGACCTATGAACTTCCGACCCCCGCATGGATGAAGACTGTGGAGGAGATTGGAACAACGCACTCAGCTAGAGTCGAGGCCCAGCTACATGCTATGGCCATGATAGAAGAACAAATTTTGCAATCTCCCTACTTTGCTCAATTGGCCCCACGCAGGTACATATCCGGGCATGAGCTTCAATACAAACCTTACTTCATGCTAATGGCCGAATACCAGCTGGCCATAGAAAAGCGAACTGGCAAGAAGCCATCACATGCAACCCAGTTCGAGCCTGAAGACTTGCCACTGGATGCGCAACAAGGCACTATTTATCAACCAGATTGGCGTACACGTCTTTTACAGGAGTACCCAGAAATGATGAGCACATGGGTGAAAGCGCCCTTACACTTAAAGTATAATCCTTGCTGGGGACCAGTACCACGACGCCGCTCCTGGACTGCATTCGCTATCAAAGTACAAAACAATAGGCAGTGTCAGGACTGGCTGAATTACCCCTACTTCAAGCCACCCACCGAGTTGCCCACTGTTGGCTATATGATGGCCACAATCCGTCACTGGCTCCCTCGCCTGAAGCATATGGATGATATCGCAGCGCATATGACTGTCAAAATTTTTGACATGATGCAAATGATATTTAAAGTCTTCCGGAGAGTCAAAGCACCGCATGTAAACACCCCGGGATTTGAGCATGGTAACTTTGATCTAGTATATGACATGAGCACAACGCCATCGCTCCGGGTGTGTTATGCCTGGCACTGTAGGATAAAATACCTCCCGGCATGCTATAAACAAACCTTTGAAGAGATGTTCACCACCGGGTTTTGGGAATACCATTCCGAGGTATTCATCAGCAGGCCCACACATTTATTGCAGCTTTTTGCCTGTGAACGAATGGTTTATTCCACGCATTATCAACTCCCGCCACCCGACGAACAGCAACCGATCAACTGGGAGAAGCTCGAGGCTGATCTGGCCCGAGGCATTAGAGTATCTGAGCACACCCTCGCTCACGACCTCCTACAAAACTACATCCGGCAGACCGCACAACAAGGTTCTGTCGAGGACGACAGAAGCGAGAGGGAGGGGGGTGTTGGAAGCAGTCAGAGGCACAGACGACATGGAAGCATGTAAAGACGGAGCAGGGAGCCAGTCGGATCATTTTTTCAAAACAATTATATTTTTATTATTTCTTCAAACATCCAACAGTGATTTTCATCACTCTTGTAACATATGTAATATAGACAAAACCCCATTTTGTAATTCATAGCTCCATTTTGTGCAAGCCGAGGAGTCCTCGAGCTTGAGGAGCTTAGGTAGAATACGCGTACCAGTTTTTGTTATTTTTAGACATCGTTTACCCTTCCAAATAGCCTCTAGGACCTATTTTTTAACTATGCCGGTCACTAGATGTGAAACCGGTCAAAACTAGTCTAGAAACTATAAAAAGAGCTAGAGAGCTCATTTTTGAGGTTGGTTCATTTTGGTTAGAGTGAGCTTGTAAGAGTAATAGAGCTAATTTCCCACCTTCCATTGAGCATTCTTGAGTAATAGAGCTAATTTCCCACCTTCCATTGCGTCTTGCTTGTCTCTTCATTGTGTGTGTGTATGTGTGTGTGCATCTTTGTGCTTCTCACCTTCACTCTCACATCATCTCACGTTCACGATCTTCATATCTCTCCTACCTCTCCCACGGATTGACATTAAGGAGGTGACGCTTCTTAACGTGGTATTTACCATTGTGCTAGAGCAACAAGATCTTTGTCGCGGCAGGCTGCATGGTGTTCATTACCTATGCACATCTCTGAAAGTCTGGCACATAGATTGGTAACTTGAGGAATGCCTCTATGCCCGCTTGTGTCCATACGTCCTCAATATGAGGTAGTCCTTGTATTATTGTCTTGAAATCCTGGGACATGATTGGAAAGCAATGATCTGTGTCCATGATTTTGATGGTAGCCATGAAGATTAGCTCTGCCACTGGTTGATCATCCCTAAACCAGTGACCTCTTGCTTTTGTTACTGATTCCAACGGAAGAAGTTGCACCTCTTCTTGCTGCGTAGATTCGGAATCAGTGGAAGCCATCTGCACTCAATATAGAGTATGAATTAGTATTCATATGTTTTCAGAAATCTTCCTCTATATGCTGGTTATAAGTTCGATGTTGCTCCGAGTGCATGGTGTCGTCCCTTTCCTGTGTGAGAAAGGTAATACCTGGATCTTTTACATTTTTATGCATTTTTATATTTTTTGCTGAAAAGAAAACAGAAAGGTTAGTCCATAGCCGAAGCGGTTAGTAATTTTTTTGGATTATTTCTTAATGTATGTACAAGTGCTCTCCTATTTCCCTATTAGGAAAATGTGCTTGACTATCTTGAAATAGAAGAAGGATGTGCCGAATGCTTGGCCTTGTAATGTGGCCCTATCATGCATACTTTGGATCTCGACCACTCCATATGTGTGCAATTGGAAGTAGTTGGCGTATGCATGTTGTCCCGTTTGTCTTTTGGCATCCAGATTTGCTTAGTTGTGCTGGGCTTCGTTGTATGTTGCCCACTTCTACTGAATGTGGCTCTTTTCTCCTTGTTGTAAGTCTGCTTCATCTGATCTATGACTTTCGGCACGTCTCGGGCTGCCTTTACAGACTCTTTCTTTCTCCAGTATCTCTTTATTCGTGGTTGTTTAGTCGGTGGGTTGCATTGGTTCTTCTTGTTTCGGGGATCCTCCCTCCCGTTGATTTGCCTTGGGATGCAAGACTTCGGAACCCAAATTTGCGATCGATCTTGTTGAGCAGCTACGACTATCTTGGGAATCCATAGTGTAGTAATTTGTCGATGATTTCGCTGTTCAGATGGAGTTGGTTTTTGCTTTGCTCGTTTGTTCTGATGTCCGTTGTGCTTTTGTCTTCGGAGATATTCCTTCACTTGATCTTTCTTTATCCACACTTGGTTAGAATATTGAATAGGGTATATTTTAATGGTGACAGGTTTTGAATTACTCTGAGGCATAGTCTCTTTGATGCAGGGTGTTTCAGTGAAGTTGATTTCAGTTTGAGTGATACTCTCAAGATTTGCTAGACTGGAACAAGGTGTGCAAGTGGAATTCACTGTGTCCGCACATATAGTACTCGATGAAGGTGTATCTATAGTGCTAGAGATCATGCATTCAGGGCTTTGTTCATTAGATTGAATTGTTTGCTCCATGCTCACAGATTTTAATGGTCGCTCATCTAGCAGACTGAATACTTCACGATGTCCTATCCTGGCTGAGATATATCCTAACGCCAATTGAATGGTCACCTCGTATTCGTAAATCCAGTCTTGACCTAACACAACCTCTTCAAGTAAATCTTGGTCATGACATACTAACAGCTTTTGTTCCATGGTGTTGTTGCCAAGATGCAATGGTAAGGTGATCTCACCTATGCACTGAGTAATTGTTCCTCCTATTCCTATCAACTGGGCCATTGATGGGCGTATTGTCTCTTTGAGTTTTTGGGTCAAAGAAAACTTAATGCAGCTTACAGCGGCACCTGTGTCAATAAGAGCATTTACCAAGTGATACTCCGTTTTTCCGGCTCCCAAATTTAGATAGGGTTGTGTTCTTTGCGATCCCAGATTTTGAGTGGCTCTAAAATTAGCCATCGGGATGAGTTCTTCTCCTTGACGATATCTTTCATCTCGCTCTCTCATCCAGTCTTTTCGTTTCTTTATCCTTTCCAAAGCTTCTTGTCTCGCTTCTTCTCTTATTCTTTCCTCTTCTACGCGTCTATTCTTACCTTTGAGTAATCGAGACAAAGCTTCTTCTGTTAATGGTTCTAGGTATTTTTTTACTCTACACCCACTGATGTAGTTTGGTAACACGTCTCCATCTAGGGTTGCTAAGCTAATGGCTCCACTTGTAGATATACGATTGATGATTAATGGGCCATATCCTCTCTTTTGCAATTTCTTAGCATGTTGTTTCAAGGTGTATACCAAAACTAAATCTCCTTCCTTCAATTTTTTGTCCTTGATATGCGCATCAAAATAGGCTTTTTGTCGTCTTTTAGCAGCATAAATACCCGCTACTGCTTGTAACCTAGTTTCATGAAGCTTTTCTATTTGGTCCAATTGAGCTGATAATTCATGTCCTGTCCACTCATAAGTAGCTCTAAGAGTGGGAATCAAGAAATCAATTGGCAAAATAGCGTTTTGTCCATATACTAAGTTAAAAGGAGTAGTGCCTATTGCAGTTTTATAGGCTACTCGGAATGCCCATAAAGCATGGTGTAACTGCTTATCCCAATCTGATCTACCGTTGTTGACAATTTTGGTGAGAACAGTACACAAGATTTTATTTGAACTTTCTGCTTGTCCATTTGCTTGTGGGTGATAAGGGGCAGATTTCTTATGACTTACTAAGAATTCATTCAACAAGGCTTCTATTACTTCATTGACAAAGTGCGTACCTCTATCACTGACAATCTCTATAGGTAGTCCAAATCTAGTGAAGACGTTCTCGAAGAGAAACTTGGCTGTAGTTCTTGCGTCATTTTTCGTTGTTGCTTTTGCTTCAACCCATTTAGTCAGGTAATCTGTGGCTACAATTATGTATTCGGCATGTGAACCTTTTGCTGGTGGGCTAATAGGTCCTATAAAGTCTATTCCCCACTTCGTGAAAGCTCTAGCACTCATCATGGGTCTAAGTGGCATCTCATCTCTTCTAATAGGATATTTCGTACGTTGACAAGTATCACACCGCTGCACATATGTTATGGCGTCTTGATGTAGAGTTGGCCACCACATTCCAGCAAAGAGGATCATTTTTGCTGTTTTGTCTGCAAAGAAGTGTCCTCCTGCGGCTCCTGTATGGGCTATTTCTAAGACAGAAAGATATTCATTTTCGTGAATGCACATTCTTAATTGGTTATCTTTCCCGCGTTTAAAGAGTTGTTTTCCTATGATGGCATAATCTTTACTCTGTTCTTCAAGAGCACGTTTCCTTGCTAAGGTAGCTCCGTCCGGGTACTCTCTAGTTTTCAAGAACTTTACTAGAGGCATGCCCCACCTTGGTGCTATTGTAGAATAGCATAATGTAGGGTTCTCATCTGGGGTTTGTTCTTGACAGGTTTGACAGGTTGACACATAGTTATGTGCATCTCGTTGCATGGTTGGCCAATATATGCCAAATCTCTTGAGTGTTTGCCACGTTCCATTTGCGTTCAAATGAGTGTTCCATTGATTTATGTGTGCTTTCTGAAGCCACATTTCTTGTTCCTCTTCCTCTATGCATCTCATCAGCAATCCGCTTGAATCCTGGTGGTACAAACTTCCCGCAATGATGTGGAGGGTTTTAGTCCTCCAGAGATCTTGCGTCTGGTTTGGCGTGATCCCATCTTTAGGTCCATGTGTAAGTATCGGGATCAATTTTTCTGCCCACTGAGGACATACTTCCAGGTTAAAAAGATAAGTATCTGGCAGATCATCAGGAACTCCTATGGGTGGTTCTCCATGGGTCATACGAGATAAGTGGTCTGCCCTGATGTGGGTGTTTCCTTTCTTGACTATTACCTCAAAATCAAATTCCATTAGCAATAAAAACCATCGCACTAGTCGTCCTGTATTGCAAGGCTTGTTGACTAAGTACAATAGGGCTTGATGATCAATGAAGAATTTGAATTTGTTTGCCAGTAAATAATGTCTGAATTTCTTGACTGCGTATACCATCCCTAGGCCTTCTCTCTCCGTAGTAGTATAATTGCGTTCCGCTTAATTTAACTGTCTACTGGCATAGGCTATCGGGTGGTCTAATTTTCCAGTGTCAGCTGGTTGAGCTAAGATGCAACCAATGGCAAACTTGGAAGCATCCACATGAATGTGAAACGGTTTATTCCAGTCGGGGACTCGAAGGATGGGTGCTGAACTCAATCGATTCTTTAACTCATTAAAGGCTTTTTCGCATTCTTCAGTCCAATTGAATAAAGTCAATAATGCGTAAAGAGGTCTAGCAATTATGGCGTACATATGTATGAATCTTCGATAGTAGCCACAATGTCCCATAAATGCTTGAACTTCTTTAGCAGTTTTAGGTCTTGGTAAATCTAAAATTACTTTAATTTTGTCTTCATCTGTTGAAATTCCATTCTTAGAGACAATATGTCCTAGGATTTTCCCTTGTCGCACCATGAAGACACATTTTTCAGGATTGAGACATACTCGATATTGTCGACATTTAGCAAAAATCTTTTCAAGTTCAGAGATGTTCTCTGATCGTATAGCTGAATATGTACAAAGATTGTCCACGTATACCTCCATACTTTTTCTCAGAAATTCTTTGAACACATGACACATCAATCTTTGGAAAGTAGCTGGGGCATTCGTTAAACCAAAAGGCATGACTCTAAAGGCGTATACTCCCCATTCAGTTGCGAATGCTGTCTTATGTTGGTCCTTAGGAGCAATGGCTACCTGATTATACCCTGAAAAGCCATCCAGAAAACTATAAACTTCCTTCCCTGCTACCCTTTCCAAGAGATGATCAGTGATTGGTAAGGGATAGCTATCCCTTATGGTTGCGGCGTTCACTTTCTTCAAATTGATGCACACTCTTAACTTTCCATTCTTTTTTGGTACAACCACCAAGGGTGATACCCATTCCGTGTGCTCAATTTCATAGATGAATCCAGCATCTAATAACTTATCTATTTCTTCTTTTATCTTGGCTGAATACACATCATTATAAGTATATGGTCTCTGTTTTGAAGGTTTGGCTTCGGATGTCATGGGGATTCTATGCGCACATATAGATGGATCTACTCCCTTTAAGTCTTTATAAGTCCAAGCAAAGACATCCCGGTATTCTCTTATGAGACGAATTAACTCCTGTTCTTCTTCCAATGAGACATCCTGTCCTATGAAGGTATATCGTTCTTCTCCTCCTTCCATAGTTACTACTATCTTTTTGGTCTGTTCCTTATTATCATATGCTATTCCAGGTTGTGCTTCCCTTTTAGGCATTTGAATAGCAATTTTCCTCTCCTCCACTTCATATTTTTTAAAATGAGCTGGTACCTCAAATTGGTCTTGGAGTTTGTTTTCTTCATCTTCTAATTCCCTTTCAACTTCTAATTCCCCTTTTTGTGTAGGTTCCTTATGTGTTTCATTGGCCGTGATCTCTATGTTGGTGGTGCCAATCCCTAGAGCCATGGGTTCAGGTTCCATTTCGATGCTCTCGTAGTCCTCCTTCCAGTCTTTCTCGATCACTTCTCCTTCTTCTGCCTCCTGAAGGACTACCATATACAGGCTAACATCATAACCCTCCTCATCGATACATTCGTTCATGGTCACTACTTCTTCGTTTACACAGACATCGAGGGTAGCTAAGATTTCCATCCAACCGTGAGGTTCGAATTCTTCATCCGGAAATACTTGTGGCATATAGGCTGGATCTTGTACAGATCTCACTGTTCCTTGTTTCTGCTGCCATCCTTTTCTTCTCTCCTCTTCCTTCTTTGCAGCTTGACATATCCATAGATGAGTGTCCTCGTTCATCCAAGATTGATCACTAGAACCTGCACTATGAACAGATTGATCGTCTTCCTCTTTGTGGATTTGATTCCATTGTAGAGGTGGCACATCTTGATAAGTGTATGTATGTAGGTTTATCCTAGTGGTGGTTCCTGCGTGTTGTAGGTATACTGCATCTTTTCCCCAATCTTGTACGACCTTTAGCTGTCTCATGAAGGGCCTTCCCAAGATCATTTCATAATTGCTTGGCCTTTCAAAGTGACAAATTGCTAAAGTATGTTCAAATTCCACTCCACACGTGGTGAAGACTACTCGTTCCAACAATCCTAAGGGTCTTTCCGTATGTCCATCTGCCATTTGAATTTTCATGCGTGTTGGTCTTAATGCTGGTTTTCCCCATTTCTCCCAAATTTCTTTGGTAGCAATGCCGACACCAGCTCCTGAATCTAGTATGGCTTTGGTAGTGTAACCCCTATAGGTGATTGGAAGACAGGTATTTCCTTCATCTCCTTCACTAAAGTCTCCTACCTTATCCACTGGAATTCTCACTGTTTTCACTTCGTCAGCTACCTCTTTCTTTTCCTCCTTGACTTCCCATTGATTGATCAATTTCTCTTTTAAGTGTGGTTTTACCTTTAACAATTCTTCGAATGTGAGGGTACATGGGATTTTTACCTCTCTAAGACGTTGTATGAACTCCGATGTTTGGACTGATGGGTTCGTTTCCCGTCTCGTTATTGATGGAATGCGATACAATTCTGAGTTGTGTTCGTACTCCCCGGTGTAGTTGGGTAGTTCCTTTACGTCTTCCTTGTCACTTGCATCCATTGGAAAAATTTCTTCTGAATTTAGTTCAGGTATTGAACCCTCTATTTCATTTTCTGCTTCTAATTCTTCAAAGGGCGGTTCCATTCCTTCTACCTTTTTCCACTTGTCCTCTTGAACTCGTGCCCATAGATCCTTAGTCCAGTCTCCTTCTACTTCGAGGACTATGGATCCTTCCTTTCCCTCAACACCATGTTCTTCATTTTGTGGTCTATATACTTCAGGCTTTTCCTGAGTGTTTAGGCACTCTTGGAATTTTTCTTCGGAAATTCGGGTATTTGGTAGAGGTGATGCGGGTTTTTCTAAGGTTTGTTGCGCAATTTCTATCAATTTCTTGCATATTTCTAACCTTTCTTTCTCTAAGTCGCCTCTCGGATATTCTCTCTCATGTTGATCTACCGTAGGTCCTGCTTTTATTCGTGCCTTATATGCCTGAATCCACATGGCTAATTCTTCAGGCACAGGATCTGCTAGGACGGATCCTACCTCCTCCTTTTTATGCTCATTTTTATTTTCTTCTTCCACTTGCGGTTCCTTCGTTGGTTTCTGTTTACTCTTTTCATTTTCCTTCCTTTGTAATAACTTTTTTTCTTTTATCCTATCTCTTCGGTTCTTCCATCTCTGGGATCTTTTACTGGCGATACTTTTCTCTAGTTCTTCGGAGTCTTCTACTTTGTGAGGGATGGTTATATTCCCTTCTTTGTCCCTTTGATCATTCTCGTCTGTTTTATCAGGGTTTTCTCTGGCCTTGGCTCTTGTTATGGCTTTCAAGGGTACAGTGTACTCCTTGTCGCTCCCTGATGATTCAATCACTTCTATCACATTAATCTGCACGTTAGATGTGACTTTGTTGGGGTTCTTAGGACAATCTCTGAAAAGATGTTCCTTACCACAATCGCTACAGTAGCCTTCCCAATGTTGTGGTGGTGGTGGGTTTGGTAATGTACATTCTCTGATATAGTGGTCACCTCCACATCTGTAGCATGGTCCTCTGGGTACAGGCTGTCTACTCATTGGTCGAGGTGGCATGGTTGCTCTAGGAGCTGTGTACATTAAGGACACATAATCCTGCTCGTGTCCGTATGAACTATCCGGTGTTTCCATGCCATAAGCATATGGGTCATACTATTGCCCATATTCTGTTATTGCGTTTTCATAACCAGGGTATGTTCCTTGACTAGGCTCGTAAAATGAGTCATATGGGTCATTACTAGTCAAAGGTGTGGCTGGCACTATAGCCCTTTCTAGATTTTCTTCTGGTTGTGCGATCTTGACTGGGACAACGTTCTGAGGGTGGGGCGGTTGTTGTCCTAGTACAGGCTGTGGTTGCGTGTAACCCTGATATGCGTATGGTCGTGGTATGGGTGCCTGCGGCTGATAAGAGGGATACCTAAAAGCTTCACCTCCTTGCTGATTCTGCGGGTATCCATATGGTCTCACATAAGGCTGGGTGGGTCTGGTTTGCCTATTGTAAGGGCAATTCTCCGTGCTATGGTTTGTATATCTCTGTTCTATACTGCAATATTGTAGCGGTCCGGAGACAGAGGGTCTATGAGGAGCATAGCCTGGTGGTGGGACTACTCCCCTGGTACACAAATGAGAAGGATGATCTCCTCCGCACTGCATACATCTTCTAAGCATAGGCAGCCTCATAGGATTAGTGGGATAATTCCTCTGTCCTTGAACATTCAGTTTTTTTGCTAACAAGTCGGCTATTTCCTCCACGTTGTTTTTAGGGTTCGATGTGCTACTGGCTGACTCTTCGCTTTTCAAACTACCTTGGGGTATTTTCAAGTCTTCTGCAAGGTTGTCTTCTAGGTCTATACATTCCTTCATACACTCTTGCAAAGTTGGAACTCTCTTTACATACACTAATGACCTCAAAGTTCCGTTCAACAATCCTTCCAAGAATAATGATACCATTTTATTCTGCGTCGGTCTCTCTTCTACTGGGCATCTATCCACATATTGCTTGAATCTTCTTGCTGTCAATCTTACTGACTCGGTAGGGACTTGTTTGAAGCTGTGGATTAATGATGAAGAATTGTTTTTAATTCCTGATTTGGTAAATTCTTCAATCATTTCTTGATATACCTGCTCCATGTTCTGAAAGGTATTCGGGTCCAATGGCTGAAACCAAGCCAATGCCGTGTCTGACAAGGTAAGGCCAAAAGACTCATACTGAATCAGAAAGTCATCTACCTGCTCGGCTCTAACTACTTGTTTAAACTCTGCTATGTGGTTGTAAGGTTCACTAGAGCCATCATAGTGATTTCTCATGCACTTGGCAACTTGGATCGGTCTTAGTCATCTTCCTGCTTCAGGATGCCTGGGCATCACTGGGAAAATTGGTCTCCCTATTGGTATGCTTGGTCCTCTCACTACCTGTGGTCTGACTGGAGCATGAACTCCATGTCTTGGATCAATAGCTGGTTGTGGCCGGTAGTTAGGATTAATAGCAGGCATTGCAAATTGCACATGTGGTCTGACTGGGATCTGGGCTTGTTGTGTTTGCTGTGTTTGTCCCGACTGTTGATATGAATCGTTCTGAGATGTTCCAAGTGGATTCCGTGAAGTAGTGGCTTGGTCCCTAGGGGGGAACACTGGGATATTCTGATATTTCAATTCAGCTCTCTCTAACTCTGTTAATGGCCAATATCTTCTCTGATTTTTATCCAAATATGTGATGATGGTGGGGAACTCCGGATCCTGTAACTCATAGATGGTAATTGGATTAGGAGCAGCTTCCCATATAGAGGAATGGGCTCTAAGCAAATGCTCCATCCCATTGATCAAATACACATCTATTAGAGTGTCATCCTGGGGAATCAGGTCTCCTCTCCAAATTTTTGTAATCGTAGATCTCCCTCTAGGAGTAGTTACTTGCTCTTCGTTTCCACCGCCATTTAAGCTTGAAGCATTATTTTCTTCACCATGCTCGTTAATGTTTTCCGGGTGTTCTGTGACCACGTATTGAATATCTTGTTTGTCCATGTACAGTCCTCCTACGTACTTGACTGCTGGTCTAGGCACTATGTAGGCTTCTGATGCTTTCTGTAACCTGGCCATAGATCTGTTTAAGCCATCCAAATAGATAGGGATCTCGTTGTGGTTGGTGTTCACATACTCCAAGGAGGTTCTGTATTCTCCCTCAATGATTGTCATCATGCCAATCATGGGTACAGTGTTTTGCATATCCTCTGAAGCCATGGGAATTTCTCCTTCTGACTCACTGGAGGTTTCAGAATAATGTGAACGGCTACTTGGCTCGGCTACACTCCCTACAGAAGAAATCACACTTCTTCGGCTTCCTAGGGTTCTTCCGGATCTTAGGTTCATCCACTTAAGAGCTCTGATCAGATCTTGTCAACCTCTAGCCTCTCGAATTCCAAACTATAGCTTAGGAGTCTAGAGAAATTTGGCCGGAAAAAGACTGAAAAATAACTTTTTCCTTGGTCACGATACTTGACCTCTCAAAATATACGATACACGATCTCTAGCTCCCAACGACCTCTGAGAAACGATCTCTGGTTCTAAACGATCTTTGGACAACACGATCTCTTGCAGACGATACACGATCTCGGACGAATATCGCGATACCTGCCAAACGATACCGATCGCTAAGTGAAACGATACCGATACCTAAAGGCAAACGATACACGATATCCGGTCTCAGGCGATACACGATACTCAAAGGGAAACGATACTTGGAAATAGACGATACCCGATATGTGGGAAGTATCGCGATCTTTGCTCTAGACGATCTCTGGGCCAAACGATACTTGGCTGAAAACGATCGACGATACTTGGAATCTCACGATACACGATCTCCGACAAATATCGCGATACCGGCTAAACGATACCGATACTTAAAGGCAAACGATACACGATATCCGGTCTCAGGCGATACACGATACTCAAAGGGAAACGATACTTGGAAATAGACGATACCCGATATGTGGGAAGTATCGCGATCTCTGAGTATCCGACGATACACGATACTTGATTCCTCGCAAACGATCGCTGGCAAAGCGATACACGATACTTATCAGGTATCGCGATCTTTGACCAAACGATACTTCTCAAGTATCGCGATCGGCACGAAACGATACTCAATCCACGATACACGATCAACGATCGCTGGTGAAACGATCTCTGATTAAGTATCGCAATCGGTATGGAACGATACACGATCGATGGGAAATATCGCAATACTCAACCACAGGAGCAAAACGATACTTGTGAAGTATCGCGATACTCGACCGCGGGAGTAAAACGATACTCGACCCTTAGACAAATTTTAACAATTGTTTTTGAGTTTTTGATTTTTCCCCCTTGATCTCCTAGCTCCACTCTCCTCTCTTCACTATCTGTATCAACCAAAACGCAACTTTTTGCCCCCTGAAAGCTCTAACGATACTTGGCGCAGATCGTTTTACACATATAATGAATTTTTTGAATAATCAGAAGGATCTAGCAATGGAATGGCTCACCTCTGAAGCTCTGACACACTCTTCTAGCTCCTTTCCTAGCTCAAAGGCACTCCTCAAGCTCTGCCACGATATTCAGCTGCTCACGATACTCGATGCTCACTCTCACGATACTTGTTCAAACAAGTGATTTTTCAAATGATTTTTTTTTGGCTTTTATACTTGGAGTTTTCTAGCTTACAAAAAGGAAACTTTTCTGAACAAAACTAAAATCTACTCTAATGACTTGGTCCACTCTCTACTCACTCCTACTCTACTCCTTCTACTCACTTCCCTAAACTAACAACTCACTACACACACTCCAAGAATGAGAAGTAGCAAGTGCGGCTGAAAATGACTTACCAAAGAAGAGAAGATTTCCACTCCTCCACTTACTTCA
The DNA here is from genome assembly GCA_020310875.1 of Ceratopteris richardii. Lineage (NCBI taxonomy): Eukaryota > Viridiplantae > Streptophyta > Polypodiopsida > Polypodiales > Pteridaceae > Ceratopteris > Ceratopteris richardii. Next base: position 75,049,253 of record CM035412.1, on the reverse strand, counting down.
ACGCAAAAAGCTACTTACCATCACACGAATGCCTCGGTTTGATTCGTCACTCCCCGGCAACGGCGCCAAAAAGTGTGTTGTCCTAAGTATCAACTTAGGGACTTGCGGAGAAAGAGACTATACCTCAATCCCCTCACAAGTGCATATAGTGGGGATACACACCTTTAATTATCAATCCAAAGAGTATACAAACCTAGCCGAGTGTATGAGGACATGCAATCACGTAATGATCAATGCAAATGAACTACTCAAAGAATGTAAATGAGGCAAAGACTTATCCAAACAAGCTCCAACTGTTGGTCAAGGCGAAACGATACTTGGTGCAGCAGCCGTCAGTATTTTGGACTTTTCTCCCAGCTCCGAACTCCAAATATAGCGAATAGCATATGCGTTTCGAAGCTCTCGAGGAGACGCATCCAATGGCAGTGGTTTCACTCAATTCAGACGCTCCTACTTCAAGTTATGAGCGAAATACTGAGTCACGGGAACACTTTCCTACACTTCAGCACCTCCTACACTTCGCACACACCTTTCCTACAGCAAAGAAACACTCTCAAGGATAGACCACACTCACAAGCACTCTTTCCAAGCAATACACATGCATACGAGCTCACAAAGAAGAAGATAAGGAAGGAAGAAGACATGAATTCGAATTTCTGTGCTCTCTCTTCTCACAATGGCAAAAAAGTCCATTACAAAGAGTCACATTTGACTTATATACTAGTGCCCTAAAAATGGTCCTTTCACACAAGAGACCGGCACTTTATTCACTAAAAAGACTAAATTTCTACTATTTTACATGGGTGAGCTTCTAATCTTCTGTGGGGATGCATCTAGAGGACTCCTCTAGTGCCTTTACAATGGAAAACATATTACAATAATGATTATCGTACAAAAATATGAAGTCCAAATCGGAAAAAATTTTGGGGCCCGTCTTTTTCTCTGCTTTGTGCGCTCTTTAGCTCTGCAACAGCGTGCTATGGTTGTTAACACATTTATGTTGTCTACAACTATTTACTTTATCTCGTGTTGGAGACCTAAGGAGAAAGACTTGGCCAAAGTGGAAAGAATCTGCAGAACTTCCTTTGGACTGGGACCCCAACAGGAGGGGGATTCCCAAAATCAAATGGGAAACTTTCATTAGCCCGAAAGACTCAGGGGGCTTAGGAATTTTGGATATCGTTGGATTGGCTGACAAGCTGGCAGCAAAGTGGCTTATCAAGGCTTGGAGCAATAGTGAGTCCTCTTGGGCTAAATTGATCTTCAGAAACATGGAAGACCTTACCCTGGTTGGCCTTCTTGGTTGGAAGGACATAGGGATTCTCATGCTTTTGTTCTCCCCCCACCCGGTGTCCCCTAAAGGCTCTAGCCTCGTGCATTCTTTATGAAAGAGTTGGAACAAGGCCAAACAATTCATCAGAATGAGTGATGAGTGGAAGTGGGCAGATGGGATAAGACAAAATGACTCTATCTGGTTCCCGATCGATGGCATTAGAGGGGTGGAGTCTTGGAACCTCCAAACTGCAAAGCGGCTATGGAACGAGGGGTTCAAACAGTGGAAACAACTCTGGAAACAAGAGACCAGCCAGTGGATTAGGTTCAAAGACTTGGACCCGAGACTTAGAGTTACCCTAGAGGAATGGACTCTTCTTCAAGGAAGATGTTTACCATGGGACCGCTCAGCTACCGACTTTCTCTGTGGTCAGGATCTTCCTTGCTTGGAGGGCCTCAAATGGAGCAATGGAAAGAAACTATCCAGAATCCCCAACTTCAAAGAGAACTTAGATGTTCATCACACTCTTAACAAGAGATGTTGCCTTTCTTGGACCAAACTTCATTGGGAACTAAAATTCATGTATATTTGGCACCCCCTAATTGAGATCAAAAAGTCAGTTCTCGTGTGGCAGATCTTGCACAAAGGTATCTGATCCAATGCAAGGGCTAACAAAATCTGTGGTGTGCCGCCATGGTGCAAGCATTGCCATCGATGCATTGAAGATTTAGCTCACATGTTCTTCGATTGCCCCAAGTCCCGTGTTATCTGGCGTCACGTGACCCAGGTATTGAGACTCACGAACCAAATCAATTGACAACAGGTGTTGTTGGGTGAGGCGGTCGACTGCTCATCGAGGCTCTGGAATGCTATCAGGGGTGGGACTCTTTGGAAGATTTGGAGGGAGCGATGTGTTGTCAATTTTGGCCAAACTCCTAAGGAATGGTTGATCGAGAAATCCTTGTTTCTTCTAGGTAAAAGAATCTCCCAAGATAAGAGATCTCCACCGTTTAGACATCACTGTATTTGTCTCCTCGAAAACAACAAGTTGAAACCCAAATGGGTCCCACATGAGGGTGAAGCTAGATTTATCCGCCTCATTTGTAATGCCCTCTAGCTTGCCATACTCCTCCCCTGCATTGTGGGATTTGGGGGGTCCCATGGGCAATAGTCCCATTCACTTGTAATTTTTCTTTTTTATTTTAATTAAAGTCCGGGACAATAGGCTAAGGCCGAACTTCCTTTTATTAAAAAATAAAAAAGGGAGTTATGTGTGCGTAGAGAGTTGTAGATTTTAGATTGCGTATATGAAAATAGTTTTACACTTCAGATTTAACTAGATTAATGGATGTGTGTGTACATATATATGTTTGTGTATGTGTGTATGTATATGTAGATAGATAGAGAGAGAGAGGGCTTATTAACATTCATATATATGTTTATGTATGTGTATGTATATGTAGATAGATAGAGAGAGAAGGCTTATTAACTGAATCATTTATGTATGTATGTGTAAGTTTCTCTCGTTTTGTATTTGCAAGATTCGTAACCTCTGTCTTTGAAGTATCAAATCTCTCTTTTGGGGTGTGTGTGTGTATATATTGGAAAGAGTATCTTAGAGAATATGGTAGCCTGCATATTCTTGAGTTTGTTGTCCTGCATGTGAAGTGGTATGTGTGTCACATTGTGAAGGGGTGAATTCGTCAAAGCATGGAGGGTTGATTTTCTCAACCTTGGGTAGACCTCATCAATCTCTATGAAGTGATATGGCGATGATAGAGTTTTGGTTAATGGGTTAATATGTATGGCTCTCTAAACAATCGAGCCATCTATTTCACAATTAATAGAGAGCTTGGGTTCATAATTTGGATCATTTGAGACCCATCACTTGATGTTAGTACGCTACAGAAATGCTCATGGGTCTACATGTATTCATTGGCACTATTGTCAAGGATTCAATCCACATGTCAATGCTTCAATTAATTACAATCATCCATAACATCCTCAACAACTTGTTGGCTCTTTACTTTACCTATCTAACATTAAACCAGATATTGCCTATGCAATTGGCATACTCATTCAGTTTGCAAATCAACCTCATCAAATACATTGGGATGCTACTTACAGATTACTGCAATACCTTGCCCTCACTCAACATCATGGTCTTTGGTATAGAGGGGGCATCGAACTCGTGTATATTCATATTCAAATTCCATTGGTGATCCTAATTCTGGACAGACTACTTCTAGATATATATTATTGCTCGGCTCAGGGCCTATCTCTTGGGCAAGTAAGAAGCAACCTATAGTTCCTCTATCATCCATCGGGGCCGAGTATCAACCATCTAGCTTTACAACATGTGAGATCATTTGGCTTCGGCGTTTATTATCTGACATTGGTATTTTGTAGGATACTCTGGCATGCATCCATACTAGTAGTCAATTAGCCTTGGCCATTCACAAGAATCTAGGACTCCATGATCGAATGAAGCACATCGAGATGCAATACCATTTCATCTGTAAGAAGCTTGTATCTTAGGAGATTACTTTGGAGTAGTGTACCCCTCAAGAGAAACTAACGAACACATTCGCAACACTACTAGAAATAGGGGGCGTAGCGACGCCCCCAAATTGAAAAAAAAAACCAGAACCATCGCTTATGCGATGGTAGCGTCGCATAAGCAATGGCCCTATTTTTTTTTTTTTTAAGAGTTGTTGTCGCATAAGCGATGTTAGTGTCGCTTATGCGATGCTAAAACTATGTGCCGCAATTAGCATCGCTAATTAGCGACGCTATTTGCGACGTTGGCAAACTGGCTACGATGCTTTAGCATTGCATAAGCGATGTCTTGTGTTCCAGGGCGTCGCATAAGCGAAGCTCTAGAATGTAAAAAAAAAAATTATTTCTCCCGGCATATTTGTGCCGGGATTTGGACTCAGAGAGAGAGAGAGAGAGAGAGAGAGAGAGAGAGAGAAAGAAAGAGAGAGAGAGAGAGAGAGAGAGAGAGAGAGAGAGAGAGATCGACACACTCCTTGAAGCCAGGTACGCACACATACACACACATACATATGCATACACACACACATATACACACATATACACACATATACACACATAGACACACACACATACACACACGTATACACACTAATTTACATACACACATACACATGCATACACACACATATATACACACATAGACACATGCATACACACATAGACACACACACATACACACATAAACACACACACACATACACATACACACACATATACACACACACATAGACACATACACACTTACGCACACACATACACACACACATCGACACACATTTACACACACACACATACACATGCATACAGACACATATATATAGATGCACACATATGTACACACATAGACACACACATACAATATACACATAGACACGCACACACACACATAGACACACTCACACACATACACACACATACACACACATACACACATACACATACACACATATATATGCATATACACACGCACGTAAAGAGACATACACACACATACACATACAATTATACATATGCATACATACATGCTTACATGCATACACACACATACACACACATACACATACACACATATATATATGCATACACACACATACACGTAGAGAGACATACACATACATGCATACATATGCATACATATGCATACATAATGCATATGCATATGCATACATACATACTTACATGCATACACACACATACACATGCATGCATACATATGCATACATAATGCACATGCATATGCATACATACATGCTTACATGCATACACACACATACACATACACACATACACACACATATATGCATACACACACACATAGAGAGACATACACACACATACACATACATGCATACATATGCATACATAATGCATATGCATATGCACACATAATGCATATGCATATGCATACATACATACTTACATGCATACACACACATGCATACATAATGCACATGCATATGCATAGATACATGCATACACATACACACACATACACACATACACACACATAGACACACACACATACACACACATATACACACAGATTTACACACATACACATGCATACACACACATAGACACACACACACATACACACACATATACACACACACACACATACACACATACACACATACACACATAATGCATATGAATATGCATACATATATACTTAAATGCATACACACACATATGCATACATAATGCACATGCATATGCATACATACATGCATACACATACACACATAGACACATACACACACATAGACACATACATGCACATAAACACATACACACTCATAGACACATACACACTTACACACACACACATCGAGACACATTTACACACACACATACACACGCACACAGACACATATATATAGATACACACGTATATACACACATACACACATAGACACACACACATACACATACACATACACACACATATATACACACACACATAGACAGACACACTTACACACACACATTCCACACACATTTACACACACACATACACATGCATACAGACACATATATATAGATAGACACACATACACACACATACATGCATATGCATACATACACACACATACACACTCATACACATATACACATACACACATACACACACACACATACACACATACACACGTATATGCACACACATAGAGAAAGACATACACACACATACACATACATGCATGCATATGCATACATAATGCATATACATATGCATACATAATGCATATACATATGCATACATACATACTTACATGCATACACACACACATATGCATACATATGCATACATAATGCACATGCATATGCATAGATACATGCATACACATACACACACATAGGCACATACACACACATACACATACACACACATACACACACATATGCATACATAATGCACATGCATATGCATAGATACATGCATACACATACACACACATAGACACATACATACACATAGACACATACACATACATACACATACATACACACACATATACACACAGATTTACACACACATACACATGCATACACACACATAGACACACACATACATACACACACATACACACATAATGCATATGCATATGCATACATACATAATTACATGCATACACACACATGCATACATATGCATACACACATACACATGTAGAGAGACATACACAAACACATACACACACATGCATACATATGCATACATAATGCACATGCATATGCATACATACATGCTTACATGCATACACACACATACACACAGATACATATACATACATAGACACACACACAAACATAGAGAGAGACACACACACATACACATATATATATGCATACACACGCATGTAAAGAGACATACACACACATATGCATACATGCATACATACATACTTACATGCATACACAAACACATACACACATAGATACATACACACACATGGACACATACACACATATACACATACAAACACATATACACACAGATTTACACACATACATAGACACATACACACACATACACAGACACACTTACACATGCATACACACAGACATACACACATAGACACACACACACTTACACACATAGACACACACATACAAACTTACACACACAAAGATACACACACACATATATAAACAAACACATACACCCATAGACACATAAAAACTTACACACACACACACATACACACATCCACACACATTTACACATACATATACACATGCATATAGACATATATATACAAATACACACATATATACACACATAAACACACACATATACACACACATACACACATAGACACATACACACTTACACAGACACATACACACATTCACACACATTTACACACATACATACACATGCATAGACACATATATACAGATACACATGTATATACACACAAACACACACACACACACACATAGACACACACATAGACACACACACACATACACACACATACACACACATACACACACATACACACACATACACACACATGGACACATACACACATATATATGCATAGACATACACATAGAGACATACACACATATCTATGCATACATACACGTAGAGACACATACACACACATACACATGCATGCATACATATGCATACATAAGGTATCCAATTTGGAAGTCAAGATGCACGACTATACAGATTTTATGGACTTCCAAATTATGAATATGGAGAGGAGAGATCTAGTCTTACGAAGAGAGTGGCTATGGGGGTTGGGAGACACACTTAAACGCAGCTATCAAAACGACACACTCGAATTTGAAAAGAATGGAAGTAAAGTTTGTATTCAGGGAGAGAGAGATGTACCTAGTGCACCTCTCATTTCATCACTAGAGTTGTATAGTCTTTGTTATTCTCAGCATGTACAGGACATGTTTTTATTGTATAGTCATGATATGGAGGATTGTACAGACAACTCATATGATGTATATTTTCATGCTAGGAATGTAAATATGAACATGACTTTCTACTATTCTTTTTTGCAAGAGTGTGTGGTTAAAAGTTTTAAGGATCTTATGTTTGAGTACAGCGATGTTTTTCCCACTGACTTACCTAGAGGGCTACCACCTGAGAGAGGGGACATTGACCATGCCATAGAGGTTGTTACTAACACTAACCCTATTTGCAAACCACCTTATAGGCTTAGTGTTTCTCAGCATGAGGAGGTTGAGAAGCAATTGCAGGATTATTTAGATAAGGGCTTCATCAAACCTAGTAACTCACCATGGGCATCGCCAATGCTCCTAGTTAAAAAGAAAGATGGCTCTATGAGACTACGTATAGACTATAGAGCACTTAATAAGGTAACTATCAAAAATAGATTTCCAATGCCTCGGTTGGAAGATCTATTTGATCAGTTACATCAAGCTAGGTATTTTACCAAGCTTGATCTTAGATCAAGATATCATCATATCAGGATTAGAGCAGAGGATGTCCCTAAGACTGCTTTTAGGACTAGATATGGGCACTATGAGTTTTTGGTGATGCATTTTGATCTCACCAATGCTCCTGCCACTTTCATGAAGCTCATGAATAGTGTTTTACGGCCTTATCTAGGACATTTTGTAGTAGACTTTCTGGATGACATTCTGATCTATAGTGCATCAGAAGAACAACACTTGGAACACTTGAGGAAAGTATTTCAAGTGCTAAGGGAAAATTCACTCTTTGGTAAGGAATCAAAGTGTGAATTTTTCAAGTCAGAGGTTAGATACCTTGGGCATATAGTCTCCCAGCATGGAATCCACATGGATCCTGAAAAAGTAAGGGCTATTATGGAATGGCCACATCCAAGAAACCTGGAAGAGTTGCAGACCTCCCTAGGTTTATCAGGTTTCTATCGAAGATTCATTAAGAACTATGCCAAGATTGATGTCCCGATGACAGAATAGCTTAAAGGGAAAGGGAAAGCCTTTCATTAGGGAGATAAACAAAAGCAAAGTATGGAAAAGTTGAAAGTAGCAATTGCTACAGCTCCACTTTTACACATAACAGATCCCAACAAACCATTTGTGGTTGAGACTGACGCGAGTGACTTTGCTATAGGAGCGCTTTTCGTATAGGATGGTCGACCAGTAGCTTTTGAGAGCAAAAAACTAGAACCGGCTCAGAAGAATTAGTCCGTCTATGAGAAGGAGTTGTATGCAATTGTCCATGCTTTGAAGAAGTGGCATCATTATTTATATGGTGCCACTCAATGGACTGAGTTTTACTTAGATCAATAGTGAGCTACTTGAGTCCATTAGAGGAAAATGTAGGCTTGATCCTGCATATTCTGAGATTTGGGAAGCCATAGAGAATGGGGATCATGATATACGGGTTTCCAGTAAGGATGGAGTATCGAGGGGTACTCAAGAAGGATTCAAGTGGAAGAATTACAATGTCCATGATGGATATCTGTTATTTAAAGGAAAGGTGTGTGTCCCTAGAGATATTGAGATGAGACAGCATATTTTGTATGAGTGTCATGACACACCTAGTGCGGGACACCGAGGTGTTAACAAGACTTATGATCTTGTTAAGAGGCAGTTTTATTGGCCTGGACTTCATAAGGACGTCCTAGAGTATGTGCTTAAGTGCAACAAATGCCAGGTCAACAAAGCTGAGAGGTTGAGAATTGGAGGACTACTCCACCCATTGGATATTCCTAATGGGAAGTGGGAGAGTATCTCCATGGACTTTATAGTCGGATTACCTAAGACACAGAGAGGGCACGACTCAGTCTGGGTGATTGTGGATAGGTTAACCAAAATGGCTAGGTTTATTCTGACACGTACTACAGTGAAGACACCAGAGTTGGCTAGACTTTTTGTGGAGAACCGGTTATATGGTCTTCCCTTAGACATAGTCTTCGATTGGGATAGGAAGTTTACTAGCCACTTTTGGAGAGCGGTCTTCAAAAGGTTGGATACGAAACTTAGCATGAGTACGGTCGAGCATCCATAGTAGGATGGGAAAATAGAGAGGGTTAACCAAATCCTAAAGGATATGCTTCGAGCATATGTGAATGAAAGGCAAACTAATTGGGAAGAGTACTTACTTATAGTAGAGTTTGCATATAATAGTGCCAAGCACTCTTCCACTGGGCATAGTCCATTTATGCTTATGTATGGGTTTCAGCCAAGAGCTCCTTATGCAGTAGGCTTGTAGAATGAGAAGGTTCAAGCTGCAAAGGACTTCTTGGAAGAGATGAACGATATGCTTAGACTTGCTAAGGACAGCATTAGGAGAGCTCAGGATAGAGCTAGAGCCTATGCTGAGCCCCAAAGGAGAGATATCAACTTTGAGGTAGGAGAGCAAGTCTATCTTAGAGTTCCATCTAGGTCTGAAACCATGAAGATGGGACCTTGTCCAAAACTATCTCCTAGGTATTGTGGACCTTTCCTAATACTTAAGAGAATAGGAAAGATGGCTTACTAGCTCCAACTTCTAGAGAATAGTCAAATCCATCCAGTTTTTCATGTTAGCCGGCTTAAGAAAAGGCTAGGTGAATCTGACAACCTCATTCCAAATAGTGAGGTAGTAGAGCCTATTTCTCTTCAATCTACTCCACATGAGCCTGAGAGCATACTATGCACTCGAGAGAAATAGACGAGAATTCATTTATATGAAGAGTGTCTAGTAAAGTGCAAAGATAGTTCAGAAGATAGTTCCACATGGGAGCGGGTTAGCACCCTTCAAAGACGGTTTCCCAGTTTTAGATTACCTACCCAAGAGTTTTCTTAAGGGGAAGGATATGGGGAAACAACACGGAGACAGGACCATGTATTTCTATACATGGGGATATAGTGGGAGTGATGGTTCTAATATTTCTCTCTTTCTATCAAACCTTCCAGTTCCATTTTTGAGGACAAAAATGGAATTAAGGGGAGGGAAATGTCATATGGATCTTATGGAGTATCATATATGAATAGGGATATGAGGTGAGAACCTCCCCTTATTCATAAAGAGTATGATATTCACTTGAGTGCCAAGTGGCACTCATGTGAGGAGTCTAGAGTATGGACCCATATTGGGTATATTGGGAAGAGAGTAATATTTGGAAATCACCACGCGGCTGGGCGGTCAAGGAATCTCGGTCTCCGTGTGCGTTTAGGCCTGAGCAAACATCTTTGAATTGTGTGCAGGGATGATGACAAAACAAGGGAGCTCATCAGGGAGTAACACATTTTGTTTTATATGTACAGGTATTATGAATCCTAGTAGAGAGAGAAAGGCAAAAATCACTCTCATAAAAAGTCTTATGAGAGCAAGAGTTCCGCTTGATACTTTAGGGATCATCATGCATGAGTACTCAGAGATGTCTGATGATGAGCTGAATTATACGATCCAAATGCTTAGCCAACGATCAAAGGAGGGCTCTTTTGCGGCTCCACATGCAAGAAGACAGCTATCTGCTCATAGGTATGTTTTTTTTTCATAATTTTTTTTAATGATATTATAACACATATTTTTATTTATTTTTATCTATCTATTTTCAAGACACCTATACCACCTCCAGATCATGATAGCAGAGCAGAGGTGCCTATGAGGACATGCATAGGCACCTTAGGCCTAGAGTGCGATATAGAGCCAGAGGGGAACATTGTGTATATAGGGAATGGATTGAGTTCAAGAGAAGAATGCGAGCATTATGCGACTCTTACCTGCACCTTGTCCACTTACAGTGGAAGTAAGTATAAATTTTACATATAAATTTAAATAAATATCTTATGTTTTATTTACATTATTTTTTTATATTTTTGTAGCAAGCATGATGAGAGGGATAAAAAATATGTACTTAGTTCACTTGAGGCAGAGTTTGGAACAGGATGGTCACAAAAGTGGTGTCTAAAAGAGATGCCAACACTTATGGCTGATCGTCGTGATAATGCACAGTATGCATTGCTTTTATGTATATACATGTGGATATGAATATGTGTGTTTATGTATGTATGTATATGAGAGAGAGAGAGAGAGAGAAAAGAGTGAGACTAGAGGTACAAATACACACATACACACACATATACATCATACATGCATATTTATACACATATACACATACATGCACCTTTATACATACACACACATACATGCACATTTATACACACACATACACATGCATGCAGTTACACACATATAATGAATACACATAGACACATACACACATACACATACACATGCATAATCATATGTACACACACATAGACTCACATAATCATATTTACATGCATACACACATATAGGTACACATACATACACACATGCATACTCTTATATATATATATATATATATATATATATATATATATATATATATATATATATATATATATATATATATATATATATATATATATATATATATATATATATATATACATATATACATATCCTAATTCAAAAACCCTATTATAAATATTCTAATTCAAAAATCCTAATTCGAAAACACTAATTTTGATATTAGGGTTTTAAAACCCCTAATTTAGAAACTCTAATTTAGCCTTTTAGGCATATGATTGAAGTATATGTACACATTGCATCTATTCCTCCGATGTCCTACTAGCGAGATGTCTCTCCTCCCAACCTTATGCCTCTATATAGCTCGAATCAACGAGGATCATAATATATATAAAGATATATACACATCATGTAGATACACATACATAAATATAAAATGGAGTGGATACATTATGCATCACACATACATGCCTAAATGCACACATAAATATATATACATGCATACATATTTACATGTACACATTTACACATAGACACATATACATATATACATGTACACATCACATATACATGCCTACATACACAAATGTATACTTATACATGCAGACACAATTATAAACACTTGCATATATTACATGAATACATGAATATTTTACACAAATGCATATGCATATATACACATATGTGTATACATATAATACACATGAATACACACATATGCATACATACATGATAAAAATTTGCTCCTCAAAGATAAAGCTATATATAAAATAATTAGGCATACCCCCGAGCTTCATGTTCTAACTTAAAAGAACATGATTTCATCTCTCTAGTAGGATTCATCGTTATTCAAGTTGAATAAAGAATCTATTATCTAATATCCATTCAGAAGCTTCAAGTTATTGATCGATAACTAGAGTAGAATTTACTATCTAATCTGCTCATATGTTTTCACTATTGCCATCATTTTGGTAAGACATCAATATAGCCTCATCGTCATTATCCTTATTGATTTCATTTATTTCTTCTATTGTTAAATCTGTGTTCTCATGAGTCACATCATCTATTGATGGATTAATATCGATTTCTGGTAATTCCTCTTCCTCATCAGTAGAATCAGCATATAGAGTATTATCCTCTTCATAAAAAAGATTAGTATCATTGTATAATGATTCTAATTTCTCTTTCAGATGTTGATGTATTAGTATCTGATGGTGAATCATCAAGAGGACTTTCTTCAATCTCTCTAACAATAAACTGTTCAAACAATGACCTACCTCTAAGTTGAACATGAATGACTTGCCACCAAGGGTGAGCATCTGGGTTTTAAAAAAAAAATGCTTGTTCAATATGCCTAGGAAGAATATATGGTTCTTTAGTAGATCGCATTACCTTAGAAGAATCAATTGCCCAAAACCTAGATAATTCCTTTCTTAATGTGGAATTACTACCTTTATACTCGGCTCAAAACCAGTCAACCTTCAAAATGACCTATCAAAATATATAAAAACAAAAACCCATTATTAGGTGCTTAAAAAAAACTAAATCTATCATAAAAAATATAAACTTTTTTCTACCTGTTTGAATGTAAGAAATGAAATTTCGTAGATACCAACAACAGTTTCCACGTAACCAAGTTGCCATCTATAAGGTTCGTGTCTTTTGAGCTAGCACATGATAGTTGCTTGAAAGAAGCAACAATATTAGAATCCTCTGTTTTACGTAAAGAATCAATGGCTTTGATTCTAATATGCTGTCCAAAAGCCCACATATTAGTGACCATTCGAACTTGCAAAAGAAATTAAATTAGTAAATAGAAACTAATATAAATATATGAAAAAAAAATATTATTAAAATAAAATTACCTTTTGTTCACAACCTATCATTAACTCTCTCTGCTCATCTGAGATTTCTTCATTATTTGCGTTGGCGCATTACAAACAACTATATAGCCAATCCGTGAAAGAAGATATATTTATAATCTCATTATTATTGTAGCGGGGTACTTTGATACATCCTAAAAATAATGTATTTTATGTTTTACTTTTCAAGATGCAAAAGCCAAGTTCAAGGCAAGTTACCTCGATTTCGAGCAAAGGAGAAGCAGAAGTAGCGAAGAGCAAGAAAATGGAGAAAGGGGGATCCAGCTCATCAGTTCATGAAGAAGGCCAAATTCCCAATTTCCTACCTCACTATTTTTCCATTTCACCTATTTTCCCAAGTTGCCTAAATTCCCATTTCCTAAGTTGTCTAATTTCATATTTCACCTATTTTCCCAAGTTGCCTAAATTCCCATTTCCTAAGTTGTCTAATTTCCCATTTCACCAATTTCCAAAGTTGCCTATTTTCCGATTTCACCAATTTCCTAATTTCCCATTTCACCAATTTCCTAAGTTGCCTAATTTTCCCAATTCACCAATTCACTAAGTAGTCTAAATTCCTAAGTTCACCAATTTCTCAAAGTAGTCTATTTTTTAGTCAACTTTTACAAGTTAGTCGACTTACTCAGAGGTTCACCATTTTTGTGAAGTTAATCTACTTAATTCAAAAGTAGTCTATTTTTTAAGAAAATGGTGTACTTTTGATTTAGTCTACTTTTTCACTTGAAAAAAAGCGACTAAATTTTTCAGATCTCCATATGGTCTAAATTTCTAGCCACTTGCATGCGGAGAACTCATGGATGGTGGACGGCGTCGAATACCTGAATTTGGAAGGTAGTGATGGTGCAGGAAAAGCGGACCAAGAAGGAAGTTTTCAAGTACTAAAATTGTCAGAGAGCCTGCCAAAGAAGAAACTAATTTTGTCCCCTTTTGCTATCCTTCACTTCCAGGAAAACTATGTAAGTAGACCTCTCCTTCAACAAAGGGGAAGCTGAGAGAGACCCGAGGAAGGAATGCACAGTTGAAGCTTTGCCTTCCCTTTGTTGTGTAGAGCTCTTAGCTTACCACTAGAGCTCCACTTGGTAGAATGGGAATCAGCTAGCTTGGCACTCTGAGTGAGTAGTGGGCAAGCAGTGATTGGCCAATCTTCTCTTGATTAGCTAGTTGGAAGACTAGAGTTGTGAGCATGTATGTTTAGAGAATTGAAGTCCAGCACTTAGAGTGAAGGTGTATGCTTATGTCTCCTACAGATTGCCCATATTTGTATAATCCTCTTTTGAGCTTTTATACTCATAATTTCAGCTTCTTACTCTCATTTCATTGTGTCATTGTATATGCTATTTTTTTTCTTCCCTATTGAGTCTTCAAATTGCAACCCATAGTGCATATTTCACTTAAGAGGACACACCACATTGAGCATATAGATCAAGAAATTGATCTACAGGTGCTCATTTTGGCACGCCCGGTGGGACCTTGGTTGCAATTTGAACTTGTTAGAAGTTCAGCCCTTAGAAGAATGGAGTTGATGAAGAGCGTTAGAGCGATAGTCTATGACTCATACTCGCTCCAGCCATAAGGAAGGATCCCTTAGTTCCATAAAGACTCCCATAAAGAGTTATCAACGAAAAAGATTACACTACATCCCTCCTAAAGCTCCACCACTTCCATTTCCATTTCCCGACGCATCATCATCGCGAGGCATCTCGGATCGGCACTCAACACCTCCTTCAACGGACATGCTAGACAACCAAAGACCACAAGCGGCAGCAATGGGGGATGGCTTGACTAACTTGCTCTCTCAGATCAACATCAAATTTCCTTCCTTCAAAGGAGCTCCTGATGAGGATGAAGATGATCATGTCAGGAGGTTTATGTAAGAGTAGGGGTTTACATCAACGAGAAGATGCCTTCCTTGCCTTGTTTCCGGCCACTCTTGAAGGGCTCATGGATGGATGGTACAATCAACACGATGAAGCACACTTCACCACCTGGGATGCCCTCAAAACCGCCTTCACAACTATGTTTACCCCAGGTAACTCCACAGAACGCATTCTTGATCAATTGGAAAATCTTAAACTACAAAAGGGAGGGGCATTCTTTGAATTAATGACCAGAGTGAAGTCGTTAGTTTCTCTTCTTCCTCACAATCCTGGGGATTTTCTAGTCAAGAAATGGGTAGAGAAGGTTCTACCAAAAACTTCTTAGCAAAAGCTTAGAGGGTTACTACAGGAATTTGAAGCTGCAACCTCAAGGATCGAAGCAACAAGAGTCCAGTTCAAAGAACATGAAGGTACGGATGGATTCACAAGTGATCCTCTTGCACAACTAAGAAGAGAGTTAGAAGCCTTGAAGTTACAAAAAACCTTGCAAGAGGAAAAGGTTGCTTTTCAAGGAAGGGATGAAGCGCTAGCTCTACTACGACAAGAATTGGAGGAGCTTAGAACGCAAAAAGAGGTAAAAACATCGATTTGGTGCACCTTATGTAAGAAATCAGGACATTCTTCTCAAGACTGTCCGGAGAGGTTGGTGTGTCAATTTTGTGGAAAACCAGGCCATGAAGCAAGGGATTGCTATTTTCTCAAGGGTATGCAAGCGAATTGGCCATCACCAAGTGTATCTGTACATCAGCCTCTATTACCAACTCCAAGATTTCAAGTCGAAAGCATGTATATCACTACTCAGGTAAACTCCTCTAATGAAAGAAAACCTCCATTTAGAAGACTAGCTTGTCCTATCATGTGCTATAGATGTTGCGAATATGGGCATTTTCAAGGAAAATGCTCCCTCCCAGAAGGGTCTCCACCTTGCAAGTTTTGCCCGGATACAATGGATCATTATTCAAAGGACTGTCTGAAGCAGAAGGCTTCTACAAGCGGATCAGCTCCATCCTACCAAGTCAATGTTATCTCTGTCAATAAGAGAAAGCAACCAACAATTCATTCAAGTACGAGAGAAGAGAGCAACACTCTTAATTATCCAGGTATCTAATTTTCTCATGTACACTCACAGTGGCACTTATTTGAGAAAGAGGATCCGAATATGTGTAGTGCCCTTGGGCAATGTGGACAATTTTTTTCACCTAAAGAAGTCGACCCATTTTTTAAAAATGGTCAAGTTCATGAAGTCGACTTAAAAGATGGGCAAGTGACTAAAAAATTTGACCAACTTTGTAAAAATGACCATGTTCATAAAGTAGACCAATTTTTGGAAAATGGTCAACTTGAAGTTGCCCAAGTTTTTAAAAATAGTCTACTTAAAAATGGTCAAACTTATTTTCCCAGGATAACCCAATTCAAGAAAATAGATGATTTTTTGAAATAGACTCTTTTGCCCAAATTCATGCCAGTCCACTAAGTGATCTTGGTCAAATTCATGGAGATGTTTCCAATGGATCAAGAACAAGGGGTGCAGACTAGAGCCCAAAAAAAGAAAGCAGAAGCAAGGGTCCTCCAAGAAAAAGACTCAGGTACAAAAAATTATGAAGTTTTGCAGGAAATAGACAAGGTTTTTGAAGAGACGATGAGGGAACTCCATTCATCTAACAAGCCTCCTCTACCTTCACCAATACCATCCATCATCAAAACGGAGGAAATATTAAAGAACACCTTCCAACAGGTATCATTGTCTGATCTATTAAGACTGGATGAAAGATTTAGAAGTGAAGTTATAGGGATCATAGAGACATTGTCTCCTCCGACAATG
Organism: Ceratopteris richardii; assembly: GCA_020310875.1. Classification (NCBI taxonomy): domain Eukaryota; kingdom Viridiplantae; phylum Streptophyta; class Polypodiopsida; order Polypodiales; family Pteridaceae; genus Ceratopteris; species Ceratopteris richardii. The sequence continues at coordinate 75,031,573 of CM035412.1, read as the reverse complement.
CTTGCAATAAGTGGTGGCCACACTCCAACGAACTTGATGAAAGCTTCAATTTCCGAGAACTTCACAAAGGTATCAACCAACTCTCTAACTAGTTTCAGGAGTCCATGTCTATCAGTCACTATATATGGAATAACTATAAATGGAGTAATAATCAATGGAGGTTCAGGCATAAATCTCATGCCAAAATTTACCCTCAAATCACTTGGACTCCAACTTTCCGGTGAAGCAAAGTTCACAATAACCTTGGCTGACCAAAGTCAAGTTAAACCTCTTGGTATTGTAGAAAAGGTACCTGTAGAGATGGACGGGCTGACATTCTTTTTAGATTTTGTGGTGTTAAATCTACCGCAGGTCAATGGAGGCTTTCCTCTACTCACAGGGAGGCCATGGCTAAGGCACATCCAAGCCATGCATGATTGGGGAAATGATACTATTTTAGTTAACCTGTCGGGGCAAGTACAGAAACAAGTACATTTAGATCCAAAAGGATCTCATGGAGGTAATGCTCATTATTTCACTATTCTCGAAGAACAACACATTCCTATCGCGGAAGCATGTAATGAACTTGAAATAAATCATGACCAAGATGTTTTGGAATGGATGGAAGCCTTTCCATGTTATGGCATATCTATTTGTGAAGGAGAGTCTCAACAGGTAGAAACTCTTGGGCTTGGAGAAACCGTCATGGACTTGAGAAGGGGAAAGAAAGGAGTTTCGAAGGATTTGACCCAAGGAAAGGAGAAAAGATCTGCAGTAGACGACTTACTGATACCATTCGACATACAATGGATGAAAGAGCTTTCACCTTCATGGATGCAAGAAAAGGAATCAAAGATCAACATAGAGAATCTCCGTTGTATCCACAATGCATTTTGAACGACCAAAACGAAGAATCAGCCATGACATCTCAACTTGTAAGGCAAGTCAACCTTGGGAATGAGGAACATTCACAACCAATCTTACTAGCAACATGGCTTTGGGATCATCCCTCCTTGCTCCATCAGGTAACCACTTTCATGCAAAATTTCAAGGATGTGTTTGCATGGAGTTACCATGACTTAGAAGGAATTCCTGTTCATCTTGGAGAGAATTCTATTCCACTGATTCATGATGCTAAGCCAGTGAGAGGAAGGATTTATCGACTTAATCCAAAGTATGTAGAAGCGGTCAAAAAAGAAATAGAAAAGCTAGAGGAAGCAAGGATCATTGTCCCAGTGGAGCATTCTGAATGGTTATCATCGATGGTAATAGCCCAAAAGAAGCAATCCAACAAGATTCGTGTTTGTGTTGATTTTCGGGCTCTTAACAAGGTTACGATTCTCGATGGGTTTCCAACCCCATTTTCTGAACAAGTTTTGGAAGATGTGGTTGGTCATGTTTTATACAGTTTCATGGATGGATTTAGTGTATACAACCGAGTGTTCATCAATCCAAAGGACCAAGCAAAAACTGCATTTGTAACTCCTTGGGGTACGTATGTATATACTAAGACGGCGTTTGGATTATGCAATGCTCCTGCCTCTTTCAATCGAGTGGTTTACTCAATCTTCCGATCATTGTTGCCAAAATTCTTGAGAATCTTTATGGATGACGTCTCCACCTTTTCAGGCACTGGATGTTCTACTCCATTGGAAAACTTCACTGATCATCTTTGCCAATTGGAACAGGTTTTTTGTGCTTGTAGAGAAGCCAAATTGAGAATTCAACTTTGAACTAGTTCAATGACTCGGGAAGCACCATGTGATGGCAGATCACCTTTCAAGGATTAAAGGACATCCGAAACCAGTTACGTGCATAGAAGACAACCTCCCATATCAATCTTTATTTCAAGTAAGCACTTGCGCTACTTGGTACCAAGATGTTCATCATTTTTTAACTACGAGAACCTCCCCATCTAATCTCACACCACTCGAACAAAGAAGATTGCTCCTAAAAAGTAAGAATTTTTCAATCGTTCGAAATACTCTTTTTCGAGTAGGATATGATGGGATCTATAGGAGATGCATCCTACCACATGAAGTACAACAAATACTAGAAGAAGCCCATGGAGGAACAACTGCATGCCATTATCCAGGTCACATAACAGCACATCGGATTTTACACAAAGGATTATGGTGGTCTTATCTTTTTCAAGATGCAACAGAATATGCAAGGACATGCGACACCTGCCAACGTTGTGCACCAAAACCGAGTAAGCTCAACAACCAACCCTTGCAAATTTCTTTATCATGGAGAAAATTTGAAAACTGGGGATTAGATTTTGTGGGGCCAATCTATCCCATCACTTCTCCTTCGAATGTGAAGTACTTGTTGGTGGCCACTGATTATGCCACCAAATGGGCAGAAGTTCTGGCGACAAAAGATTGCACTTCTCATACGGTAGCCTCTTTCTTGTATGAAATATTATGAAGTACAAAATTTTCCATAAAAAATCATGTGCATATTACCCACGAGCCAATGGTCAAGCAGAAAGCACCAACAAGGTACTCATCTCTCTCTTGAGGAAAATGTGTTATCTCCATCCCTTGACATGGGCCACTACCTACCTAGGCGTGGTATGGGCATACAGGATGACATTCAAGGTATTCATGAAACATACTTGTTAGCACTCTTAGTCCAAGGAAAAAGTGATTATCTGAGACTTTATTTTGTTCAAACATATCTTCATACAATTGTTGTGCTTTTGCTTTTGGATATAGTAATACAAACTCTATGTAGATGCATCATAAGCTTGATATGCTCAAACCCAACGTTTCCTTTGCATTCACGTTAGTAATGATGCTTTCTCAATCACTTCATTCAAATCATAAAGATATTCACCGTTATTATAAGCTTCCCGCATTCTATACCTTCATTTCTTTGCATGCTGATATACAGAAATTATCAATGTAATAAATCATTTTAGTATATATGGCAATATCAATCTTCCCTCTCTAGATTTTCGAAGTTCAAAAAGTACGGTATTGATAAAGATGGAGTGCCCATGGCTCATTGTACATGATCACTACTTGTGAAAGATCATATTTAAGATCACATTGATACCTTAAGTGAGAGAAAAAAACATTCATCTTCAAATAACCCAAGAATGTGATTACACAGTCATGACTAGATACAAAACTTGCATGCGATGGATTGATGATACAATTCCATGACCTTTGACTTTTAGACATTGTATAATCCAACACACAAGAACTTATTTATTAAGCATGCTTTTGTACGAGCAATACTCATATGGGTGACTTCAAAAATTTTACCGTACACCCTCGAAAATAGTATCCTAGATAAGGGACATTATATGTCATATGCCACCTACATAAGTTTCCACAGTCTTCACGTACAATATTAGAAAAATTCAATGATAAAATGGCATAGTGTTCACACCAAATAGGACCTTCATGAACCAAGTAAGACAGACCAACTTGTTCATGAAGTGGAAAAGTTGCAAGCTTGAATATGGACCTCATAAAAAGAAGGAAAATAAGAAACAACTCAAATAAGACAAGCTTTATGGGAAGGATGATTGTTGTAATAGTCAAACATGGTTAGCTATGAGAACTGCATAAATTTCTGACTTCCAACACCTTAAGGTTTTTGAGGCTTTATGACTAACCTAACGTGTGGAAACCGTAGAAATAAGAAAGCTCAAACAAAAACAACACTGAAATGGGTGGCCGCTTCAAAAGTCTATCCCCACACACCAACACTTATCTTCAGCGCAAACAAAATGCTGGAACTATACTTAACGAAAGACAAGAAACTTAACTGTCAACCACTATCGTTCAATGGAAGATTTGTCATCTTGACTTTACTCACATCAGGACACGCAAAAACAACTCTTTGAGGACCATATTAACTAATCATCGTATTTTTTTTCTTTTTCAAACAAGGGATGATACTGAGAACGATTAGAATGTGGACAAAACCCTCCACATCTATAGCATAGAAAGATCGTTGCCTGGCTTCAAAAGGCGAATGATCGACCACAAACAAAGAATAACCATAGAAGTGATTTGAAAGGTGAAGAAAATCCTGCGAGCATGAAGAATTAAAGGCTCCAAAGTGCGCTTTGGAATAGCAAACGAGGAATGTAATTGAGTTCAATCCATGGTTTATCTAGGAATTTTCCTTGCAAAATCCGCTTGGAGTAGCGAGACAGTACCAATTTAAGGAAGAAGAGTATGAATCGGAGCAAACATCTGAAAAGAGAAATGATTTCTCTTTCATTCAACTTACTGCCTACGATCCAAAATGCTATAAACCAAACGATTTGAGGAGCGTGAAAATAAATTAAAAGAAGAATGATACCTCACGATTAATTCTCTTTGTTCATCGGATCTTCTCTGCTTATCCAATCTCGCATCAAACGCTGCTCCTTTTGATGGATTGTAACGAGCTCCTGCCATGGGAGGCGACCACAGGAGGCCACAGGCTCCTCGTCGAATTGGTCTGGCACAGTGCCGAGAGTCCTTCATGCTTTACAAGCCATCCATTTCTTCTCATGCTACTTGCATCATGCGCACCATAGATTTGTTGCCTTGATTTTCTTGAGTGTTTAAATCTTCCCAATTTCAGTGGTCTGCAACATCGGCTGTTTTGGATGTGTGCTCCACAAGTTCTTCGTGTGGGTTGGTGACTCCCCTTCAATCTTGAAAGGACAACACTTATAGATCTGATTTCATCCAGCCGTCTGCCCCCTGCTTTGCTTCTTCCTCAGCACTCGCACTTCCTCTAGCTGTCCGTCCTTAGTGCCAGCAGTCGACAACCACGCCCAACCTCTCCTTTGATCTCTCCACAAAAATAGCCCAGCCACTTGCACGTCTGCCTCTCCCCCCTCGAATAACTGTAATGAGCCCAAAACGAAAATGCCCTCCAATCACTCCCGCAATAGTCGGCAGCAGAAGGAGATGGGCTTCCCTCTCAACCTGAGACGTACAGCCGTAAAGCGAGGACCAGGACACCCAACTGTACTTCTCCCCCTTCCTCAAAGCTCTGACTCAACCGGTGTTTTCTGACATTTGCTCTCCTCCAGATTTCTTCTGCTGCCCGCGTTTCTTCCGACCTCCAATGTTGGTACTAGCAACACCCCCCCGTTGCTGTTGTGCAAGGAGGAGAGCAGACGATGTTGCTCTGTATGAATTCTGGGCGCGGAGTGCTCCCCGGATTAGAGTAGATATATGCATGTTTGTCTCCCAACTTTTTTTGCGCAACTGTCGTGAAAATCAAGGATAGAAAGATGGGAATTTATTTTTTTTAATCTCGTGTCGTGAAACCTGTCTCGACGCATTCAAGGAGAGAACGGCGATCCTCCCGACTTGCGTTGGCTGTCCATGATATGGAGTGGGAAGAGTCCGATAGAAAGAGGAAAGAAGGTGAGTCCACCACGAATTTCACGCAAGCTCAGAGCTGCCACCCGCCAAGCCAGTACTGACCTAGCTAATGACCTCCATCTCCCTGTCGCGGCCTCTTGTCCTACAACCCTTATGGAGTCTGCAGTGATCCGGTACCTCCCCCCTTCCACCTTTCGTAACCAAAAAAAATCACTGCCCTGCCAACGAAGAGAGGAACAGAAACAAAAATCCAAAAAAACAACCGCCCTTCCTCATGTGCATTTAGGGGGCATAACCACCCGCCATTTCTTCTCTCTGCCATACATCTGACAAGGGTGGGCAGACCACCATCTCTCTCCCAAAAAATGTGCATTCACACTGCTTAAAAAAATCACATGGCAACGGATCCTCAGCATTATGTATGTAGCCTGCTATAATGGCTCCCCATGTCATCTCATCTCGACATGTGCACATGTCAAAAATGCTGCGTGCCTCCTGAAGGCATTGACACTTGGCATACATGCTAATGAGAAGATTTGCAATGGACGCATCAGACTCCATACCATATTTCAATATTTGATGATGCATGATCCTACCTCGAATTATATTTTTTTTTTAATGCCCCCGCATGCTTCAACGATACAAAGAAGGATTGGAGTGTTATGAACCCATCCTCATGTTGAGCATGGCCTGCAATGAGAGCACCCCATGATACAACATTTCGTGTTAGAAGTTCATGAAACAACTTTCGAGCTTCTATAAGAGCCCTTCATTTTGCATACATGTCTACCAATGCTGTGCCTATCACCATATTGTTTTCCAACTCCCCTTCTTTGATAAGATCAGCATGTATCTCCTGACGCCTGTCCAGAGCACCTTGCAGGGCACATGCCTTCAAGATGCAGAGGCATGTTGCGATTGTTGGTGAGAAACCTTTGAGTTTCATCAACTCAAAATATTTTAGTGCTTCCTCTCCCTGACCATGTTGTACAAATCTTGTAAGCAATGTAGTCCATGATACTTCATTTTGACAATGCAGCTCCTCAAGCACTTGTGTTGCCTTCACAAGAGAACCACAAGAGACCCCTATGACAAAAAGCCATGTCTCCAAGTATTGCCCCCTTGACAGTCTCCCTTTTTTTTGACCAAGAAGTCGTCATGTAGCCCCAAATATTTCCCATCAATCACCTAATCACCCTTCGAGTACCTGAAATCAAACATGTTTTCCTGCCAAATAGAACCACATTAGTGCATAAAACCAACCATTTTGTGAGCTAACATTACTCCCTTCCAATTAGTATATGTTCTTGAAGCAATAGCTCCATTAGAATTTCTAAAAGGATCAAGCAGACTGGGACCACCAAGGATTGATAATTTGCAAGGTATAAGTAACATCAGTATGAATAGATTACATCAACTGGAGGAAAAGAGAACGATAGCAGATTCAGCTCTCGAGAAAGAGCAGATGAAGCGTAAAGCATGGCACAACAGAAATATGTGGAAGACAGAAATCAAGGAAGGATCGTTTGTCCTGCTATATCAACCAAGCTTGTACAACAAGAAAGAAAAGAAGTTATCCACTGGATGGACAGGTCCTTACAAGGTAACAGAGATCCTTCCCCAAGGTGCAACCAAACCCTAACTGAAATATTATGAAGTACAAAATTTTCCATAAAAAATCATGTGCATATTACCCACGAGCCAATGGTCAAGCAGAAAGCACCAACAAGGTACTCATCTCTCTCTTGAGGAAAATGTGCTATCTCCATCCCTTGACATGGGCCACTACCTACCTAGGTGTGGTATGGGCATACAGGATGACATTCAAGGTATTCATGAAACATACTCCCTTCCAATTAGTATATGTTCTTGAAGCAATAGCTCCACTAGAATTTCTAAAAGGATCAAGCAGAGTGGGACCACCAAGGATTGATAATTTGCAAGGTATAAGTAACATCAGTATGAATAGATTACATCAACTGGAGGAAAAGAGAACGATAGAAGATTCAACTCTCGAGAAAGAGCAAATGAAGCGTAAAGCATGGCACGACAAAAATATGTGGAAGACAGAAATCAAGGAAGGATCGTTGGTCCTGCTATATCAACCAAGCTTGTCCAACAAGAAAGAAAAGAAGTTATCCACTGGATGGACAGGTCCTTACAAGGTAACAAAGATCCTTCCCCAAGGTGCGGTACATCTCTCCACTCTTGAAGGAACCCAAATTCCTTTGGTGAATCGTTCACATCTCAAACTCTACCAAGAATCAGAATGAGAAATTGAATCACTACTATAGGAACTCTGTACATACCATGTCCCCTCCTTATGATCTATTAGACTTACTCTAGTCCGCATCAATAAAACCCATCCAATCCATCACTTGAAGGATTCACTCACAATTGTGTATAAAATAGACTCTTCCCAAAAAGTCTAAACTGAATGAGTGTCTAACATGTGCGGGACCCATTTCTTGACAAGTATAGCCCAAACATAGTATCACCAAGGTCGTTATTTTGCTCAAATACCTACCACTATACCTCTCAACCACAAAAGTCTGAGTCGATTTTTCTGAGATAGTGCATAAGTCTTTTTTGACTAATGAGTTGATTTGGGAGCAAGTCAACTTCTTGCTGGGTTAAATAAGTCGATTTCCTATAAATAAGTCGATTTGAGCTGGTGAGTTGAATTTTATGAAACAAAAAAGTTGATTTCTTTTGGAAAGAGTTTAAGTTACGATTTCCTCATTTTTTTGGTCAACTTGATAGGTCGATTTTTTTTTCAAGTTCATAAAAAGGTCGATCTTTTTAGTTGATAGGTCAATTTTTTTTTTGAAGTTCATAAAAAGGTCAATTTTTTTAGTTGATAGGTCAATTTTTTTTTTCAAGTTCATAAAAAGGTCGATTTTTTTTAGTTGATAGGACAATTGTTTTCAAGTTCATAAAAGGTCGATTTTTTTGGTCAAGTTGTTTATGTCAATGAGGTCGATTTTTTTGCTCAAGTTGTTTATGCCAATAGGTCTATTTTTTTTGTCAAGTTGTTATATCAATAAGTCGATTTTTTTTTACAAGTTCATAAGTTAGTTGACTTTGTCACTTAGTTTGAGTCGATGTTTTTTTCTAAACCATCTAATGTGGGCAGTCAATTTTCTTCATCGATCTACTTGAAGAGTCGCCCAGAGTCAGTCGATCCCATCGATCACCATTTCAACCGACTACTGATCCCAGTCTTCACTAATCTACTTGAAGAGTTAGGCGATCCCATATCGATTGCCATTTCCAGTCGACTGCTGTTTTAGATGGAGCATAGCAGCAGCCTATAGATGAGCAGCACCTTTGAATGAGCAGTCAATTTTGCCCATTTTCTTCACCTTTGAATGAGCAATCGACTGAAAATTGACTTCAATTTGTTATCAGCTGAAAATTGACCTTAGATTTGTTATCAGAATCAGTAGCAGCAAGAGTTCGTTGTTGTTCATTGTTCTTGCTTCTTAAAAAGCCTCATCTTATGCAAGTGTGAAAATCTAAGAACCTACAAGGTGGACATTCAGGAAGAAGACAAAAGCATCCAACTATTAGCACAGTAATATGTCCCAATCATCATCTTTAAAGAATTCAATGAGCACCAATCATTATGACTCAGATGATCAACCATATCAGCACAGTTCCGGTTTAGCCCATTCATCAAGTGAAGGGGAAGATTCTCTCACATTGATCGCCCACGATTCTCTCCCACTAGCATCATTGGAAGATATCTTTACAAAGGATGAGTTGCATACTATGCACCTCACGGAGATTACCAAAGTACCACTTACCAAAAATATTGCAATAGACGAGGTGATTGACTTCTTTGAGTCCTTTCCCCACTTTACAGCAGGAACTCTTACCAAGAAAATGGTAAAAAAAGTTGTGGGGATGAAAGAGTCAGAATAGCTCAAGCCAGGGAGATCATACTCAGGTGTTGACGCAAGCAAGGTATGTGAGGAATGTGTGAAGTTGTTCACTACCAACGACTTCTCCGAAAGGTACTATCATCTTTTATGTGCATGCAAGTATTTTATCCTCTTAAGAAGGGTCGAATCCAAGTTTCCATTCAACAACATGGCTGCTTGCGATGCGCTTTTATGTCTTGCCTCGGTGCGTCTGTATCCCTTCCCTCATCTAATATGGGCGTCTATCATGGAGGAAAAGAAAAGGCATGCGGTATAGGTACAAAAAGATGCAAAGAAATTTCACGTATACTCTTCTATAATCCTCTTGTGGCTAAAGAATTTACCTTCGAGGCTTATGGAAATACAAAAGAATGTGGGTCAACCCCCATCTTCCATGAAGCGGAATCCATCCACTTTTGTGAGAAAGAAACTTTTGGTAAAACAAACACGAGTAAAACGCGACTCATTAGAAGACATCCGAGCCCTTCCAATTGGTGATCAAGGTTATGCTGCAGCAAAAGGTACTCATCCCCTTCTTCTTCACATACATATGTACGGAAAAGAGCTCCTAATCCTCAGGTTCACACACATCATAGTGCTTCATCTAATCCACCCACACCACCACCATCTCCACCTATTAATTCCACTCTACATGCATCACCCCCTAAGCAAATTCCTTCACCACTTATGTCACCTTCCATTCCAACTCAACCTTTTGTTTTACTTTAGTTTCTATGTACGCCCCTAACGGGGAGAAGGAGAGACTGAACACCTAGGCCTCCTTTGACTCGCTTCCCCACAACGTGCTAATCTATGGTGACTTCAACACGGTGGAGGACCCTCCGGACAGATGGAATGGCAAGGGTTGGGTCATCCACAGTGGGGAGAAAGAAACATGGGACAAAACCAAACTGCCCTTCGATTTAGTCAAATTCAAAGTTTTGAAAGGGCTTCTCGTGGTCAAATCTCCAAGCGGGCGAGGATGAGGAAAGCTAGACTGGATAGATGCTACACTACTCAGAACATTATTCATCAGTGGGGCCACCCTTCCCTCCTACAATGCACTGACCTTGCCATCTCTGATCACTACCCCATCGTTATCACTTTCCAACCTTTCACCAATATCCGTAAGGCTCCGTGGTTCCACACCTGCACTAACTCCTTCTCTCTCCCCTCCGTCCATCAAGAAATTGTTGAAGTGTGGAAGGAGGTGTTCACCTCTGGCTCATTGCCACAAGTGCTGGAGACGTGCGGTTGATAAGTAAAGGAAGATATTGATATTGATTAAGGCTCTGGAGACTTGAGGAGGAAGTGAACAAAGGAAAAGCTCAATCCTAGAAAGGTGTACAAAAAATCAAAGTGCTGCTGAGATAGGAGGAAGAAATACAAAGGAAAAAATTGGCAAATTTTCTTCAAGGAGTGGTGGGCTAGCAAAGCCAAAAAACCCACCAAAGAGATGTGTCACATCCTTAAAAGGAAATGAAACAAAGAATCAATCCCCTATTACTAGAATCAAATGGCAATGTATGTAATATGGAAGAAGATAACTTCGGGATCATTGAAGGACTCTTTACAAGACTCTTGGGGACCTCGACTTGCCTCTCCCACCATAGACAGGCCTACATGGCAGCCATTTCTTGGGTATCCTCTCATAGAATCGCACCCCACCTTTGTTCCCTTCTTGATGCCCCAATCTCGGAAGCAGAAATCACTGAAGTCATTGATGCCCTCCCCAATGGTAAAAGCCCGGGTCCGGATGGGCTCACTAATGAGTTCTTTAAGTCCTTCACGTTGGTGGTCACCACCCCTCTTCGTCTGGTTTGGCAAGAGGCACTCGAGTTTGGCGCGCTTCCAACTTGTCTCAACAATGGCATTATCAAGTTAATACACAAAAAAGGGGAAAAAAATAGAATTGAGAACTGGCGTCCGATTATGATGCTCCAAACGGGATATAAGATCATTGCCAAAGTCATAGCCAACATAATTTCCAGCCATCTGAGAGCGTGGTTAAGCGAGGACCAAAAAGGTTTCGTCAAAGGAAGGTCTATTTTGGAAACCATTATAGATATCTGGGAAGGTCTCGACTTTGCAGATGTGGTCTTCCTCAAGATCGACTTTGATAAAGCCTACGACAAGCTGGAATGGACTATATTTTGCAACCGTTTAAAGATCTCGTGGCAAAATGGATGATTAAGGCTTGGTGCAATGGGGAGGCCTCGTGGGCTAGGTTGATCTTCAGACACAAGAACAAGTTGACTCTCATGGGATTCCCAAATTGGAAGAATCTTGACATTCTGAACCTTTTATTTTCCCCGATCTCGGTCTTCCCGAAAGGCTCGAATCTTGTGTACTCCCTATGGAAGGATTGGAATAAAGTCAAAAGCTTCACAAGAATAAGTGAAGATTGGAAGTGGGCAGCCGATATCAGACAAAACGACTCTATCTGGTTTCCGATGCATGGCATCTGGATCGTGGAATCTTGGAACATTCAAAATGCCAAGAGGCTATGGAACAAAGGCTTCAGAAAATGGAAGCATCTCTCGAAGCAAGACACCAACTAGTGGATCAACTTTGAGGATATTGACCCTAGTGTCAACATTTCCTATGAAGAATGGAACACTTTGCAAAGCAGACGTCTCATCTCGGACCGCGATAAAGTTCACCTTCTCATGGGGCACGACACGCCCGAGCTTTCTTGGTCTTAGATGGCACAACGGTAATTTCCTTTCAAGAATCCCGAACATCAAAGAAACCATTGATTATCAAGTTAACCTCAACAAGAAGTGGTGCATGTTGTGGACGCGGCTTTGGTGGGACATGAAGTTCATGGCTATCTGGCACCCCCTCATAGAAATAAAAAAATCTGTCCTCTTATGGAAAATTCTTCATCATGGAATCTAGACCAACCTTAAGGCTAGCAAATTCTATGGGATACCTCCCCGATGCAAATGCTACTACCGGTCCATCAAAGATGTTTCTCACATCTTCTTCACTTGTCCAAACTCCAAGAGGCTCTAGCAAAATGTCAGAAAGAAAATTAGACTTCAAAAACATATCAATTGGCAGCAAGCTCTAATGGGAGAAGCAATCCGATGCTCCATGACTCTTTGGAACGCCATCAGAGGGGAGGTCCTATGGAAAATCTGGCAGGAAAGATGTGCTTTTAACTTTGGTGACTCCCCCAAAGAGTGGTCCATTGAGAAATCGCTATTCCTCCTTGGCAAAGGGATCGCTAATTGTAAGAAATCTCACCCCATTCAGGCATCATCAAGTGCTCATATTGATCAACAACAAGCTTAAACCCAAGTGGGCCCCGCATGAGGGTGATGAGAGGGTGATTAACCTTCTTTGTAATGCCATCTAAACCTTGTAAAAGCTTCCCCTATTCTATGGGATTCAGGGGATCCCATGGGCACTAGTCCCCTTCTCTTGTACTTTTCTTTTATTTAATTCAACTTCGGGAGAGTAGGCTAAGGCCAAACTTCCTTTATTTAAAAAAAAAAGAGGCAAATGCTTTATTTGTGCTAGAGATCAAGAAAAATTTGTTATGAGTTTTGATTTTAGCCAATATTGGCTTGTTTGTGAAATTTATTGATGACAGATGTACAATTCATGATCTATCAAATGGTGATATGATTATTGCTTTTGGCATTTTATGTCGTGGACTGTATAAGCTCATAGACTATGAAAACTATGTGAATGATTCAGCATGTGCAGTACATGATTCTCACGCTATGTCAGATGTAAAGCTTTGGCATGCACGCTTTGGTCATCTAAATTTTGCTGGTTTGCGATGCCTGCAAAAATTTGAAATAGTATCCTCTTTGCCCAAACTTGAGGCACCTTGTAAACATGTCTGGAAAGGTTGTATTTTGGGAAAAATTCAGCATTCCTCCTTTCCAAAAGATGGTTCAGTTTGAGCTATTTAGAAATTGCAACTTCTTCATTGTGATATCTGTGGTCATATGCAAACACCCTCTTTTGGAAACTATCTTTACGTCATGACTTTCATCAATGATTTTTCCAGGCATGCATGGGTATATCCATTGAAAGCAAAGTCGGAAGTGTTTATGTGCTTCAAGTAGTTTTTGGTTTTGGCTGAAAATCTATTAGCATGTAAAATGGGCACCCTCCATTCTGATCAAGGGGGGAATATATGTCTTCTGAGTTTAATGCATTTCTGTCTAAATGTGGGATAAAACATTAGTGTATAGTGCCATATACAACTCAAAAAAATGGAGTTACTGAACGGAAGAACAGGTCACTCATGGAAATGGCAAGGTGTATGGTCAAGAGTCAGGCTTTACCACATAGTTTCTTGCTTGAGGTTGTTATGTGTGCTGCATATGTACTTAACAAGTCTCCCACTAAAGCACTACAGTGTATCACTCCATATGAGGCTTGGCATGGTCGCAAGCCATCTGTTTCTCATCTACATGTTTTTGGTTGTTTGGCATATGCATTAGTGCTTGACCAACGTCGCAGGAAGTTGGATGATAAAGCAGTAAGATGTATTTTTGTTGGGTATAGTATTGAAAGCAAAGGCTATCATCTGTATCATCCACAGACTAAACACATTTTGGTTAGCCGTGATATTGTTTTTGTGGAATATGCTATTCAACCTTTACTTTCATGTACAAAGGAGACATCTGTTAGCTCCAAAGACATGTATGATACTTTGTTGCCTCTTTTTACAGGTGGACAGTCTAGTGATGGTCCTAATGAGGCAACTTCTCAACCTTTGCAGGTTTCATGTGATGATGCAGATCACTCCATTTTTTATCCAGATTTACGTGATGCACTTGTTGATGAGAGAGCTGATATTGAGGAGTCAAAAATTATGCCAAAATGGCTGGTGTAGACTTTGCGTGACAGCAAATTAGATGCACCTTTGTCATACTATACTCATTCAGGCTCTCATAGTGCCTCTTTTGCATCAGATTGCTATGGTATGGCTGCCTCTAGTCTTTGTGATGAGACTGAGCCTATTTCATTTGATGAAGCACAAAATTCTAAACATTGGATGGCTGCAATGCAATCTGAATATGATGCTACCATGAAAAATGGTACCTGGTCTTTATGTGACTTGCCTCCTAGCAAGAAGGCCATTGGCACTAAGTGGGTATACAAGCTGAAGTGTAAACATGATGGATCAGCTGACAGGTATAAGGCTAGGCTTGTTGCAAAGGGTTATGCACAGGAAAGAGGCATTGATTTTGATGAAACCTTCACTACTACATGCGGAATGACTATTGTTTGTAGCATCTGTGCACTTGCACCTCAATCATGGTTGGAATGTACATTTGTTGGACATTAAAAATGCATTTGTAAATGGTGACTTTTATGAAGAAGTGTATGTTTTTCAGCCCCGAGGCTTTGTGCAGAAAGGGCATGAGAACCAAGTGTGCAGGTTGAAGAAGGCATTATATGGTTTAAAGCAAGCACCACGTGCTTACTATGAAAAGATACATACCTATCTAATTGCACATGGTTTTGAGAACAGTCCAACTGAAAGCACCTTATATGTTGAGCGTGCTAATGATGTACTTTTTATCATTGTTGTGTATGTTGATGACATGCTGCTCACTGGTCCTCATGACAAGTATATTGCTAATTTTAACGCATTTGCATGCTTCATTTGAGATGTCTGATTTGGGGCATTTGCATCATTATTTATGCATTAGTTTATGCAAGTTGATGGTGGAATGGATTTGTGTCAAACAAAATATATTGACACATTATTGCAGCATTTTGGCCTTGAAGACTGTAAACCTATTGCCATTCCTATGGAGATAGGTTTACGATTGAGTCTTCATGATGTTGGAGATGCATTTGATGCTCTTCTCTATCAACAAGCTGTTGGATGCTTGATTTACTTATGCATTACTCAACCAGATATTCAGTTTGCTGTCTTATAGATGAGCAGGTTTATGCATCGCCCAGGTGTCAAGCATTGGTAGGCGATTAAGCACATCTTTCACTACTTGAGTGGTACCCAACTACTTCGATTGTTTTATCCCAAGGGGAGATCACTATCACCGAATTTACATGCTTTTTCTGACTCTAATTGGGCTTGTTGCTATGACACCCGTGTGTCCACTAGTGGATTTTGCTTCATGCTTGGTAGTTCATGTATATCTTGGTTGAGCAAGAAGCAACCTACTATGGCCACTTCCAATTGCGAGGTTGAGTATAGGGCAGCTTTCACATGACTATTGAGTGTGTGTGGCTCAGATGCCCTATGGCTGATTTGGGCATTGGTCAATCTTCTGCCACCACCATCTTCATTGACAGTCAAAGCGCATTGGCAGTTGCAAGGAACCGTGTGTTCCATGCTCGCACTAAGCACATTGAGGTGCATTATCATTATGTTAGGGAGAGGTTCTCTACTAGGGAGATTAGCTTGGCTTATGTGCCCACACAAGAGAACATTGCAGGCCTTTTCACAAAGGCTCTACCTAGGGAGAAGTTTGAAGCTTTCTGCAAATCTTTGGGCTTACTTCCTTTTGTGGATTGATTCCACATAGCTTGGCACTTCCTTATACATGAGTACCAGCTCCTTGTTCACCACATCACTCCTAAGGGGGATTTGTTGATATATTTAGGTAGTGATGTGTGTGAACACTCTAGGACCACCGGGGCAATTTTTTCCCTCTTTAGGAGGTCCCCCCCCTTGTATATATGCCTATTGCTCTTATAGGCTACTAATCTTTGTACATTCTAGTGGTAATACATTCAATATTGTGCATTGTGCTCCAAGCTTCTTCTTCTTCCTTGAGCTATTCGCATGCTTCCATAGACCTCAATCTCCAACAATTTGGTCCTTTTGTGCCAAACATATGTATAGGTTTCAAATCACCATTACAAGCACCTCAAAGTCTACTATAGGTTTAGTAGAGCTTGAAAAGATGTTTCTATTAAACTTTTTGTGATATAGTCGATTTTCCACATCATGGTTTTTAGTCATTGGACATGGTTGAAAGAAATTTTGTATTCTTTGGTTTTTGAGGATAAGTTGGATGGTATTAATTACCCATTGTGGGCATATATGATGCATCATGTATTGGTAGCAAAAGGGTTGTGGAATATTGTGCAAGGTGTTGAAAAATGTCCTACTATACCTACAAATATAGTTATCGAAGGTGATGTAGATGGTGTTGAATATGATGATCTTCACTTTCAGTCTAGGGAGATTGTAGATCAAGCTTTATTAGCTAGTCAAAAGGTCAAAAGTAAATGGAGCTCATCTGTTGGTAAGCGGAAATATGCTAATGCTACACAATTGAGGAAGGAAGATAAAGATGGAAAGAAAATAGAAAAACAAAAACAATTTTGCAAATACTGTAAGTCAAATGATCATTTCATAAAGATTTTTCCTAAACTCATTGCAAAAGAGGCAAAGAAGAAAGATATTGGAATAGTTATTGAAAAGGGCTTTGCACTTAAAATAGAGTTTGCTAACCTTGTTTAGAATGAAAAATGGGCATTTTCTATTGTATGTAGTTATGATCCATATTCTCATAATCATTGTATGTCTGCAATAGACTTAGATGTTTGGCACTTTGATAGTGGGGAACCAAACATATTACCTTGCAATGGAGTTTCTTCAATTCACTTGAGTCTACGCCTACATAGATTACTATCACATGCGCTAACAACTCGTCTTATCCTGTAATGGGAGTTGGTACGATCGTTCTCGCTATTGTTGATGGTAGTTCTTTCACATTATTAGATGCTTTATATTTGCCAAGGATCCCAAAAAGCTATTATCGGTTTCAACATTATTCAAGATTAGCTTATTTGTTGAATTTTTTGAAGAAATATGTACAATTCATGATGATCTCTCAAATGGTGATATTATTATTGCTTATGGCATTTTATGTCATGGTTGGTATAAGTGTTGATATATTTAGGTAGTGATGTGTGTGAACACACTAGGACCATTGAGGCACTTTTTTCCCTCTTTAGGAGGTTTTTTCCTTGGGCTTGTATATATGCTTATTGCCCGTTCGCTTATTGCCCTAACAGGTTACTTATCTTTGTACATTCTACTGGTAATACATTCAGTATTGTGTGTTGTGCTCCAAGCTTCTTCTTCTTCCTTGTGCTATTTGCGTGCTTCTGTAGACCTCAAAGTCCAACAATTGGTATGAAATCAGGTTCCCGCTTCATCTAGGACATCGTTGACACCCCTCCGGTCATAGTCTCAGAATCGCACGAAATTTGGTGAGCTCGTTTTGGCCTCTGAATGCACTATTGTAGTTGTTGTGTAGGTTATTTTGTCTTTTTGTGCCAAAAATATATACAGGTTTCAGTTCGCCAGTAGAAGCGTTTCGAAGTCTGCTACAGGTTAGCAAAACTCGATAGGGTAGTTTTGTTTAAGTTTTTGAGATACAGTCAATTTTTTGCATCAGGGTATTTTAGCCAATGGCCATGGCTGAAAGCAATGATGTATTCTGTATGTTGGATGCTAGATAAGTTGGATTGTACCAATTACCCATTATGGGATTATATGATATGTCATGTACTAGTTGCAAAAGGACTGTGGTATATTGTGTAGGGTGTTGAAAACCTTCCTATTACACGTGCAAATATAGGTACTGAAGCTAATGCAAATGGCATTGAAGATGGTGATATTCTGTAGATTCCTATTCGTGCTATGGTTTTTGCTGCACCTACTGCAGAGCAAATTTGTTGGGATGGCAAAGATGCTCAGGCACATTCATTGATAGCCTTGTCTATCAAACATGCCATTATTCCTCCCATTTGCTCTTGCAGAATAACTAAGGATGCTTGGGATACACTTACCACTTTATACCAGGAAAGGAATAGGGCTCATGTTTACCTTCGAAAACAGTTGGAGAGTGAGCACATGAATGAAGGAGATTCTATGGACAATTTTCTGACAAAGATCAAAGATTTGAAGGAATAGTTGAAAACAAAGTCTGCTAATCTAGTGTAGAATGAAGAATGGGCATTTACTACTATGTGCAGTTTTGACCCATCTTCTGCTGAACAATGTATGTCTACAATAGACTCAAATGTTTGGTACTTTGATAGCGAGGCAATGAAACATATTACCTCCTAGTGCAGTTTCTTCACTTCACTCGAGCCTACCCCTACAGGGAATACTATCACATGTGCCAACAACTCCTCTTATCCTATCATGGCAGTTGGTAAGATCATTCTAACTACTACTGATGGTAGTTCTTCTACATTTTCAGATGCTCTATTTGTGCCAAGGATCAAGAAGAATCTATTATCAGTCTCGACTTTAGCCAAGATTGGCTTGCTTGTGAAATTTCTTGATGATAGATGTACCATTCATGATAATTTCAAATGGCGACGTGATTATTGCTTTTGGTGTTTTATGTCGTTGGCTGTATAAGATCATAGACTATGAAAAATCTGTGAATGATTTGGCATGTGCAGTACATGATTCTCAAGCTATGTCAGATGCAAAGCTTTGGCATGCATGCTTTGGTCATCTGAATTTTGCTAGTTTGCTACACTTGCAGAAATGTGAAATGGTGTCCTCTCTGCCCAAACTTGAGGCATCTTGTAAACATTATTGTGAAGGCTGTATTTTTGGCCAAATGCAGCATTCATCATTCCCAAAAGATGGTTCAATTTGAGCTACTTAGAAATTGTAGCTTGTTCATAATGATGTCTGTGGTCCTGTGCAAACACTTCCTTTTGGGAACTATCTTTACTTCATGACTTTCATCGATCAGTTTTCTAGGCATGCATGGCTATATCCATTGAAAGCAAAGTCCGAAGTGTTTATGTGCTTCAAATAGTTTTTGGTTTTGGTTGAAAATCTATCAGCATGTAAAATGGACCACCTCTGCTTTGATTGAGGGGTGAATATATGTCTTCTGAATTTAATGGATTTATGGCTGAAAGTGGGATAAAACATAAGTGTATAGTCTCGTATACACCTCAGCAAAATGGAGTTGGAGAATGGAAGAACATGTCACTCATGGAGATGGTGAGGTGTATGGTCAAGAGTTAGGCTTTACCACATAGTTTTTGGCTTGAGGCTGTCATGTGTGCAACATATGTACTTAACAGGTGTCCCACTAAAGCATTGTAGTCTATCACTCCATATGAGGCTTGGCATGGTCATAAGACATCTATTGCTCGCCTGCATGTTTTTGGTTGTCTGACTGATGCATTAGTGCTTGAAAAACAATGCAAGAAATTGGATGATAAAACAATGAAATGTATTTTTGTTGGGTACAGTTTTGAAAGCAAAGTCTATCATCTGTATCATCCATAGATTAAATGCATTTTGGTTAGCCGTGATGTTGTTTTTGTGGAAGATGCTATTCAACCACAACTTTCATGTACAAGGAAATCTGTTAGCTCAAACATGTATGATATTTTGCTACCTCTTTTTACAACAAGACAGTTTAGTGTTGGTCCTAATGAGGCAACTTCTCAACCCTTACAGGTTTCATGTGATGATGCAGATCATTCTATTTCTCATGCAAATTTGCATGATGCACTTGATGAGAGAGCTGATATTGAGGAGGCAAAAACTATGCCAAAATGGCTGGTGCAGACTTTTTGTGATAGAAAATTAGATGCACCTCTTTCATATCATACTTGTTCACGCTCTGATAGTGCTTGTTTTGCATTAGATTGCTATGCTATGGATGCCTCTAGTCTCTCTGATGAGAATGAGCATGTTTCGTTTGATGAAGCGTAAAATTCAGAAATTTGGAGGGCTGCTATGCAATCTGAATATGATGCTATAATGAAAAATGGTACCTGGTTTATGTGACTTGCCTCTTGACAAGAAGTCCATTGGCACTAAGGAGGTATACAAGCCTAAGCATCAGCATGATGGAACAATTAACAGGTATAAGGCTAGGCTTGTTGCAAAGGGTTATGCTCAGGAAAGAGGCATTGATTTTGATGACGCCTTTGCTCTTACTTGATGACACCTTTGCTCTTACTTGTCGAATGACTACTGTTCATAGCATGTATGCACTTGCACCTCATTATGGTTAGAATGTACATCAGTTGGACATTAAAACTACATTTATGAGTGCTGATTTGCATGAAGAAGTTTATGTTTTTCAGTCATGTTCCTTTGTGCAAAAAGGGCATGAAAAATAGGTGTGCATGTTAAAGAAGGCATTATGGTTTAAAGCAAGCACCATGTGCTTGGTATGAAATGGTACATGCCTATCTGATTTCACATGGATTTGAGGAAAGTCTAATTGAAATCACCTTATATGTTAAGCATGCTAATGATGTGCTTCTGACCATTGTTATGTACGTTGATGAAATGCTGCTCACTGGTCCTCATGAGAAGCATAATGTTGATTCTAAGGTTAATCTACATGTCTCATTTGAGATGTCAGATTTGGGGCATTTGCATCATTATTTGGATCTAGTTTGTGCAAGTTGATGGCATAATAGCTCTATGTCAAGGAAACATATTGACACATTATTACAACATTTTGGCCTTGAAGTCTGTAAACCTATTGCCACTCCTATGGAGACATGTTTACAATTGAGTCTTCATGATGTTGGAGATGCATTTGATGCTATTCTATATCAACAGGTTGTTGGATGCTTGATTTACTTATGCATTACTTGGCCATATATTCAGTTTTCTGTCTCACAGATGAGTAGGTTTATGCATTGCCCAGGAGTCAAGCAGTGACCGACAGTTAAGTGCATCTTTCGCTATTTGAGTGGTGCCCGACTACTTGGATTGTTTTATCCGGAGGGGGGATCACTACTGCCAGATTTACATGCTTTTTCTGACTTTACTTGGGATGATTGCTATGATACTCATGTGTTCACTAGTTGTTTTTGCTTCATGTTTGATAGTTCATGCATATCTTGGTTTTTTCTTCATGCTTGATAGTTCATCCACAGCTTTGGGCTTACTTCCTTTTGTGGATTGATTCCACATAGCTTGGCACTTCCTTATACATGAGTGACAACTCCTTGTTCACCGCATCACTCCAGGGGAGATTTGTTGATATATTTAGGTAGTGATGTGTGCAAACACACTAGGACCCTTGATGCACTTTTTTCCCTCTTTATGAGATTTTTTTTTTCTCCCGGCTTGTATATACGCCTATTGCCCTAACGGGTTACTTATCTTTGTACATTCTAGTGGTAATACATTCACTATTGTGTGTTGTGCTCCAAGCTTCTTCTTCTTCCTTGTGCAATTCCCCTACTTCCATAGACCTCAAACTCCACCAATAAGCTCATAGAAAATGCAAAATATGTGAATGATTCAACATGTCAAACTCAAGATTCTTAGTCTATCTTAGATGCAAAGCTTTCGGATGCGTGCCTTGGTTATTTGAACTTTGCTAGTTACCTTGAAATGGTGTGCTCTATATCCAAACATGAGGCACCTTGTAAAAGGTTGTATTCTAGGCAAAATGCAACATTGCTCCTACTTGAAAGATGGTTAAGTTTGAGCTATTAAAAATTTCAACTTGTTCATAATGATGTTTGTGATCCTATGCAGACACCTTCATTTGGGAACTACCTTTACTTCATGAATTTTATTGATGGATTCTTCAGGCATGCATGGGTGTATCCATTAAAAGCAAAGACAAAAGGTTTTTATGTGCCTCAAATAGTTCCTAGTTATAGTTGAAAATCTATGAGCATCTAAATTGGGCAGCCTCTGCTGTGATTGGGTGGGGGAATACATGTCTTCTAACTTTAATGCATTTCTAGCTAAGCGTGGGATAAGACATCATGCATAGTGTCATATTCACCTCAATAAAATGGAGTTGTTGAAAGAAAGAATAGGTGACAAGGTGTATGGTCAAAAGTTAGGATTTACCACATAGCTTCTAACTTGTGGCTATTATGCATGCAATATATGTACTTAAAATGTATCCCACCAAAGCACTACAATCAATCATTCCATATGAGGCTTGGCATGCTTGCAAGCCATTTGTTGCTCATCTCCATGTCTTTGGTTGTCTGACATATGTATTAGTGTCTGAACATAAATGCAAGAAACTAGATGATAAAGCAATGAAATGAATTTTTGTTGGGTACAACTCAAAAAGTAAAGGTATTGCATATACCATCCACATACTAAACACATTTTTGGTTAGACGTGATGTTGTTTTTGTGGAAGATGCGATTCAACCATTACTTTCATATACCAAGGAGACGTCAGCCAACTCGAAAGATGTGTATGACACTTTGCTGCCTCTTTTTATTGGTGGACAATCAAATGTTGGTCTAAATGAGGCAATTTCTCAACCTTTGTAGGTTCCACATGATGATGCAAATCATTCCATTTTTATGTAGATTTACATGATGCAATTGTTGGTGATAGGGTTGACATAAAAGAGCCTAAAACTATGCCTAAATGGCTAGTACAACATTTGAGAGATATCAAATTAGATGCACTTTTCTCATATCATACCTTTTGAGGCTCTCATAATTCTTCCTTTGCATCAGATTGTTATGCAATGGCTACCTCTATTCTTCTTCATGAGAATGAACCTATTTCTTTTGATGAAGCACAAAATTCAAAATTTTGGATGGCTGTTATGTAATCAAAATATGATGCTATTATAAAGAATGGTACTTGTTCCTTATGTGATTTTCCACTAAGCAAAAAGGCCATTGAAACTAAATGGGTATACAAGCTGAAATGTAAGCCTGATGGAATAGTTGAATGGTATAAGGCTAGGCTTGTTGCCAAAGGTTATGAACAACAGAGAGGCACTAATTTTGATGACACATTTGCTCCCACATGCCAAATAAACATTGTTCATAGCATTTGACTTGTAGCTCATCATGGTTGGAATGTACATTAGTTGGACATTAAAACTAGATTTTTGAATGGTGATTTACATGAAGAAGTTTATGTATTTTGCCTACATATTTTGTGCACAAAGGGCATGAAAAAAATGAGTGCAAGTTGAAAAAGGCATTATATGGTTTGAAGCAAGCACCACGTGCTTGGTATGAAAAGATACATGTCTACTTGCTAGCACATGGTTTTGACAATAGTCCAACTAAGAGTGCCTTATATGTTAAGCATGTAGATGATGTACATATGATCACTATTGTATATGTTGATCACATGCTGCTCACTTGTCCTAATGAGAAGCATAGTGTTGAATTTAAATCTGATTTGTATGTCTCCTTTGAGATCTATATTTGGGGAATTTGCATCATTACTTGGGCATTCAACTTATGCAAGTTGATGGAGGAACAACTTTGTGTCAAAAAATATATATTGACAAATTATTGAAACATTTTGTCCTTGAAGATTGCAAACATATTGCCATTCCCTTGGAAATAGGTTTATGGTTGATTCTTCATGATGCGGGAGATGCATTTGATGTTGTTATTTATCAATAAGCTATTGGGTTCTTGATTTACTTGTGCATAATGTGGTGTGATATTTAGTTTGTTGTCTCTCTCATGAGTAGGTTTATGCATTGCAAAAGTGTCAAGAATTGGAACGTGCTTAAGTGCATTTTTTGTTACTTGAGTGGTACCCAACTACTTTGATTTTTTTATCCCAAGGGAGGATCATTACCTCTACATTTACATGCTTCTTTTGACTCACCATGGGCTGGTTGCTATGACACATGTGTCCACCGGTGGTTTTTGCTTCATCCTTGGTAGATTATGCATATCTTGGTTGAGCAAGAAGCAGCCTATTGTGGCCATTTCTAGTTGTGAGCCTGAGTATAGGGTAGCTTTCACAGTGATTGTTGAGTGCGTGTGGCCCAGACTCCTTTTGGTTGATTTGAGTGTTGGTAAGTCTTTTGCCACTAGCATCTTCACTATTAGTCGCTCATTAGAAGCTGTGAGGAATGCTATGTTCCATGCTCAGAGAAAGCACATTGAGGTGCACTATCATTATGTCAGGGATAGGTTTCCTATTGGAGAGATCAGTTTGGCTTATGCACCCACACAAGATAATGTTGTAGACCTTTTCAAAAAGGTTGTGCCTAGGGAGAAGTTTGAATCGTTCTGCAAAGTTTTGGGCTTAGTTCTTTTTGTGGATTGATTTCTTTCCACATAGCTTGGCACTTCATTATACATGAGTGCCAACTCCATGTTCACTGCATCACTCCCAAGGGTGATTTGTTGATGTATTTTGGTAGTGATGTGTGTGAACACACTTAGGTCTATCGAGGAACTTTTTTCTCTCTTTAGGAGATTTTTTTCCTTGGGCTTGTATATATGCCTATAACCCTAAAGGGTCACTTATCTTTGTACATTCACTTGGTAATACATTTTGTATTGTGTTGTGCTCCAGGCTTCTTCTTCCTCCTATTGTTGTTCATGTGCTTCTACAGACCTCAAACTACAACAATACTCCCTAGTATGAATAGAAGTTTTGATCTACTTATACACAACTCTTTAACCATGAAGGCATACTTCAAATTCATCATCATCATCTACATTGATGACAATAGATGCAAGTGACCCACATATTTATTTGATTTTTAAGGTGGTCACTAACATGGTTTTTTTCTCCAGTGTATGCAATTCATTCTTGAGATCCAACTTTTGTGCCTTTATATTGGTCTCATACAATGTGATAAAACTATTCCAAGCCTCTTTTAGATTTTTGGTATCCTCTATGTGCCCGATCATGCTATCTTGTATGCTAATAGATAGCCAATACATCTCCTTTCATGCTCCTTGATTCCACTCTTCATATGATCTTAACTGAACTGCAATACAAATCATCTTTGGTAACTACAAAGGTTTTTCATTGTCTCCTTCGATGTACTTCCAATAGCTTTTTGCATCAAGAAATTTTTCATTTTGAATCGCCAAGCATGAAAATTATTCTTGTCCAACTTCGCTCATAAGTTAACTCATTCTATCAACATTCGCCATTTTTGTAGCAATTTATGATTTTGCAAAAACACTAGAAGCAATACCTCTACCTGAACATTGTCACACTATGACTTGATATTTTGATATAAAAAAACATAGTTTTTGTGCATCAATAGCACACAAAATCATTTGAAATTCTAGATCTTAAATATTTGGGAGACCTTGAATAGAATGCAAGTTATAATTTGCAAATTAACTTGTTTTTTTGTGGGCCCTACCTCGTAAGCTCAAAATATAGGTCAAAATGGCATAGAAATTGAAATTTGAGCAAAATGAGTCACCCGAAAGGGATAAATTGTGAGAATATTTGGGTGCCTTCTACTTGCACACCAGATTTCCTAGCAATCTAAGATCTTTTATGAAGTGTGCATTCTCCATGCCTTCTCACACACTCTTCACTATTGGCCTTCTTCACGAGCTTGTTGGAGTTAGACGTCTGCGGAAGCACGCGAACAACACAAGGAAGAAGAAGAAGCTTGGAGCACAACACACAATAGTGAATGTATTAACACTAGAATGTACAAAGATATGTAACCCGTTAGGGCTATAGGCGTATATAAAAGCCAGGGGAAAAACCTCCTAACGAGGGAAAAAAGTGCCGCGAGGGTTTGTGTTCACACACATCACTACCTAAATATATCAACAAATACCCCCTAGGAGTGATGCATTGAAGAAGGAGTTGGCACTCATGTATAAGGAACTAGGTTGCATTTATTCAATCGAATAATTAAAAAATACCAAATATGTTCGTTTATTCGGGGTTGTCCAAATAAACACCGAAAAAAAGGGCAGGGATACACTTTCGATCGAAAAGCTTTCGATCGAAAGTTTTTTTGAAGAAAAAGATTTCGATCGAAACATTTTCGATCAAAATTTCTTTCGATCAAAACTTTATTATCGAGAACTCATTTCGCACATGTTTGAGATTCTAGAGAGCTCTCGAGTTTTCTTCAAAGATAAAATTAGTGTTTTTGTTTTACAGATTTGAAAGTATGTATATGCATATGTGTGTATGTATGTGCATGTCATACACACACATGCACACATATACACACACAAACATGTACACATGTACACAAAAAATCATACACACACATATAGATACTTGCACATATACACACACATATAGACACACACACACACATACACTCACATGCATACATACACGCATATGCATACATACATAGACATGTATACACACACATGCACATACGTACATACATACATATGCATATACACATGCACATACCTACATATGCATACACACACATGCACATGCATACATATGCAAACATACTTGCATTCATACACACACATGCATATGTATACATACATACACACATGCATATGTATATATACATAAATACAAGCACATACACACAATAAATTGACTTGAGCCTTAAAAAAAGTGAAGTTAATGATTCAAATGATTCAAGTTAACATTTGATAACGATCCCTTTTTAATGGGAAATTTCTACCTTTATACTCATCTCAAAATCAATCAACCTTCAAAACAACCTATACAAATATAAAAATAAAATTCATTATTATGTGCTTGAAAAAATATTAAACTATATCATAAAAAGTAAAATATTTTATTACCTGTTATATATCTCTTTTGTCGTAAGTATCGAAAGTTTGAGTGCATAAGTCGGTTTCTATCAAAACTTGGCCATAACAAGTCCCTCTTGATGCTATTATCTCAATAAGCCTATTTCTTTCTTCCCGACAAGTCCCTCTTGATGTGATTGTCTTGATGCCAATATCTCAGCTAACAGAAGGTTTGTGTTGTATCAATACAATACAACTTCCTAAAGAAGATCTATGGATATGTGAAGCTGTATTGTATTAATACAACATGAACCTTCTATTCGCTAATATACATTGTTCAAGATGTCATTGATCTTCACTTGTTGATACCTTCTCAACCCTTGAATTATAAAAAGAACACAAAACCTTTTTCAACAATTACAATAGTTTTTAATTCACAATCATACACACACATGCACATACACAGTCATATTTGATTTTCACTTGCAATCATATAACATGCACACACATACACATACACGCTTGCATACACATACTTTCATGTGCACATACATACACACATGCATACACATACTTTCATGCACACATACACATATACATACATACATACACACACACACACACACATATATATATATATATATATATATATATATATATATATATATATATATATATATATATATATATATATATATATATATATATATATACTTGCACATATACATACACACATGGCCACACATACACATATACTCACATGCATATAACATACACGCACATACACATACACATAGTATTGTCAAGTAAGAATCAATATTGATTCAAACAATCACAATACATTTTTATTCACAATCATACACACACACATATACCATTGTGAAGTAAGAATCAATGTTGAATCAAACAATCACAATAGATTTTGTTCACAATTATACACTCAAATACACATACATATACTATTATGAAGTAAGAATCAATATTGATTCAAACAATCACAATACATATTATTCACAATCATACACACACATACATATACTATTGTGAAGTAAGAATCAATGTTGAGTCAAACAATCACAATAGTTTTTAATTCACAAACAAATATATTTTTCTTTATGCTTTAAGTACGAAAGTTAATATGTATAGCAAGAATTTATACTTGGTTCTATTTATGACACTATAAGTTCGTAAAAAAAAAAAGTAACTCTTATGAAAAATGACTCTACTTGTGTTGTTTTATAAAAAAATATTCGATCGAATTTGTTTCAATCAAAATTTAATTCAATCAAAGATTTTTCAATGAATAAAATTTTTGATCAAAAGCAGGTTCGATCGGAAATTATCGAATTACCATGCAAAAAGTATTTGCTCATCTCCGAATAAGTTGATGTGGCATCGAATAATTCAGTCGAATAATGGGGGGTTGCCATAAAATTCCATAATTATTCACGAATAAACAAATTGTCGAATAATGAATAATGCAACCTAGATAAGGAAATGCTAGGCTATGTGGAATCAATCCACAAAAGGAAGTAAGCCCAAAGCTTTGTGGAAAGCTTCAAACTTTGCCCTAGGCATAGCCTTCGTGAAAAGGTCTGCAATGTTCTCTTGCGTGGGCACATATTCCAACCTAATCTCTACTACAGAGAACCTCTCCCTGACATAGTGAGAATGCACCTCAATGTGCTTAGTGCGAGCATGGAAGAGAGGATTCCTCGCAACTACCAATCAGCTCTGACTGTCAATGAAGATGGTGGTGGTAGAAGATTGACCAAGACCTAAATCAGCCATAAGGCATCTGAGCCACACACACTCAACACTCGCTGTGGAAGCTACCCTATACTCAGCCTCACGACTAGAAGTGGCCATAGTAGGGTTCTTCTTGCTCAACCATGATATACATGAGCTACCAAGCATGATGCAAAAGCCACTAGTGGACACACAAGTGTCATAGCAACCAGCCCAATCACTATCAGAAAAAGCATGCAAATTTGGTGGTAGTGATCCACCCTTGGGATAAAACAATCCAAGTAGCTGGCTACCACTCAAGTAGCGAAAGATGTGCTTAACCGTCTGTCAATGCTTGACACTTGGGCAATGCATAAACCTTCTCATTTGTGAGATAGCAAACTGAATATATGGCCGAGTGGTGCATAAGTAAATCAAGCAGCCAACAACCTGCTGATAGAGAACATCATCAAACGCATCTCCAGTATCATGAAGACTCAATTGTAAACCTATCTCCATAGGAGTGGTAATAGGTGTATAGTCTTCAAGGCCAAAATGCTATAATAATGTGTCAATATATTTCGTTTGACACAAAGCCATTCCCCCATCAACTTGCATAAACTCAATGCCCAGATAGTGATGCAAATGCCCCAAATTAGACATCTCGAATGAGGCATGCAAATGAGCCTTAAAATTAGCAATATGTGTGTCATGAGGACCAATGAGCAGCACGTCATCAACATACAGAACAATGATCAGAAGCACATCATTAGCACGATTAACATATAAGGTGCTTTCAGTTGGATTGTTCTCAAAACCATATGCAATGACATAGGCATGTATCTTTTCATACCAAGCATGTGGTGCTTGCTTTAAACCATATAATGCCTTCTTTAACCTGCACACCTAGTTTTAATGCCCTTTCTACACAAAGCCATGGGGCTGAAAAACATACACCTCTTTATGCAAGTCACCATTCAGAAATGGTGTTTTAATGTCCAACTCATGTACATTCCAACCATGATGAGATGCAAGTGCACAAATGCTACGAACAGTAGTCATTCAGCATGTAGGTGCAAAGGTCTCATCAAAATCAGTGCCTCTTTCCTACGCATAACCCCTTGCAACAAGCATAGCCTTATACTTGTCAACTGTTCCATCAAGTTTAGGCTTCAGCTTGTATACCCACTTAGTGCAAATGGCCTTTGTTAGTAGCCGGTGTGGACAAACTACTTTTATTGTACTCACAAGTCTAATTTCCAATGTAATTGAATGGAGGTTTACGGATCAGATATCAAGAGTTTTCCGAAAATCGTTAATTTCCATTATTCTATATTTTGGAAGCTCCCAACAGTGTGAAGAACCTACCCTTTACAAAGAAGTACGGTGTTGTATCTTACAAATAGATTCTAGAAGTGGCAAATACAGAGAAGCAGATAGGCAGAACTGTGGAGGGTGAAGTCTGTATTTTTGAAGTCGGAATGTAGAGATAATACTGTAATGTATTCGCATTTATACTCTGAAATCAAGAATCTATTCTATGGTGCAACAGTTAAGATTCTATGTACATTGTGTATGATGGATTTTCTCTATTTATAATCGATGTTATTTTAAGCGGTGTGGAACAAAAACACATGTTTATGAGTATTGTGTATTTGTAAATCCTCATTCCCGAACCTATAAAGTGAGGTATTGTTAGTCTGTCAGCAATCAGTACGCTCAAACATATGGCAACCATGATGGGATGGGGTAACCAAACACAACACAAAGTGGATTGATGCCGATACGAAGTAGCAAGGAGTACTTACAAAAGACTCATCATCACGATTATCTAGACGCCTTCATGCAATCAACACTCACAACATTGAAGCTTGAAGACATTCCTCGTGAGGGTGCAATTACTATTACAGAGGAAGTACAGTTTTGGGTGGAAACCAGAGTTTTACCCCCCAAGCTTTTGAAGGATCTAGTCTTTGAGTGGCCACATTATGACTGATTGTGCACTTAACCAGGTATTTTGTCCCATTTGTAACAAAATTAATCACAGTTTGGAGGAATGTTGCTTTAATGCACAAAATACTTAGTACAACATATCAGGGGTGTACCAACATTGTGGATACCGACGGTCATGCCTCAATGTTGGTATGACCATTGAAAACCCTTGAAAAACCAGAGAGACAATATACGCATAAAAAATTACTGCATCGGTATGAGCGTCGGTAGTTTCCAGTGGTTTACCAATGCTAATACCAATGCTCATACCAACACAGTGTTTTAACTAGACCCGAGAGCAAAAATTTGACATTCATCACGTTTTGAAACAAAACTTGCTACTGTCGAGTTCGCGCGCGTGAGCTACATCTCTCTGTTTCTCTCTCTTTCTCTCTTTCTCTTTCTCTCTCTCTCTCGCACACCTCTCTATTTCTCTAGATCTAAAATCTTGGTAAGTATTGCACATACTGTAGCATTCTTTTCTCTTTCTTTATGTTTTCCCTTTTCTAATTTCTCTTCTCTTTAGTTTTGTAAGAGATTTTGGCGTCAGCTCTTTGGAATTCGACGAAGGACAACATTCAGTGGAATTTGATGACAATGATCCAAACAATTACATCGATGTAAGTGATTGTTTTGTTTTCGATTGACATAGAGAGAGAGAGAGATGAAAGAAAGAGAGAGATCTAGAGAAACATAGAGAGAGAGAGAGAAAGAGAGAGGCATATACATATACATACACACTCACATATGTATACACACACATATGTGCATACATGTTGGAGCAAGTCTATGACAAGCCTAAGTATTGGCTTGAGTCCCACAAAGTCATGAAAAAAGCTTTAAAATGAAGACTATGTAAAGTTCACTTGTGAACTACTCTTGTAACTTTTGAAGAGTTTACTTAATGTAAAAGTGAAAGAATCTTAAGTGGTTGAGTCCACTTGATCAAGAATGGAAAGAGGAACCACGAATTTGTGATTTGTGGTAGGTAGAGAATCAAATCAATCATTGATTGATTGGAGAGTGATTGAGGGAAGTTAGCCTCCCAAACTCAACTATAAATAGATGGCCGTTTTAGTCGTGGTTAGAGAGACCTATGTGAAGGCCTCCAAGAGCTGAGCTTTATGCCATATCAAGGTGTGATTACAAGGCACACATATGTATCAGTAAGTCCATTGTATTGTACAAGCAATATACTTTCATTTTCATGATCATTTGGGTTCATATTTCCATG
This sequence comes from Ceratopteris richardii, assembly GCA_020310875.1. Taxonomy (NCBI): domain Eukaryota; kingdom Viridiplantae; phylum Streptophyta; class Polypodiopsida; order Polypodiales; family Pteridaceae; genus Ceratopteris; species Ceratopteris richardii. Next base: position 74,999,939 of record CM035412.1, on the reverse strand, counting down.
TTCTTGTGAAGTGTACTACTCACTACCATTACTCTCAGTTTTCTCAGTCAGATTGCAGAGATGTTTTCTCTGAGCTTGGTGCATCATTTTCAGTAATTTAACCTGATAAAGTTAGCTCTATAAGTATACTATATTCTCACAAATTTGCATGTCATTTGGATGTTGCAATATTCAGTTATGTTCATTTGAAGTCAACAGGGTCTGTCCATCTTCACTTCTCTGTCAGGCACCCGATTTTTTCACTCACATTGTCAGAGCCATTTCTCAGTGGTTACGTATCCAAATTCCGTGATGTAAATCTTGTTGGATTCAGCTTACTATCTAGTATAACCATACAAATTTTCATAATCATTAGATTCCTACATTTTGAGTTATGTTCATTTTCCTGCTCACTGGTCTCAAACTATAGCAGCCCGTGAAAATTGGGATGATGTCATCACTTGTTAAAACTCATTCTCAGTGTGTGGTTTATTATTTTTGATGAGATTACTCTTTAAAGTTAGCTCTTTAAGCTAACTAGAGTTCCTCAAGAGGAATTAAGCTAATTGCTGCTGTGCTCAGAGAATTATGTAAAACACTAGACATGTGTATGAACCAAGAATAACAAGTTTTCACCTTTGAGCTAACTCCAACTTATCTGTTTTGATCTATCTTTTTGAGAGTGATCTTCCAAGGTGCATAGGGTGTCTAATACATCCATTGGCAAGCTAAAAGGGCCCACCATATACTCCTGGAGTTCATTTGGCTGGTGTAGTTCAAGGATTTTGCAACACCTCTTCATCTTCAAGCACATACCTATCCATCTCTTCACAGTGGTATCAGAGCAAGGTTGGACAACATGGCAGATGGATTTCCTTCATCAGTTGACAAATTGGATAGAGGTAATTACTCAGCTTGGTCATTAAGAATGGAATCTTATCTCCAAGGTAGAATTTTATATGGTTATGTGGCTGGAGATGAAGTTATGCCAAGTTTCAGGAACAAAAGTCAACCAACACAAGAAGAGCAAGAAAGATTGAGCACATGGTGCTCCAAGGATGCACTTGCAAGGTCTTATCTCCTCAACTCTATCTCAGATTTTTTGTTGCCTCACATTACGAGTTGTAAGACATCTCAGGAAGTGTGGGATGCACTTGAAGCTTTCTTTTCTTCAAGTACCAAAGCTAGGAAGCATCAACTATGGCTGGATTTCACAACTCTCAAGAAGGCTCCCAAACAAAATGTGACTGGTTTTTTCACAAAGCTCAAGGACATAGCAGATCAGTTGGGAAGCATTGGAGAGGTAATAGATGAAGAGCAAATTGTAAGGCAGGTCATCAATGGCTTGAAGGCAGATGACAAGTGGGAAGCATTCACCACAGCTATGGATTTGTACATGGACATGCATGTACCTGATACACTCATTGGACAACTACTTACTCAAGAGGCAAAGCTTATAAAAAATGGAGAAAACTCTAAAGGTAATCAATCTTCAGCTTTATACATTGATAAAAGCAAGTCCAAAGATAACAAAGGAAAGGCAAAGAAAGTGGATGATGAAGTAGGTACATATCAAGCTAACTATGCAGGTAGAGGAAGACATGGTAGAGGTAGAGGAAGAGGAGGTAGACAAGGCAGGGGGAGATCCCAAGACTCCAACTCATGTTCTATTTGTGGATTAACTAATCATACAACTGAAAATTGCTTTAGGAATTCCAGGAATCAAAGAGGAAGAGGATACAATAGAGGAAGTTATGGCTACTCAAGAGGAAGGTTCAACAATTATCATGGCAACTACAAAAACTACAATCATTCAAACTATCAAGGAGGCTACAAAGGAAGGAGAGACTACAATAACTACACAGAAGACTCAAACAAAGAGGATTCATTATTGATCATGAACATGGCTATGCCACAAGGTAAATCTGATGAGCATGTTTTCTACATAGATTCAGGTTGTTCAAATCATGTGGCAGGAAATGTGGCACTCCTATCAGATTTAGAAGATCCAAGGAATAAGCATGAGGTACAAACAGGAGATGACACAAGACATCCTGTGGAGAAAATAGGCAATGTCAAAGCACCTGATGGAAACATCAACCTACTTAGTAAGGTACTCTATGTCCCTACCATTACAAAGAATTTGATGAGTGTTGGGCAGATAGTAGAGAAAGGGTTGCAAGTCAGGTTCACAAAAGCAGGAGCATTTGTTGAAGATCCAAGTCAAGGATTCAGAAAAATTGCAAAAGGTGAAAAGACAGGTAGATTGTTCACATTTGAATTACAGGACACTAGAAACATTGCTCTCTTTAATTATGGTAGTCAGACACTCACAGAATTGGAAGTATGGCACAAAAGGTTAGCACATATTGGTGAAAGGTCATTAAAGCAAATCTGTAGGGACCAAAGTGTACATGGACTCCCTAATTTGTCAAAACAACATATGATTTATAAGTGTAGTGCATGTCAATTTGGAAAGTCTCACAGGTTACCATTCATGAAGAAAGGTTATATGCATGGAGATCTCTTGGAGTTGGTTCATACAAATGTATGGGGACCTAGCAAGGAAGATTCAATATCTGGATCAAGGTATTATGTCTCCTTTATTGATGATTGCAGCAGATGGACTATCCTATTCTTTATGAAACACAAAGATGAAGTTTTTTCATGTTTCAAAAGATATTTGGCTCTTGTGGAGAATCAAACAGGTAAATCACTAAAAAGGCTAAGGTCAGATGGAGGAGGAGAATACTTCTCCCATGAGTTTGATTCTTTTCTTCAAGAAAGAGGAATCAAAAGAGAGGTAACTACAAGGTACACTCCTGAGCAAAATGGAGTGGCAGAAAGGAGGAATAGGACAATTGTTGAAGCTGTAAAGTCTATGTTAAATGAAAAGCATTTACCTAATTACTTATGGGCTGAGGCTGTATCTACAACCACTTACTTGATTAACAGGTTTCCTTCAAAATCCCTTGATGGGATGACTCCATATGAGGCTTGGAATGGAAGAAGACAAGCTTAGATCATTGTAAAATTTTTGGATGTATTGCTTTTGCTCATGTTCCTTCACATGTTAGAGGCAAGATGGATCCAAAGGCAGAAAGGTGTGTATTTATTGGATATGACAACAATCAAAAGGGCTACAGGTTATACAACCCTACCAACAAAGGATTCTTGGTAAGCAGAGATGTAGTTTTTTATGAGAACAATTCATGGTATGAAGATTCATGCAGGAAGGTCAATTTACCATATGATCTTGAAGAAGATTTTCCAAAGCTTGGTAGAGAACAACCAAAGATTGAAGAACAAGACACCTGAGAGGATGATGAAGAATCTCAGATGGAAAAGATCAAAGCGTGGAAGTCTAAAGGTAAAGCCAAATTGCAGGAACTTGGACATGAGGCAGAATCATCACATCATGGCCTAAGAAGATCTATGAGGGAAAAGAAAAAACCAGAAAGGTATGGGTTTGACAACTCATTAGTAACTAAACATTCTATCTACATAGCACAGGACATAAACCAAAAGGAGCCATGAGGCCAAAGCAAAAACAGAATGGAAGCATGCAATGAAGGAAGAGATTGAAGCACTTGAGGAAAACAACACTTGGGATTTGGTGCCCAAGACTTCATCCATGAAGGTAATAGGCTCAAGATGGGTCTATAAACTCAAGAAGAATTCTGATGGTTCAATTAACAGGTATAAGGCAAGGCTTGTAGCAAAAGGCTTTGCACAAACTCAGGGAATTGATTATGAGGAGACCTTCTCTCCTGTGGCAAAGATGCCTACTATTAGGGTTTTGCTTAGTATTGCCTCTTCCAAGAATTGGAAGATACTTCAACTAGATGTAAAGAATGCATTTTTGAATGGTTGGATAACAGAAGAGGTATATATGGCACAACCACCTGGTTTTGAGAATCAAGTTTATCCTGATTATGTGTGTAAACTTAACAAAGCATTGTATGGTCTCAAGCAAGCTCCAAGAGCTTGGAATTTCAGGCTTGTTTCATTCTTGCACGACAAAGGCTTTCAACCAAGCAAGGCAGATCCTTCACTCTTTATTAAAAAGAGTAGCTCTGAGGTCATCTACCTATGTGTATATGTAGATGATATTATATTGATAGGAAATGATGCAGATGGTATGAAGAAGATCAAAGATCAGATGAGAGAAGAGTTCAAGATAAGTGATTTGGGTTCACTTACCTACTTCCTAGGTTTGGAAGTTGTCTACAAATATCATGGTTTGTTTATCACTCAAAGGAAGTACATTAAGGACATGTTGGCAAAATTCAAGATGCAAGATTGTAAGATTGCAGGTACTCCAATGGAGGTCAATCACAAATTGAGCTCACATGAAGGTGAGCTCATAGAGGACATCACATCATATCAAAGTCTAGTGGGTAGTCTCAACTATGCCACATTGACAAGAGTAGATATATGTTACAGTGTGAGTGTGCTAAGTCAATTTATGCACACACCAAGGAAACCACATATGGATGCTGCCAAAAGGATTCTCAAGTATCTCAAAGGAACCATAAATGAAGGACTTTATTATCCTTATGTATCTGATTTAGGTTTGAAGCTATTTTCTGATGCAGATTGGGCTGGCTCCAAGGAAGATAGAAGGAGCACTTCAGGTTATCTTACCTTTGCAGGTTCAAAGCTTATTTCATGGTCATCCAAGAAGCAACCCACAGTTGCTCTCTCTTCTACTGAAGCTGAATACAGAGGTCTTGCCATAGCTACTCAGGAAGCTATGTGGATGAAGACATTATTCAAAGATCTTGGATTGGAGTTTAGAACTCCAAGTATTTTTGGTGACAATATGAGTTCTATTCACTTAGCTGCTAATCCTATTTTTCATGCAAGGACTAAACATATTGAAGTTCATTATCACTATGTACGAGAGAAGGTTCTAAGCAAAGAGATTCAAATATCATATGTGTCCACTCATCAACAATGTGCAGATATTCTAACCAAAGCATTGGATGGTACAAAGCTTTGCAAATTCAAGGCTATGATTGGTTTGCAGGTAATCTTGGAAGATTGAAGACCCCAAGCATACTTGGCTTGAGGGGGAGCTATTGGAGCAAGTCTATGACAAGCTTAAGTATTGGCTTGAGTCCCACAAAGTCATGAAAAAAGCTTTAAAATGAAGACTATGTAAAGTTCACTTGTGAACTACCTCTTGTAACTTTTGAAGAGTTTACTTAATGTAAAAGTGAAAGAATCTTAAGTGGTTGAGTCCACTTGATCAAGAATGGAAAGAGGAGCCATGAATTCGTGATTTGTGGTAGGTAGAGAATCAAATCAATCATTGATTGATTGGAGAGTGATTGAGGGAAGTTAGCCTCCCAAACTCAACTATAAATAGATGGCAGTTTTAGTCGTGGTTAGAGAGACCTATGTGAAGACCTCCAAGAGCTGAGCTTTATGCCATATCAAGGTGTGATTACAAGGCACACATATGTATCAGTAAGTCCATTGTATTGTACAAGCAATATACTTTCATTTTCATGATCATTTGGGTTCATATTTCCATGTTCTTGTGAAGTGTACTACTCACTGCCATTACTCTCAGTTTTCTCAGTCAGGTTGCAGAGATGTTTTCTCTGAGCTTGGTGCATCATTTCAGTAATTTAACTTGGTAAAGTTAGCTCTATAAGTCTACTATATTCTCACAAATTTTCATGTCATTTGGATGTTGCAATATTCAGTTATGTTCATTTGAAGTCAACAGGGTCTGTTCATCTTCACTTCTCTGTTCGGTACCTGATTTTTTCACTCACCTTGTCAGAGCCATTTCTCAGTGGTTACTTATCCAAATTCAGTGATTTAAAGCTTTGTTGGATTCAACTTACTGTCTAGTATAACCATACAAATTTTCATAATCATTTGATTCCTATAAGCAAGGCCTCCCTTCACTCCACACAAGCCATTCACTCAAGCTCTTGACAAGAGTGCCCTCACTCTCCTTATGGAGTCTCCATGCTCATAGAGCATTCCTTGTAAGTTCATTTCTATTTATTTAGTTCAACATGTTTTCTTATCTTTTCTTTCTTCCTCCATAACTTGGTAGGATGGTGTTTAATAGTAGAGTAGGAGTATTTATTTTTCATTTCAACATATTCAACCATAATCAAGGTTACAACCATGGCTACAACAACAACTACAACAACAATTACAATAACAACTATCAAGGAGGATACAAATCAAGAAAAGACTACAACAATTACATAGAGGATCAAGAGGATTCTCTTCTCATTATGGATATGACATCAAAATAAGGTATGAATGATGAGCACCTCTTCTATATTGACTCAGGTTGTTCAAACCATGTAGCAGGCAATGTAGCTCTTCTTTTTTGTCTTGAGGAGCCCAAGGGAAAGCACCAAGTACAAATCGGTGATGACACAAAGCATTCAGTGGTCAAGGTAGGAAATGCCAAATCCTCTCATGGGAATAGAAATCTGTTGAGCAGGGTTCTTTATGTGCATACAATCACCAAGAATGTGACGAGTGTTGGATAGATAGTGGAAAAGAGTTTGCAGGTTAGGTTCAACAAATATGGAGCTTTTGTGGAGGACCCCTAACATGGATTCAAGAGAATTGCCAAGGGAGAAAAAATAGGTAGACTATTTACATTTGAACTTGAGGACACTAGAAATATTGCACTTTATAACTACAAGGATCAAACATTGTCAGAGCTTGAGATTTGCCATAAAAGATTAGGGCATATTGGTGAGAGAACCTTGAAGCAAATATCTAGAGATCAATGTGTGCTTGGGATACCTAATGTATCCAAGCAACACATGATCTATAAATATGGTGCATATCAATTTGGTAAATCACACACGTTACCCTTCTCAAAGAAAGGCTACATGCATGAGGATTACTTGGAACTTGTCCACATAGATGTGTGGGGACCAAGCAAGGACCCTTCAATTTCTGACTCAAGGTATTATGTGCCTTTCATTGATGATTTCAGTAGGTGGACTATCTTGTACTTTATGAAGTGTTCAGTTGCTTTGAGAAGTATCTTGCACTTGTGGAAAACCAAACAGGAAGAAGCCTAAAGAGACTAAGGTCAAATGGAGGAGGGGAGTAAAACTCCAATGACAAAGGTATCAAAAGGGAGATTACTACAAGTTATACCCCTGAGCAAAATGGGGTAGCAGAGAGGAGAAATAGGTTGATTGTAGAAACAGCTAGATCAATGCTTAATGAAAAAAGGTTACCAAATTATTTGTGGGTAGAAAGTGTATCTACTCCCACTTATCTTGTTAACAGGTTGCCATCCAAATCACTTGATGGGATCCAGTAATTCTATGTGGTTTGGTTGGTCTTATCACAGATGGCACAAGGTTGAACATTCTAGAATTCTGTTTTGTCATGCTTTGGTCCTTTTTTCTTCCCTTTCCACTTGCTCTTGCCTTCAAAGTTTACTTAGGAAGTCTCCTCTTCATCGTCCTCCTTCTTCTTGCATTTGTGCTTCTTGTCTCTCTTATCTACATAAAGAGAACTTGTAGTATTACCTTGATAAGAATTACCTTTTATTGCTAGCTTCTTGGTTGAAGAGTTGTCCAAGGAATGTGTTGAAATTTTGAGGTTTGTACATCCATAATGAGATCATAAGCCATGGTGAAGTATTGACATTGCTTATCACTTCTAATTCCATTTAGAATCTGCCTCATGATGACCTCTTCTTCAATCACCTCTCCAATGGATACTGATTGATATGCAACCTCCTTGACCTTGGTAACAAACTCTATGATAGTTTTTTTAGGCATCTTCTTAATTTGTTTGAAATCATTCCAACAATGGTTCTTCCTTGCCTTTGTGCTAGCAAAAAATAAAGCCTCTAGAGCATCCCAAGTCTCTTGAGATTTCTTGTACCTGTTATATGTGGTAATATAAAATCAAAGATAGAGTTTAGTATGTTTGAACTTGCTTGAGCAACCCTCTCACACCAATGTGTGAGCTTATCTATCTCCTCTTGTGTACATCCTCCTTTGGATCTTGGATTAGGTATAGCTTCATCACCTGCTACAATTCCATAAAGATTTCTACCTTGCAAATAGGCCTCCATTCTAATTTTCGAAGCCACATGGTTGTGTCTATCAAGCTTCTCAATCATTTAGGAAAGCCATCACCCATCTTGATCCAGCTCTAATACCAGTGAGGGAGCTTGGGGAAGCTTATAGGAGATAGAAAAATGACTTGCGATGTGAAGAAGTTTGGTCCAGGCAACTAGCACAGGACCAACCCTTACGCTTATGAGATTAAAATAGATCTTATAGGCATGTGATTAGTGCAATAAAATCCATTATGTAACTTGGAGCATCAAGGAAAAAGAGTTGATACAAAATAGATAGGTTTGCACATTGACTAGCTCAAAAATCTTGCTATCGTTGGATGAAATGATCAACTTCAAATCCTCGTAGCAGCCAACACGATTACAATTGAAAAAATCCATTTTGAAGGAATGATACACGTAGGGTTAAGTGTCTAAAATGCATAAGAGTAAAAGTAATAAGTAATATATGCTTTTGGAATGAACTTAACACTCAACAGAGGTACCCCTTATTTTTCAGGGCTACACAAAGATAGACCTCGAGATATTAAAATTGAGATTCTCAAAATATATTAAACGAAATACTTTGAAAATTTGTACACATAATTTAGGAACTAATAACTTTCTAATGAAGGCTCAAGCATGGAATTTGGAGGTATTGACACTCAAGGTCAAGCACAAGGCACAAGAATGGATCAAAGAAGTGGACACACAAGAAGAGGAAGCATGTAGGGAGCTCCAAGAAGCACATGTCAAACTTTAAGAACGAATCCCTATAAAAATAGTGATTCTTATCACTAAAAACCATTGTAAATACCATTTCACATTTTTTTCAACTCCTTAACCTTGAGCTTGAGGAGTGTTAGAAGTAGCTACCTACCATTTTTCATAATTTTTAGACTCCATTTGAGGCCTTGAATAAGCCTTGGAGCCTAATTTTTAACTAGGACGGACACTAGGTCTAGACAATGCCAAAACTACTCAGAAAATGATATAAAGAGCTAGAGAGCTCATTTTTGAGGTTAGCTTGTTAGAGATTTGAGCTTTTGTACGAGAGTTCTTTTGTAGTCAAAGACCTTCCATTGTTCCACTCTTTGCTCTTACCTTGTGTGCACAAATCACACTATGGTGTTGCAGGTGGACACTTTGGTCCTGATCGAGTAATTAAGACCATTCTATTCTCAAGACTTTGAAAGTCTTAGAAACTGCACACAGTGGTGTTGAAGGTGAACACTATGGTCCTGATCGAGTAATTAAGACCATTATATTCTCAAGACTTTGGTGACCCACTCTTCATATGGATGCACATACCTATGTGAAGAAATGTGACACATGCCAATATGCACAATATCCGATCCAAAAAGATGACATGCCTTTAAGACCACTAATGGGAGGACGTGCATTTTCGAAGTGGGGTAGACTTTGTAGGTCCTAGTAATCCCCTAGCTAGAAACTCCCATGTAGAATACATCATTGTAGCCACTGATTACCTTACAAAGTGGGTAGAAGTCGAAGCCACAACAAAGAATGATGCTCAAACGATGGCTAAGTTCTTATTTGAGAATGTGTTCACCAGATATGGGTTACCAATAGAGTTAGTAAGTGATAGAGGCATGTACTTCTTTAATGAATTCATTGAAAACCGTCTCTAAGAATTCTTGGTGATTCATTAGAACTCTTCCCCCTATCATCCACAAGCCAACGGACAAGCCGAGAGCACAAATAAGATCCTATATAATGTATTGACAAAACTAGTAAATAGTAAAGACTCTGATTGGGATAAACAACTTCATCATGCTGTTTGGGCTTACCGAGTTGCCTACAAAACGGTACTCAATACCACCCCATTTTAGATGGTCTTTGAATAGAATGCTATGTTACCATTGGAATTCTTGATACCAGCTTTAAAAGTAGCACAAGAGCACGAGTGGAATGGATACGAGTTGTCCTCTAGAATATTTGATCTAGAATGTTTAGGTGAGACGAGGCTATGAGTGGTAGGCCAGGCAAAAGGCATACTTTGATGCACACATCATTAGGTTCCAACATTAGTACCTATGAAGCAATCCTCAGCCAAGAACTGCCCAAAATTAACATGGACAACCTCTTTTGAGCAACTAGGAATTTTTGAAAGCTCACAAATACACCATCAAGCTGAAATCCAAGGAAGAAGAACATAAAAAGGGACTAAAGCAGTGAAAAAATGAAGAACCGGATAGTCGACCCTGCTACCTGTGGCAGATAGACTGCTTTTCTGGATACATGATAGACACTACCTCTCAAAGTACTACATGGAACAACCACTCCAACAAAGGTCTGTCACATACGATAGACTCAAGAGGGGGGGGGGGAGTGTTGACACACAAGGTCAAGCACAAGGCAGAAGAATGGATCAAAGAAGTGGACACACAAGAAGAGGAAGCATGTAGGGAGCTCCAAGAAGCACATGTCAAATTTTTAGAAGAAATCCTTATAAAAATAGTGATTTTAATCACTAAAAACCATTGTAAATACCATTTCACATTTTTGCAACTCCATTTTGTTCAAGGCAAGGAGTCCTTGGCCTGAGGAGTGTTAGAAGTAGCTACTTACCAATTTTCATAATTTTTATACTCTGTTTGAGACCTCAAATAAACCTTGGAACCTAATTTTTAAATAGCCCAGACACTCGGTCTAGACAGGGCCAAAACTACTCAAAAAACTATATACAGAGCTAGAGAGCTCATTTTTGAGGTTAGCTTGTTAGAGATTTGAGCTTTTGTAAGAGAGTTCCTTTGTAATCAAAGACCTTCCATTGTTCCACTCTTTGCTCTTACCTTGTGTGGGTGTGTGTGTGTATGTGTGTGCATGTTAGTGTGCTTCTCACTCATGCACTTGTGCCTTCACTTGCTGTAGCTCAGTGATGAGTAGCACCTCCTTTAATGTCAATCCGGGAAGACATGAGGATGGTATGAAGACCACGAGCAAGTGGAAGCACAAGTGCGTGAGTGAGAAGCACACAAGCATGCACACACATACACACACACGCGCACACACAGTAAGAACAAAGAGAGTAGCCAATGGACTCACTTCTATTGCAAGAAAGTTCTCATACAAGCTCAAACTACAAGAAGCTAACCCAAAAATGAGCTCTCTAGCTCTATTTATAGTTTTTGACTAGCTTTTGGCCCTGTCCAGACCTAGTGTCCGGCCTAGTTAAAAATTAGGTTCCAGGGCTTATTTGAGGGCTCAAACGAGATCTAAAAATTATGAAAATTGGCAGGCAACTACTTCTAAGGCTCCCCAAGCTCGAGGACTCCTCGGCTTGTACAAAATGGAGCTACAAAAAGGTGAAATGATATTTACAAGGGTTTTTTTGTGATGAGACTCACTTAAAAATGATGTAAGGGTTTTGAAAAAAAATGAAGGGTTGCCTTAGTGCTAGATCTGCATGTGTGTCCGTACTTGCTTCTTCCCATATACTGTCAACACTCTCCCCCCCCTAGGGTCTGTCGCCTCTGACAGACCTCTGTTCCACAGTTTGATCAATGTACTTCTGCAGGAGGTCGGTTGCCAATTCTTGTTCTTTGATTCTTAAACCTCTGATCAGGTCTCGTTGCAAAGCCTCCCAATCAACTGTACCAGGCATGTCAGGTTGTGGCATCGTGTAAAGCTCGGAATGCATTGTTTGCTCGCATGCGAAGAGATGGAGTAAATGCGTAGGCCGTGGCGCGAATACCTCTGAATGTGCTTCCCAAAACCCCGTGGTGAACATATCGTCGAATGTTTGCTTGTAGCAGGCAGGGAGATATCTTATGCGTGCATGCCATGCGTAAGCCACTCGTATGCTCGGGGTTGTGCTCATATCATATAGCAGGTCGTAGTTACCATTAATAAACCCGGGAATAGGAGGTTGAATACGGCATACATTGCGAAAAGTTTTGAGTACGACCTGCATCATATCGAAGATCTTGAGCATCATCTGGGCAGCGACATCTGGCATGGGGTGGAGACGTGGTATCCAATGTCTGATGGTTGCAATCATGTATGACACTGTAGGAGTACTGGTTGGGGGGGCGATGGCGGGGTAATTGAGCCATTCTTTACAGTTCGCGTTATTTTGAACCTTGATTGCAAAAGCTTTCCATGATCTTCGTCTTTGCACTGGCCCAAAACACGGATTGTACTTCAAATGCATGGGGGCATGATCCCATGTTCGAAGCATTTCTGGGTAAGTTTCGAGTAACTTCTGCCTCCAAGTTGGTTGGAATATGGCCCCTTTTCGTGCCGCTTCTGGTATATCTTCTGTTCGAACTGTGTGGCAAATGTTGGGCCCTTGTTGGTGACTCTTTTGATTTCTGCGTTGTAGTCGGCCAACAATACAAAATAGGGCTTGTATTGTAATTCTGAGCTAGTGATAAGGCGTCTAGAGGCAATGTGCCTGAAGTACTCTGAGTGAAGGATGGTGTCCTCAATGGCCTTCATTGCCAGCATCTGAGTGGATATCCGTTCCTGATGAGTTTGCCCCATTTCCTCTACCTGTTTCATCCATGCCGATGGGGGTTCCTCATAGGTATCTTGACCTTCTTCTGTGACGCGTCCTCCTGGGAATGGTTGAGGCTCGTAGGTGTCGTCGAATGCTTCCTCCACTGGAATAATAACTGCTCCTTCTTCTAACGGCTGCTCTGGTGGGGTAGGAGGTCGCTCGTACTGCATCAACTTCAATTTTAATTCTGCAATCTGTTGCCGTAACTCCAGTACATCATTGGTCGTTGAATGTTCAGGTTCAGGTGAAGTAGCAGCGTCGGTCATCTCTTTAGGTTCACGTTGGGGTGGTGTAGACTCTTGGGGTCTCTGTAGGTCCTTCAGCTGGTCGGCAAGCTGATCATGTGCTTCTAAAAGATTGGCATAGGTTTCCAAGATCTGTTGTATGCTTTCTGAGGGAACAGCTTGAAATTTAGCTGGGTCTATGGGTGCTCCCGGGGTGTTCTCCATGGCAGCCTCGAGGTTCTCTTGGTTTTGTTGTTGAAGCCGTCTGTTCTCTTCTTGAGCTGCCGCCAGATGTCGTCGTAGCAAGGCCATGTTTCGTTGAAGCCTTGCATTGCGGCCCATTTGATCTCGCAGCTGTCCCTCTATGGCTTTGCTCTCTTCCATATGCCTCGCTTCGAGTTGCGCATTTGTATGTTCGAGGGCGGATATCTTGCTTTGTGACTCCGTATGACTGGACTCCAAAGCATTGACATGCTCTTGGAGTGTTGCTGAGAGGGTGCAAAGCTCTTTGTTATTTTCTTCCAATAATGTATATTCCTGCTTAAGCTGAGTGGCAGCTTCGAGCATGGTGTCGAGTGCAAGACTAAATGAGGTGGATGCGGGGGTAAGGATGGAAGATGCAGGGGGTTGGGAAGTGGGAATGGGAAAAGTGGATGTTGTGCCTACCGTGTGTGGAAGTGGTGATGTGAGTGTAATAACCTGTGATGGTGTTGTGAGAACAGTGGTGGTGGGTGACCCAGCGGATGGTGAGATGTCCATGGGGTCGGACATGAGAGAGTGTGATTCGTGAAATGTGAACACCGGGATGGTGGGTGGTGTGATAGTGGTGGCTGTGAATGTGGGGAAGTGAATTTGGGGAAGGGACTTTTTATTATGTTCATCAACCTGTTGAAGAATGTTTACAAGTTGGGTCCAGAAGGAAGGTTGGGTGATTAGTGTGGTGCCTGAGGCAGTTACAAGGGACGGGGTAGGTAGAGTTTGGGAGGGAGGAAATGGAGGGGTGGAGGGTAAAGGAAGGGAAAGAGTCTGTCTAGTGACAGATGGTTGTCCAAAGGCATGGAGGAAGGAAGGGTGACCTAGTTGGGGTTCAAAAATCTGAGTGACAGAGATGGATGAGGGTGAAGGAAGGAAAGTGGAAACGGGGGTGTGTACAATGGTCTCACTATAGGAGGAGAATGGTTGTGTAGAAAGACACGTGGAGAGAGGCTCTGAGGGTGGGATAGGAGATGATGGGGGGGATGGTGCATGCGTAATTTCCTCCGGTTCATCATTGGGCCTAGGGCTAATCATGTGAACATCTTCTGATGTGGACGTAGCTAACGCGGTAGATACTTCCATCTGAATCATCTTTCCTTGTCGAGGCCGTGTATCAATTCTTCTTTGATCATAAGCAGGGTTCTCTCGATAGACCAAGGTTCTCATTGCTTCACTGATGCCACAGGTGTCCGCCAAAAGATTTAGCGATTCTACAAAATGGGGGTCAATATGTTCTGACTGCAACATCTGGTTTACTAGGGCCCTATTTGCTTCTTCTGACATTTTATGGCGTCGTTGTACCTGCTTGATTGTTTGGTATAGTCGTTTGAGCTGTGCCGTATATGCAGGGGCTTCGTCTTCACTCTCTTCCGGGTTATCTCTTGGTGCCTTCTCCTGAGCTTGTGTGCTTAGTCTTTGAGGAAGTTGTGCTACTCCTATCTCCTGTACACTGCTTGTCTCGCCTCGTGCATGTTCTCTTTGGGCTGATGTCCCCGGATCGACATTGTCAGGGCAACCTTCACTGTCTGATAGATGAGCCGTCTGCAGAAATGTTTCAAAATCAAAGTTTGGGTCCTCGATGAAGGTGGCCATCGCTGCAAATTCTGCATCGGTAGGTAGTGGAGGGGCAGAAGGAGTGGGCTGTACCACCTCTCTTGGTTGAGACTCTTGGAGATGGATTGTGATAGGTGCCACCTGGGCTTCCTCTCTAGTGGAGACTTCGGCGGTGGTTACTGGAGGGATCAGGACCTGTGAAAGGGATCCACGCATTCTTTTTGCAGGCTGACTCCCTGACTTTCGCCCTTTGAACAGCTCCAGGTGTGCATACTTTAGGGCTCGAGCAACTGGCACATCATATGCCAGACATCTGTAGATGATTCTTGTCAGCGCACAACAACCATGCAAAGTGGGCTTCCTCGCCCCCCGCTTGCCAGCCTCATATACCTGATCTAAGATCCATACCGGCATCTTAATGGGCAAGCTTCCGGTCTCTGCTAAATACAACCCGTACCATATCTTCTTGTGAGGCTGAGTGAAACGGTCCTGAGCGGGAAATGCGAAGTGCTGGAGGCACATCCGCAGAGGTATGGCGATGTTGGGGGTGAGGGCGCACATTTCTTTGAGCTTCTTGACTCTATTGCTTTTCATTGATTCTGGTATCAAGGGGTCGCGATCTGAAGGCACATGAGTGCCATACATTTGAAGGGCTTCCCTGATTAACGTTACATTTAATTCAAACTTCCTCATCTCCTCCAGATTGGATAAGGAGGGCACCCAGAATGTGCCTGAATGATCCTTATCCCCGGTAGGTTTCAACGTAGCAATCAAGTAGTAGCACCTGAGGAAGTCAGGTTTAGGTAGAGCTGCACTGAAGTAAGCTTGTAGTCCTGCCTTTTGCCAGATATCCTGAAGTGGAGCTGCATTCTGTAAGGTCTCAAATTCTCTTGAAAAGAATTGGAAGGTCCACCAAACCCCTCCACACTCCATCTTGGACTCCCAGATGTGATCTGCGTCTCCCAAATCCCCTGGAATTTCATTGAACCAATGGGAGTGCCCTTTTACTCTTTCGGTTAGTCCATTGGGTGGATCTGGAATAGGAATCCTTCGCACATTCAAGAATTCTTCAGGCCGAGCTGTTGGTGGAGCTTCCACTGGCATGGCATCCCAATTGATAGGAGCACCAGATCCTGCCTGAGAGCTTGTGCCTGCCGCGGTTGCCATGAGAGTAGGTTGCTTATCTGTTGGAAGACGAAAGGCACATTAGTGTTGCATAGGAAACAAGATGTAATGGTGTTCCCTTCACAATACTAACATGACAATCCCGGAGATTAGTGGTTAGTGGCGAGGTGTTTATGATATGTGTGAGTGGTGATTAAAGGTCAGTGTCATCCTAGATGCATACTTTGGTTATGCAATGGGCTCGGAATGCTCCTGTGTTAGTGTGGACGGATTTATATAATAGGGTCAGGGGGTTTAGTACACAGCTTAATTCTCCACACTTTGATAGAGGAGTCGTAGCTCTTAGAGCTAAGGACAGGTGAAGATTTCTGTATGAGAGTGTGATGTATTTGGGACCTTTTGGGTACCCATTTCCAGACATTCCTGGGGTTGATGGGAGTGGGGACAATGAGAGGTGTAGGTATCTTGTCACTTTCTGAGTTGTTGGCCAAGAGGGCTTGTGAAAGCTGCTTCATCCTAGTGCCTGAAGGTGAAGTAATCTGGGCTTGTAAGCAAGCCTTGGGCACCCATATCTGTCTAGCATTAGGGGTGGCCTTCATTGACCGCTTAGGAACCCAAATAGAAATGGTATGCCTAGGGGTCATCCTAGGGGGCTTCTTCACTTTGTTCCTTGATGGTGAGGCTCGTTTCTTGTCTCCTTGAGAATCTGCTATTGGAGCTGTGGGTTTTTCATCCCTGCGTATCCAGATCTGCTTCACGCCACGAGATGCTCCATGTTGCACGGGTTGGCGCTCCTGCCTCTTGATCAGCGGCCTCCTTCGTATAGAGTGATGTTCGGTCTGTTCGTTTAGAATCTTCTTTGGATCAGTTAGGAACTCCTTCTTGGCTCCTGAACCTTCAGTAAGATTGACATTCCTCTGCACCATAGAAGTTTGGACAAGCACAACATGGTTATCTTCGTGTGGATTCCTGGAGGGACCAGGAGTTGGTGCCTGTACTATTGGTTTGAGTGCTTGATTTTCTAATTCAATCGTGAGACGGCTTTGGCCTACCCAAGCCTGAAGAAGTCCACTTCTTAGGTTGAGGTTAACTGCGTGATCATAGATCCAGTCTTGGCCTAAGATAAGAGGTTCGGTCAGATCCTCGTCTTCACACACTAGCACTTTTACTGGCATGAGGACCTCTTGTATGTAGAGGGGAAGATCCACCTCTCCCAGGCAAGGGGTTTCAACACCTCCTAATCCTATCAGATATGCTTCTATGGGTTTTACCTCCAATTGCAGCTGCTGGCAATAAGAAAGCCGAACTGCACTTGTGGCTGCTCCTGAATCAATTAAAGCCCTCACGCTTGTTGTACTGTCTCTTTGTCCTATTTCTAGGGTCACAAAAGGTCGTCGGTCCACTATCTTATGGGTACGTTCACTTGAAGCCTCACACATGGCCATGTGATAGCCTGGAGACTCTTGAGTGTCAGTCATAGGCTGGTCCCTTCCTTGTCTCCTCAACTTCATTCGTCTGATACGCTCTAAGGCCTCTGCCTGTGCTTCTTCTCGAATTCGTTTTTCCTCCTCTTTACGTTGCTTAGCAGTATTGAGTCGGCTTAGCATCTCCTCCGTGAGGGTTTCCTGATACAGCTTGACTCTGCATCCGCTAATATAGTTTGGGAGGACATCCCCCTCTAAAGTAGCTAGTTGTACTGCTCCACTCGTGGAGATCCTATTAATGATCATAGGTCCGTAGCCCCTCTTTTCCAGCTTTCTTGCGTGTTGTTTCAATGTGTAGACTAAAACTAGATCTCCTGCTTTCAAGCCCTTATCCTTCACATGGGCATCAAAGTATGCCTTTTGCCGTTTTTTTGCAGCATAGATGCCTGCTGCTTCTCGTAGCCTCGTCTCACCTAAATGCTCTAGATCAAAGATCCTAGAGGACAACTCATGTCCATTCCACTCATGCTCTTGTGCTACTCTTAAAGCTGGGATTAGGAAGTCTAATGGTAGCACCGCATTTTGTCCGAAGACCATCTGAAAGGGGGTGGCATTGAGTACCGTTTTGTAAGCAACTCGGTATGCCCAAACAGCATGATGAAGTTGTTTGTCCCAGTCAGAGCGTTTATTGTTTACAAGTTTCGTCAATACGTTACATAGGATCTTATTCGTGCTCTCGGCTTGTCCGTTAGCTTGTGGGTGATAGGGTGCAGACTTTTTATGTGTCACCATAATTCTTGAAGGAGATTTTCAATGACCTCATTCAAGAAGTGCGTACCTCTATCACTAACCAACTCTATTGGTAACCCATATCTAGTGAACACGTTTTCGAATAAGAACTTAGCCGTCGTTTGAGCATCATTCTTTGTCGTGGCCTTTACTTCCACCCACTTTGTAAGGTAATCTGTGGCTACAATAATGTATTCTGCATGGGAGTTTCTAGCTGGGGGGTTGATGGGACCTACAAAGTCTATACCTGTTAGCCCCAAAAAATGGTTGATTTTGATGCACTAATCGGTTCTATTTGGCAGAAAAATACGCTTGATTTCAGGTACTTGAAGAGTGGATTTGATGATAGGGGAGACGCATTTGGAGAGCGTAAGGCTCTCCTACTGACATGAGGCCTGGAGCAAAAGGAGTTAGAAAAGATTTCTTTGGAGAATGCAGATTCAGGGGTCTAGACTTTGAGCTACGTAGATGTGCTCAGCCTGCAGATGAAAAGATAGGAGTTGTTGATTCACAATATATTGTCCATAAAACTTCTGCTTGCTTGGGAATCAGAGAGAGCATGTGCCTCGATTGTTGCGAAGACAGCATGGTTTTCCAAAAAACAATTGAGGCGAATTCTTTTCTGCTTGGTGAACTCTCAGAGTACCTCATACATGAGCTCTTCAATGAAGAGTGGGGGATCGCTATAAATCATGGAAATGCTTTTCATCTTGTTGACTACATATACCATGAGTTCAGAGAAATCATGATTCCTGTCCTCCTGGACAACAAAGAAGCTCAAGATTGGGAATTTTCCAGTTTCGAAAAGTGTTTTTGTTTCGCGTTACAAGTTTCTGGGGATATTAACTCTTTTTCTCTTCAAAAGGCTACAGCTTTGGCATTTATGAAATGCTTTCTATATTCTCTAGCATGGCTTATGCATCATACTTACTCAAACAGAGGACAATACGAGAATCAAATGAAGTTGCTGAGTTTACGGAATTCAAATGAAGTCTTCTTGGCTCTTTCTTCCAACCTCTTGAACATATTGCAGGTCTCATTTATGAAGATATTATACTGGGACTTTGGACTGGCAGGTCCGTTTTTTTTGGCTCTGACGAGCACAGCAGAGGAGTGGGAGGCATGCCGTTTTTGTTGCAGGCCTGACAAGCAACAGAAAAGGGGGGGGAAGTCTGTTCTATTCCCGTTGTTGTTCTGACGGGGGAACAAAAAAGGGAGGGGGAGGAGTCATGTGCAGCACCTCCTTCATTTACTACTGTTCCGTTGTTCATCTGAAGAAAACGCAGCCTATCTCTCCCTTGAGAAGCGTCAATCTTCATAGTTCATCAGCTCATGTCGTTGCTTCCGGGGCTTACATGAAGATTGTGGAAAAGGGATTGGTTGCGCAAGAAGAAATCACAAAGTGGTGTCGATGTGCAGGATGCATCTTGGAGAAGTTTTACGCTAGACAAGGCTACACAGTAATCATAGAGAGGATTTGTTGAAAGGGCAGACAAAAAGGAGTTCACACGATTAGGAAATATCCTGCTTTTCAAGGTTGAAGGTGATCTGTGGTATATTAGCTCTACAGTAAGGTGGACAGTTCACAGAGCGCAAGTTGAGAGCATGAGAACAAAGTTAATGTAAGGAGGAGAACACCAACAATGGTGAGCAGTGCAAGCACATAACGACAAGAATCGGGTTTGAGTTTCTCCAACTGTGAATGTAGTTTCCAGATTTTGGTCATCAAGTTGATGTATGCATAGAAATGTTCTTTTCGAGGTCTGTGTGCATCGATCAATGAATCTTTCCCATAAAATTGTTTCCTATGTCATATGCACACTTGCGCGTTTGGTTTGACGGTGGTTTGATTCTAACTAATACTGAAGGTGTTTTTTTTCTTGCTTCAAAAGCTCTATTTGATGGGAGTTTGAATACGAATGACGTTGTTCAGTTTCATAGATATATGAATCACATAACGCATCTAGTGTACTCCACAAAAAACAAAAAGAGAACATGATACTGCATGGTTGAACGAATTCTGCATGACATGAACACTACATATCTCTGGAACACAATACTATGAATCTTGCGATTGTATGTCTGGCGGATGGAACCCATTTTCTTTCAGTAAGTTTTTTGTTTGATAATAACAATGGTAAAAGGACTTGCACTTTGTTTTCGTATTTAATGGTTGAAAAAAAAAAATCATCTTTTAGTATCTCATTCTCACAAGCGAACTAAACTTCAGTTTCTGTCTTCCAGTCAAAAGAAATAAGTGGATTCAGCATAAACTTAGTATCATCTCTCTCCCTCATATAATGTGCGCTATGGGTGGGCTCTGCATAAACTCGATGCAATTGAACAAAAATACTTATAAACATTTTGGACAACAAAAGAAAAGAAAAACGAGTTCTATATTCTGCTCATAAAGTAATTTTTTTCAGTGCTCTTGTTCTCTGTGCTATAAATTTCTGAGAAGTTTAAAGCCTAGTTGTTTCTGTCCATGACTGAAATAAGCTTTAAGAAGAGCGTTGCGCTCTTGTCAAGAATCAAGATACTTGGATTCAATCTTCAGCCACACCTTCACTTTCATGCACACATCAGAGTTTCCATAATTCTTTAAGCAGGATTTTGTTTGGAATGTATGTCAAACGCGAGTCCTTCTATGAGTACATTAATACCACAAGAGGAGGAGGAAAACGAGAGGAAGTGAGTGTGTGAGTGTGATAACGAGGGAAAAAGAGGAAAAACTAGAGTATGTGGTACGGTATATCTGAGCATATGTAAGTGAGAGCGTGTGAAGTATAAGTGTATGAGAGAGTAAGCGAGAGAAAGGGGTTGGCAATAGGGGAGTAAGAGACGAGAAGTGCAAGCAGGACGTAAGGGTCCTTGATAGCTTATTGAGGATTTAGAAGAAGATAGATAGATTGATTTCAAGTAATTGGGCAAAACAATAGCCTAAGTGCACATCTTTCCCATGGACTAAGAGGCTTAACATTTGGTGCGTCTGCCGGGAACTTATGAGCTAGTGCATAGCCATAAGAAAAAATCCATTTCGAGATAATTGTGGGCTCTAGGTAATCCAAGTAGACCGATTCCGAGGGGTTAAGCAAAATAAAGGCGTTCACAATCAGCTTTTCCGTGGGCTTAAGACCCCAATCAATACCCCACTTTGAAAATGCACGTCCTCCCATCATTGGCCTTAAGGGCATTTCATCTTTTCTTATCGGATATTGGGCACGTTGGCATGTGTCGCAACTCTTCACATAAGAGTGTGCATCCATATGAAGAGTGGGCCACCAAAGTCCCGAGAATAGAATGGTCTTAATTACTCTGTCCGGCCCAAAGTGTCCACCTGCAGCACCGCTGTGTGCCGTTTCTAAGACTTTCAAATAGTCTGATTCATGAACGCACAGTCTTAGGTAACCATCCTTGCCTCTTCGATATAGGTTGTCTCCTACTAAGGCATAGTCTTGAGCCTCTTGCTCCATGCTCCGTTTTCTTGCAAGACTAGCCTGATTGGGCAATGTTCCCGATCTCATGAACTCAACCAATGGAGCACTCCAATCTGGGATTAATGACACGTGATAAAGAGTGGCATGCTCCACTGGGGGTCTCTTCTGGCACACTGGACAATCGTGGATCCACTCCTGTATTTCTTTGTCCATGCTAGGCCAATACACCCCTAAACGTTTTAGATTCTGCAATGTTCGTTGTTTAGGGTAGTGATTTCCTAGCAGTCCCTCATGGGCTTGTTGCAACCAACTAGCATGTTCATCATCCTCGACACAACAAGCTAATACGCCCTCGGTATCTTGCTTGTACATACTTCCGGCTAATATTTGATACTTTAGCGATTTTACAATTTCCTCTTTGCTTGTTTTAACATTTTTATTTGCAGGCCCGAAGGTTAGGACTGGTACCAACTTATTTGCCCATTTAGGAACAACTTCTAAATTGAACAGATAAGCATCGGGCAATTCATCAGACTTTCCTTGCGGTGGCTCTCCTGAAGTGATGCGAGAAAGATGGTCTGCCCTAAGATGGGTTCTACCTTTCCTAACAACAACTTCAAAGTCGTATTCCATTAGTAAGAGGAACCATCTTACTAAGCGGCCTGTATTGCAAGGTTTATTGACCAAATAGTAAAGCTTGATGATCAGTGAAAAACTTGAACTTATTGGCCAATAGATAATGTCTAAACTTCTTCACAGCATATACCATACCTAGGCCTTCTCTTTCCGTTGTGGTATAATTTCGTTCAGCTGCATTTAGTTGCCTACTAGCATATGCTATCGGCAAATCTAGGTTTCCTTCACCTGTGGGTTGTGCTAGCACACATCCTATTGCATGATTGGAGGCATCTACATGGACATGAAAGGGTTTGCTCCAATCCGGAGTAGTCAATATTGGTGCTGTGCACAAACGTCTTTTCAGCTCGTTGAAAGAATTCTCGCATTCCTCGTTCCACTCAAAGTTTGTTAACAACCCATAAAGAGGTTTAGCTATGATGGCATACATGTGGATAAACCTACGGTAATATCTGCAATGGCCCATAAAGGCTTGTACCTCTTTAACATTCCTTGGTCTGGGCAACTCTGCTATTGCTCTTACTTTGTCTTCATCTGTTGAAATTCCATTCTTAGAAACGATGTGACCTAAGATCTTACCTTGTCGTACCATAAACACACACTTCTCTGGATTCAGACACACTCGATAATCTCTACACTTGTTGAAGATTTGCCTGAGCTCAGGGATGTGGTAACTTCTTTCTTGGGAATGAGCGCATAAATCATCCACATATACTTCTAAGCTCTTTCGCAAGAACTCTTTGAAGACATGACACATGAGTCTTTGGAATGTTGCAGGTGCATTGGTGAGCCCAAATGGCATCACACGAAATGCAAAGATTCCCCATTCTGTGGCAAAGGCCGTTTTGTGTTGATCTTCGGGGGCAATGGCTACTTGGTTGTAACCTGAAAATCCATCAAGGAAGCTGTAAACTTCCTTGCCTGCAACACGCTCCAAAAGATGTTCGGTGATTGGAAGTGGATAACTATCTCTGATCGTAGCGGCATTGACTTTTTTAAGGTTAATGCACACTCGCAATTTCCCATTCTTCTTGGGCACCACTACAATGGGGGACACCCATTCAGTGTGCTCAATCTCATAGATGAATCCGGCTTCAATCAGCCTGTCAATTTCCTCTTTTATTTTGGCCGCATAATTGTCATTATATGTGTAGGGTTTTTGTTTGGTGGGCTTAGCATCAGCGGTCATCGGAATCGTATGAGAGCAAATCTCTGGATCTACTCCTTTCAAGTCTCTATAATGCCATGCGAACACATCCCTATATTCCCTTAATAGAGCTACAAGCTCTGCTTCTTCTTCTGCACTTAGGTCGTCTCCTATGTACGTACATCGCTCTTCGTTCCCTTCAATGGTCACTACAATTTTTTTGGTCTTTTCTTTATTGTCATATGCTTCTCCTATAATGGCCTCTCTCTTAGGCATTCGTACCAAAATTTTCCGGTCTTCCACTTCATATTTCTTGAAATTTTCTGGTACTTCAAACAATGATTCTTCCTCTTCTTGTCTTACTGCTTTTCTTTTCTTTTTCTTTTGACCTCCTTCACTTCCTTTCTTTGAACTTATCGTTTTAATACTTGCAAGAGGTTCTTCTTCTTTTTGGGTTAACACTCCTATGTCTTCTAAGTAGTGTTCCTCTGAGTCAAAGTAAGTATCCATCACAATGGATTCTAGATCATCATCACTCTCTTCTTCTTCTATGAACTCACTAGGATCACACTCTTCCAACAAGGGCTGACACATGAACACCGAAATATCATAACCCTCCTCATCACAATGGGGTGTCCATTGTTCTTCATTGACTGCAATGTCCATGGTAGCCAAGATTTCTGCCCAACCATGAGGCTCAAATTCCTCATCTGGAAATATCAATGGTGTATAGGCTGGGTCTTTTATTGGTCTATCTCCTGGGGAAGTTCCTTCTTCTCTCGCTTTTAGGCGCTTTTCCTCTTCCTCTGCGACCTTGCACATCCACAAGTGAGTATCTTCATGCAACCAGGATGGTTCAGGTGAACTTCCAGAATGCACGGAGATAGAGTCCTCTTTCACTTTGTGGATAGGATTCCACTGTAGGGGTGGTACATCTCTGAAGGTGTGATCCTTCAGATTGACCTTGGTGGTGACCCCTAAGTGCTGTAAGTACAAGGAGTTGGTTCCCCAATCCTATACTATTTGCAATTGTCGTAGGAAAGGTCTTCCTAGGATCATCTCGTAAACATTATTCTTCTCAAAGTCACATATAGCAAACGTATGTTCAAACTCTACACCACAAGTGGTTAGAGTTATCCCTTCAAGCAATCCGAGAGGTCTTTCAAAATGACCATCTGCCATTTGAAGTTTCATTCTCGTTGGTCTTAAGGTGGGTTTGCCCCATCGCTTCCACAGGGAGGTGGTCGCAATAGCAACCCCGGCACCCGAATCCACAATTGCTTTGGTTGTGTAACCTTGATAGGTGATCGGAAGATAAGTGTTACCTTCTTCACCTTCGCTCATGTCTCCTATCTTGTCGAGAGGTATCTCGGGAACTTTCTGCTTAGAGCCTACTTTTGGTATATTGGATTCAAGTTCTGGAACCTGATCTTTCACATGATTCCAGAGCTCCGGTTTTGCCTTGAGGAGCTCCTCTACAGTGAGATGACATTGAACCTTAGTGTTCTTCACAACATCAGTGTTTCTTGGAATCACTGAGTCTTCATTTCTTACCAATATTGTGGGGGCTCTGATCTGGAGAGATTCAGATTCCCATGGGCCTGTGAAATGAGGCAACTCCTGTAAAGAATTAGATTCAAAATCTAATCTCTCATCCTCTTGTTGCTCCGTTTGATCTCCATAGATAGACGGAATGTCTTGGGGAAATTGATCATGAAGATCATCAATCTCAGGAATAGGAGGGGAATTACCCTTCTCCTTGGCCCATTTCTCTTCTTGTATTTCCCGCAAGAACTCTTGAGAGTACTGTTGAATTGAAGGAGGTATTCCAGCATCCGTGGAATTAGGAACATAAGCTCCCTTTGGTGGTGAGCTTCCTCTTTCAACAGCTGGTTGAGCCTGTGGAGGTAAAGAAACTTG
Source organism: Ceratopteris richardii (assembly GCA_020310875.1). NCBI lineage: Eukaryota > Viridiplantae > Streptophyta > Polypodiopsida > Polypodiales > Pteridaceae > Ceratopteris > Ceratopteris richardii. The sequence goes on along the minus strand of CM035412.1, from coordinate 74,974,850 downwards.
TGATTTGTTTACCAACTGCTCTAATCTTTCTAGTAAGCCTTGGAAATGCAAATCCGGCTTGACAGAGTTTGTCTGATTGAACTTTTGACTAGTCTCAAGTATAGCTTGAGCTTGTTCTACCATTTTCATGCACATTTTCATCCGTTCAATCTCTAAATCTGCTCTAGGGTAACTCTTGTCTAGGTTTGCAGCTGTTGGCCCTTCTTGAAGTCGAGCCTGGTAGGCCTTGAACATCATGTCCAAGCCTTCAGGAGTGGGGTCAGCTAATACTGATCCTACTCGGGGTGGTGGGTAGGTTACGAGGGGTGTATTAGAGGGTGGAGAAATGGAGGGTGATGGGGATGGTAGTGGTGGAAGTGTGTGTGAGTGCGGTTGAGATGTGATCTCTGTGATTTTTGCCTTGGTTTCTCTCAGGCTTTCTTCAAGTTCGTTTATCTTTTTTGCCCATTGCCTCTTCATTCTTTCACGGCTATCCTTCTAGGCTCTAGTCCTCTTTTTGGTTATGCTCTCTGTTTCACTCACCTCGGGGCTCTTTTCCTGAACAACATCTTGGCGTCGTTGAAGTGCCTGGGCTCTTGTGATCACCTGCACAGGTGCAGTGGAAGTCACACTCCCTGTGGAGTCTACAACTAACCCAACGACATTGATAGGAGTGATTTTAGGCATGTTATTAGGGTTCTTCGGGCAATCTCGTAGGAGATGCTCTTTCCCGCAATCTTGACAGAAGCCCTGAATGGTTACTGGTTGAGGTTGTGTAGGGACAGGTAGTGGACAATCACGTACAAGGTGATCTCCCTGACATCTGAAACATGGCCCTCTAGGAAATGGGGGTCGTTCCTGCCTAGGTTGAGGTCTAGAGTTGGGGTTTGTGTACATGACATTAGAATACTCAGGTTCCCCACTATTTTCACTTGGGTCCTCATAATAGTATGACTCGTCATGCTCGGGTGACTGCATGTAGTAAGCCTGTGGGCTATCAATATGTGCGGAGTCAAAACTATGGTCACTTGGATCACTGTCTGATAGCAATGGGGTGACTGGGACTATGGCTCTATTAGGATTTTCTTCAGTAGATGCATATTTCACTGGGATCACATTGGTTGGAGCAGGGGGTTGCTGCACTAGGACTGGTTGAGGCCTCTGCTGCCCTTGATAAGATGGCCGATAAGTTTGCTGTGGTCTGTTGTATTGTGGTGATGGGTACTGATTCTGGTATCTACCATGTTGTGGATATGGCTGAGGATAATTTTGCCTAACAGTTTGCTTGTTATATGGGCAGTCTTGTGCAGTGTGGTTGGTGTATCTGCGCTCTATGGTGCAGTACTGGCTACTAGGATTCACCTGTGGTTGGGCCATAATGGGGCATATACTTGCCATATGTTCACCGCCACAATTGTAACACCGCTTAACTGGTGCAAATCTCGGAATTTGCTTGCTAGAGACACCTAGTTTTTGGGCTACCTTCTCTGCAAGTTCCTCGATGGATGTGGATTGACCTGATGTCTGTTTACTAGAGCTATCAGAATCCTTATAGATTTTTGATAGTTCTAATTCCTCACCTAGATTGTCCTCAATGTCTATGCACATGCGCACGCACTCCTCTATCGTTCTAGGGTCCTTCAGGTACACATATGACCTGAGCTTAGTGCTCAACAATCCGTCTAGGAACAAGGCCACTTGTTTGGCTGGTGTGGGTAACTCCGGCATAGGGCATCTCTCCAGGTACTGTCTAAATCTTCTTCCAGCTAGTCTGACCGTCTCTTGAGGTGTTTGTTTGAAGCTATGAATTAGTGAGGAGGTGTTATGCCTGATTCCACTCTTAGAAAACTCAACAATAAATGCCTCTAAGAGTTGGTCTATGTTTCTGAAATGCCTCTCATTCAGTGGTTGGAACCACGTAAGGGCAGTGTTCCTAAGGGTTAGACCGAAAGCATTATATTGTGTGAATAGGTCCTCCACCTGTTCAGCTTTCAACACTTGTCGAAATTCTGCCACATGGTCATAAGGGTCTCCCGTGCCATCAAAATAATTCTTCATGGACTTCACCAGTTGAGTTGGTCGCAGGGTCCTAGTGTGTTCTCTCGGCCTTGGCAAAGGAAAATCATCAATGTCCCTGTGATTCCATGGGGTTCTATGTCTCTCAGGTTCCACTCTATTCCTTTCTGTTCCCGTTCTTTCTCTTCCTGGGGAGTTGGCGAAACTTACCTCAGGTTTGTCTCTACTTCTATCTCTCTGAGCCCCATGAGCTTGGGAGGTCCCAGCTCCTTGGTGACCAAAGGACACAGTAGACCTTGGTTGGGGAAAAACAAATTCTCCCTTCCATGTGTAGGCATGTCTGCCAAGCTCAGTGACCACGAAGATTCTCTCTGATGCATTGTCTAGGTAGGTTACTTGACCTGGGCTATCAGGGTCTTTAAACTCATAGATTGTGAGGGCACTCACTTCCTGAGATTGAGGAGATTTATATCTCCAAAAAACCTCATCGGTTTCTCGGTTTAAAAGCAGATCTATGCTTTTATTATCCTGTGGAATCCATTCTGGAGTCATGATTCTGGTCAAGACAGATTTACCACGGGGAGTTCTTGGCTCTCTCTCTAAGTTTCCTTGCTCTATATCACCCATGTCGGTCTCCGCAATCACATTTCCAAACTCATCAGTTCTATCAGGGAGAGTGGTGACTACATATATAGTCCCCTCTTTATCTAGGTATGCTCCATTCTCAAACTTGACTACCGGGTGGGCTAATCCATGGGATTGATCGGGGTTCTTAATCTGGACCACCGATCTTCTCAGTCCGTCTTCGTAGATGCGAGCACTTAGACGATTCGTCCTGATGTATTCCAGCTGAGTCTTGTAAGGTCCCTCTGGCTTTTCTAGATAAGCCAACCCTGAACTACCTACTGGTCTCTCCATGTGATAGGACATCTCAGAATCACTTGTTTCTGATCTGGGAATGTATGGATAATCACTCAACTGCTGGGCCCAAGACCTGGCAGTGTGATTGACACTAGCTTCAGAAGATCTGAGGCTCTGTCTGTCTCGGCCTAAGTGTCTACCTGATCTAAGGTTCATAAGCCTGATTTATTTATCCCCTGGAACCCAAGCACACTCTCGTTGCAGGTTGATTTTGCACCAATCACTTTGTTCTTTTTAGTTGAATATTATGTTTATGGTCTTGTCTGAAATCGCGTCGTCAGGAGTACTTAAGTGAATTTCCGCACTTGATAAGTGATCGACTCCAGTTTACCTTTTGTCCTTTAGGGTTTTCGCACTTAAGACCTATTTACTTCTTGCACTTTGTTGATTAATATTCTTGGACTTGATTCGTGCCTAACGTTGCCCTAATTAATTACCCCACCTAAGTCGTACTTAGCCTAGGCTAGGAATTGACAAAGGAGGGTTGAGAGATCTTCCAACCTCAATTTAGCTGGTTGACCAGACTGCTACACAAGCCCAGGAAGCCTTCTCCCAAGCTTGGTACTCACCCTTGCTAGCTTGCTTTGGATTGCCTTGAGCGCGCACAAAGTTCCTGCAAAAGCACACCTGTTAGTATAGCTCTATTGCCACAAGTAATTGAAAGACACACTTCAATAATTTCAGCCCCCTTGGAGTAGTTCACTGTACCCCCTGAATCTGAGAACCACTTAGCTCCACCTAAAGGTCAACTTAAAAATGCATGTTCTAAAACTCCGCGTATGATTCTTACAAAGCAGTCGAGGTCCACGTGGGATTCTCAACGAGCTTTCCAACGAGACCAAAATCTCATCAATCGGAGTTCGTATGGTCAAGTTATGACCATTCAGGCACTAAAGGGTCAAAATCGGCACTCAAGGTTCAGGAGATCCCTCTCTGGTTTCTAAGCCTTTTGCCCACTTCCCAGGTTCTAAAGTTATACCAAGGTGCCTAAAATTAAGCTCAACTACCCTTCCAATCACTCAAAAAATTAACCCTCAATTTTTATGCGTTAAAGGCCGTGTATCGCGATAGGTCGGGTCGAAGTGTCGCGATAGGTGGGAAGTGTCACGATAGCTCGAATTGTCGCGATAGGTGGGAAGTGTCGTGATAGCTCGAAGTGTCGCGATAGGTGGGAAGTGTCGCGATACCTGGAAGTGTCGCGATACCTCGGAGTGTCGCGATAGGTGGGAAGTGTCGCGATACCTCGGAGTGTCGCGATAGGTGGGAAGTGTCGCGATACCTCGGAGTGTCGCGATAGCTCGGAGTGTCGCGATACCTCGAAGTGTCGCGATAGCTCGGAGTGTCGCGATAGCTCGGAGTGTCGCGATAGCTCGGAGTGTCGCGATAGCTCGGAGTGTCGCGATACCTCGGAGTGTCGCGATAGCTCGGAGTGTCGCGATAGGTGGGAAGTGTCGTGATACCTCGGAGTGTCGCGATAGGTGGGAAGTGTCGCGATACCTCGGAGTGTCGCGATAGCTCGGAGTGTCGCGATACCTCGAAGTGTCGCGATAGCTCGGAGTGTCGCGATAGCTCGGAGTGTCGCGATAGCTCGGAGTGTCGCGATACCTCGGAGTGTCGCGATAGCTCGGAGTGTCGCGATAGGTCGTGGGGTGTCGCGATACCTCGAAGTGTCGCGATAGCTCGGGATATGGTGAATTTTTCTGTTCTATCTAGTGTTCTTGGGAGCTCTAGGCCTGCGCAGTGTCGTGGTGCACTCAGAATCGTGATTGGGTGAAATTTTCGGAGTGTCGCGATAGCTCGAGCTCAATGCCTCGGGGACTGTGCAGACAATTTCTGTACCTGCTGAGCTTGCTGGAGATGATGATGGAGCTGCCACCTGCAAGAAACATGCAAAAAACACACAAATACAAGCACGCACAATCGCCCTCTCTCAAACTCGCACACAACAAATGAGGGAATGATAGGGAAGAGGGGATATGTAGTGGAGAAGGAGGTGGAGGTGGAAATGGAGAATGAGGTGAAGATGAATATGGAGATGGAAAAAAAAAATCAGAAATTTACCTACTACTTACCATTCCAACGCGTCCTCTCTACGTCTTACCATCACACGCTCGTCCTCAAAGCTCGATCCCCGGCAACGGCGCCAAAATTTGGTGTAGCTCAGTGATGAGTAGCACCTCCTTTAATGTCAATCCGGGAAGACATGAGGATGGTATGAAGACCACGAGCAAGTGGAAGCACAAGTGCGTGAGTGAGAAGCACACAAGCATGCACACACATACACACACACGCGCACACACAGTAAGAACAAAGAGAGTAGCCAATGGACTCACTTCTATTGCAAGAAAGTTCTCATACAAGCTCAAACTACAAGAAGCTAACCCAAAAATGAGCTCTCTAGCTCTATTTATAGTTTTTGACTAGCTTTTGGCACTGTCCAGACCTAGTGTCCGGCCTAGTTAAAAATTAGGTTCCAGGGCTTATTTGAGGGCTCAAACGAGATCTAAAAATTATGAAAATTGGCAGGCAACTACTTCTAAGGCTCCCCAAGCTCGAGGACTCCTCGGCTTGTACAAAATGGAGCTACAAAAAGGTGAAATGATATTTACAAGGGTTTTTTTGTGATGAGACTCACTTAAAAATGATGTAAGGGTTTTGAAAAAAAATGAAGGGTTGCCTTAGTGCTAGATCTGCATGTGTGTCCGTACTTGCTTCTTCCCATATACTGTCAACACTTGCTCACGGTCTTCATACCAATCCTCACATCTCCGCGGATTGACATTTATGAGGTGGATCTCCTCACGTTGGTACTTACCATTGTGCTAGAGTGACAGGAGGTCTGTACAGAGAACAACACCCTCTACATGTTCTCTATTGTTGAAGAAGATGGTGGAGAGAAATGAAGAAGCAACACAATGATGAACCAAAGTGTATGTATTGTTGGTGCAATAACTCCAAGCCTAAATGCTTGATCACTTATCCTAAAGTTCGTATGTTCATTCATGTAATATCACATGAATGATGTCTTGTAAAATATTGATTTAACTCCTTATAAAAGTCCATATGTAGAATCACTTCCAATTACGAGCTCTTAGGAGAATCTTTCCACGAATTACTTGGTTAGTATTTAATGCAAATCAAGTCCTAAAACTTTGGAACACTTTTAGGTAAAGATGTTGGAAACAATGTCCATTAGTCAAATTTTGCTCATAGTATACAACATATCTAGAGTCTTCTATTAGTCTCTTTACAAGCAAACAGCATGTAGTGTGAAACGTGATATTTTTTCCTATGCTTTTGGACAGCAAACGGACAAGCGAAGTTTTTTATGATTGCGTGAGTTATACTTTATTAGGAGTGATGGCTTTTTTATGTGTTTTTCAAGGAAACATGAATACTATATAAGAAAAGCCATAGGCTTATTGTAGTCATCCAACACCTATTTCAACACAAGCTTTGGAAGCTTTGTTCCCTCAATAGAGGTGGTGCTTCTAGCACATGGGGCAGCCATGTTGCTATTTTGGAGCATGTTGAGGAGCAGCTACGGAGTTCTTCTTGGAGAAGAAGTGTGCTCACACTCTTGCTTATGGAGAGGATTTACCCCGCAGCAGCTTGGTGGTGTGGATCGGCCATCCACATGATGTATTTGAAGATTGTTTTCTACATGAAGATTTCAGGTTACTTCAAAGACATTGGATGGTGATTAACATAAGATTTGCATCTTATGTTAAGAACTCACGTACATATTCTCTTTATGGACACAGGTACTACTTGAAGTATATGGAAGTGGCATCCATATCAGGAGGAGTCCTATTTGGCATAGGTACAAGAGAATCAATACATGTATGCTTTATGCATATTTGGATGAGGTGTTCAAGAAGGTATGTTCATATGAGTTTGAGGATTTATGGTAGCAAACTTGTTAGCATTCTTTGCTACTTTTGTAAGTATGTGATCTTTTCACACATGTGTCTGACTTAGGGTCTTCCATAGCCTAAAGTTAGATGAGGGTTTGCTGATTATCAATTTTAGACTGATCCTTCCTCTTTCTGTCACTCATATTCACTCTTCTACAACCTATTAGGTCACACATCTCATATATATTCAGATTTCTGTCCATACATATGAATATGTTTGTTACATTTGTACATTCACTCATCCATCTATTTCTGTTCACATAGAGTGGTTGAGAGTTTTGCTCCCACATTGTACATTGAACATTGGTATATATGATAGTGTGAGTAAGCAGTGGCTTATGTAACACTTTACACATGTTGTCTAATCTTTCTCTATCTTTGTCTCATCATTTGTATGATTAAATGTGGTATGTTGATGTTTTGTCAATATTGGAAGATTGCTAGATTCTATGTTGTAGATCATGGACCTATGGAACTTGGACCTGTGATTTAGTTATGGGCCTACCTAAATTTCCAACATTTGATATCAGAGCTTTAGGGCTTTGGTATAAGAATTTCTGTCATCAAGGCTCATAGGTTTCCAAAATTCCAATTTTACAACATATGATTTAAGAGCATCTTCTAGATGAGTAAAGATGTGAGAATTAGACAATTCAGTCACATATTTATTCATTTGTGTGGAGTATGAAGTTGATGATCTATTAGCAGCCGAATACTTTTGCAAGAGTATGAAAATACTTACAGAAGTATTGTTTGAAGACCAAGACTTGATGAAGAGAAGGCTACTTCAAATTCAAGGAAAAACACACTTAATCTAGATGAGTAAAGATGTGAGAATTAGACAATTCAGTCACATGTTTATTCATTTGTGTGGAGTATGAAGTTGATGATCTATTAGCAGCCGAATACTTTTGGAAGAGTATGAAAATACTTACAGAAGTATTGTTTGAAGACCAAGACTTGATGAAGAGAAGGCTACTTCAAATTCAAGGAAAAACAATGGTTCGGAGAAGATGAAGGAACCAGATCAACATCAAATCACAGGTATTAGTTTCTACTATCAGATTATCATTTGCAGGTCATATCTTAGAAGAGCAAGTATGAAGAGATTTAAAGGATTCAAGGAGTGCTTTTATTCACTTTCATATTTGAAAGTTAAAGGCTACATCAAAACAGGTTTCTAGAGGTTTTTCTAGAGAGTTTTGAGAGATCTCTTTCATGGCAAGAAAGCTCATCTAAGAAGACAAATATGGAGAGCATCAGTTTTATTTTCAGCCAATCTTGTGTTGTAAGTTGGTTGGAAGTTTTTTGCTCACATTTTGTAACTAGAGAGGTAACTCTAGAAAGGTAATTCAACATTCAGCCAACTCAAGGTAAAAGGTTGGTAAATTTAGTCATATCAGTCACATTTGAAGCAGAGTTTTGATTCTGAGATATGAGGAGATGGTAAAACATGATTCTATGTTCACTTCCATTTGTATACCATGTTTGTTTTGTCTCTTACTCTTAGCACTAGAGGAAGAAAAAAGTTCATTTGAAGAAGTTAAGAGTGATACTTCAAGATGAAGAGAACAAAAGGTATGGAAGAGAAGTTTGAAGATGTTGACATCATCATCAGGTGGAAGAAAGATGTAGAAGAAGAAAGTCCATTATTTCCAAAAGAAAAGTAAGACTTCCTCTTCTCATATATTTTCCATATACTTTTCCTATTTTATCTTCTACATCTAAAGACAAGTCTACGAGAACATCTTGTGTGAAGATAGTTTAAAGAAGAAGCAATTTCTTGTTTTGCATAATACTTGGTCATGATTTAGTAGATTTGACAAAGAATTGCATTGAGAGAAAGAAAAGCGGCAGATTTTGAAGACAACTTGTATGTTTTGACTCATATGTATGAGTTATATATAAGTTTAAGTTTTTAAGTAGGCAGCTTATATGTTCCCTCAAAGAATTCTTGGAGTGTCAATACATAGTTACTTGGTATATGACAAGTTGGAGAGAAGTATATTTCTTCTTTATCTAACTCTCGAGGTAAAAGAGATTTTTGTAGCAGATGTTGAAGACTTGGGTTGAGGTTTTGTGTTTGGAAAGGTTACATCATATACAGTATTTTCAGAAAACTTCAGAAGATTCAGATTTTTGATGTACTAGTCAGCTGGAGAATCTACTTTCTATGATTTTCTTGATTTTTGGATACACGATTGTATTCGAAAAGGTGTTCTATCAAATTCTATTACTTGATTGACAAGTGGACTTAGCCAAAAGAAAATCAAGCAGATACTATCACATTTCACCCACGTAGAATATGAAGATATGAAGTACCAACTTGCAGCTTTTGGAGTTCTCAAGGTGAGAAGTTTGTCCACTTGTGTTTCAGTACGAATTATAGATTCTAGTGAAGGATTTACTTGAAGAAAAGATTTACAACTTTATGTAGAAACATGGACATTTGGAGACATTCAGGTAGCAAATCAAACGTTTAGTCATGAAGGTTTGATGAGAGCAGATTCTACACAGGTATTTTGTTGGAAAGATCATAGATCTCATATGATCTTGTAAGATCTTGGATGATCTTGAAGGTCTTGAAGATCTTGAGTATTTATGAGTCAGTTGTTTATACTTTGTTTGTGAAGATTCTTAGCATTGGAGGAAGTAAGTCAAAGATTCAGATTCTATCAGATTTGTGTTGCAGAGAAATAGAAGAATACATGTCATGCTGCAGAAGATTGAATCCTAAAATGCCTTCAATAAGGTTTTTTTCTTATCATCTAATAGTTCAGCTAACCTTATTCTTTAATATGGAAAGCTAAGAAAGAAACAGTGGAAGCTATTAGCAACTGTGCAATGCTAATAAAAAGGGTTCAGAGATTTTGTTTCAGATATAGGTATTGATTACTAAAGATCAGATTTATTGAAAGAAGGAAGACATTCTTGATTTCATAAATTCTAAAATATTTGAAGAATTCTGGATACTAGTGTTAAATCATCCAGGGAGGTGATGAAACATTTTCAGCAATATATGAAAGAATGCAAAGTCATATCTACAGGTATTCGTATATTTCCTTTGTCAGGTTCTCTTTATGTTCCAGCTTTGAAAGAAGAAGGAAGAAGGAGGATGTCTGGAGAAAGTTCCTGTTAGGTGTTCGTATGCAGGAGAAGGTTCCAGAGTTCTATTGAAGAGAAGCTTGATATTTTAGAGAGGTATGTTTTAGAGGTGCCCACATATATTTTTATACCAGGTTCTGAAGGAAAGAGGTATGAAGGAATTATAGTTAGAACAAGGATGAAGACATGATGACATCATAGATTCTTTGATAAGACTCATGAGTTGAGTTGAGTATTGTTGACTTGAGTTGACTTGAAGTACAATCAGAGATGAACCAGCAGTGTTCATAATACACTAAATTGTCAGTAACAAGTTCCAGGATTCAGTTCTTGATTATGTTTAGTGTATTTACATGATGCAACGGAAGTACATTGAGAAACCTTTTGTAAGGTAAATGCAAATATGTGGATCCTAGTGTATGTTTTCAGGTTTGAGAAGACAGGAGATAGCAGGTTTAGAGTCAGTACTTGCTACATTTGTTGTCAAGCAAATGATTGCTTGATGTGTACACTATTGGATATCTAGTTTGCATATTTTCTCAAGTATTATGGTTCATATTCAGCAAGTTCAGGTTTTTGAAGTTTGAAGGAAATTAGAATTCAGTTTTGAAGAAGATTTTTGAAGAAAAGGATTGAAGATCAATTTGGGGAGTATAAGTTTGAAGCTTATCTCAGTTTGGAGATGAATGAAGTTTTTTATCCAATTGAGTTTGTACCAATATGACATTGTAGGGGGGATTGTTGGAAACAATGTCCATTGGTCAAATTTTGCTCACATTATACAACATGTCTAGAGTCTTTTATTAGTCTCTTTACAAGAAAACAACATGTAGTGTGAAATGCGATATTTTTCCCTATGCTTTTGGAGAGTGAACAGACAAGCAAAGTTTTCTATGATTGCGTCAGCTATGCTTTATTAGGATCGATGGCTTTTTTATGTGCTTTTCAAGGAAACATGAAAACTATATAAGAAGAGCCATAGGCTCATTGTAATCATCCAACACCTATTTCAACACAAGCTTTGGAAGCTTTGTTCCCTTGATAGAGGTGGTGCTTCTAGCACATGGGGCAGCCATGTTGTTATTTTGGAGCATGTTTGGGAGCAGCTATGGAGTTCTTCTTGGAGAAGAAGAGTGTACTCACACTCCTGCTTATGGAGAGGATTTACCCCGCAGTAGCTTGGTGGTGTGGATCAACCATCCACATGATGTATTTGAAGATTGTCTTCTACATGAAGATTTCGGGTTACTTCAAAGACATTGGATGGTGGTTAACATAAGATTTGCATCTTTTGTTAAGAATTCAGGTACATATTCTCTTTATGCACACACATACTACTTGAAGTATATGGAAGTGGCATCCATATCAGGAGGAGTCCTATTCGGCATAGGTACAAGAGAATCAGTACATGTATGCTTTATGCATATTTGGATGAGGTGTTTAAGAAGGTATGTTCATATGAGTTTGAGGATTTATGGCAAGAAACTTGTTAGCATTCTTTGCTACTTTGTACGTATGTGATCTTTTCACACACGAGTCTGACTTAGGGTCTTCCATAGCCTAAAGTTAGATGAGGGTTTACTAATTATCAAATTTAGACTGATCCTTCCTCTTTCTATCACTCATATTCACTTTTCTACAACCTATTAGGTCACACATCTCATATATATTCAGATTTCTGTCCATACATCTGAATATGTTTGTTACATTTGTACATTCTCTCATCCATCTATCTCTGTTCACATAGAGTGGTTGAGATTTTTGCTTCCACATTGTACATTGAACATTGGTATATATGATAGTGTGAGTAAGCAGTGGCTTACGTAACACTTTACACGTTGTCTAATCTTTCTCTATCTTTGTCTCATCATTTGTATGATTAAATGTGGTATGTTCATGTTTTGTCAATATTGGAAGATTGCTGGATTCCATGTTGTAGATCATGGACCTATGGAACTTGGACATGTGATTTAGTTATGGGCCTACCTAAATTTCCAACATTTGGTATCAGAGCTTTAGGGCTTTGGTATAAGAATTTTGGTCATCAAGGTTCACAGGTTTCCAGAAATCCAATTTTACAACATATGATTTAAGAGCATCTTCTATAGTTGACATTTGACATACACACTTAATCTAAATGAGTAAAGATTTGAGAATTAGACAATTCACTCACATGTTTATTTATCAGTGTGGAGTATGAAGTTGATGATCTAGTAGCAGTCGAATACTTTTGGAAGAGTATGAAAATACTTTACAGAAGTATTGTTTGAAGACCAAGACTTGATGAAGAGAAGGTGACTTCAAATTCAAGGAAAAACAATGGTTCGGAGAAGATGAAGGAACCAGATCAACATCAAATCACAGGTATTAGTTTCTACTATCAGATTATCATTTGCAGGTCATATCTTAGAAGAGCAGTTATGAAGAGATTTAAAGGATTCAAGGAGTTCTTTTATTCACTTTCATATTTGAAAGCTAAACGCTACATCAAAACAGGTATCTAAGGTTTTTCTAGAGAGTTTTGAGAGATCTCTTTAAAGGCAAGAAAGCTCATCTAAGAAGACAAATATGGAGAACATTAGTTTTATTTTCAGCCAATCTTGTGTTGTAAGTTGGTTGGAAGTTTTTTGCTCACATTTTGTATCTAGAGAGGTAACTCTAGAAAGGTAATTCAGCATTCAACCAACTCAAGGTAAAAGGTTGGTGAATTCAATCATATCAGTCACATTCGAAGCAGAGTTTTGATTCTGAGATATGAGGAGATGGTAAAACATGATTCTATGTTCACTTCCATTTGTATACCATGTTTGTTTTATCTCTTACTCTTAGCACTAGAGGAAGAGAAAAGTTCATTTGAAGAAGTTAAGAGTGCTTGCTATTTCAAGATGAAGAGAACAAAAGGTATGGAAGAGAATTTTGAAGATGCTGACATCATCATCAGGTGGAAGAAAGATGCAGAAGAAGAAAGTCCAATATTCTCAAAAGAAAAGTAAGACTTCCTTTTCTCATATATTTTCCATATACTTTTCCTATTTTATCCTCTACATCCAAATACAAGTCTACGAGAACATCTTGTGTGAAGATAGTTTAAAGAAGAATCAATTTCTTGATTTGCATGATACTTAGTCATGATTTAGTAGATTTGACAAAGAATTGCATTGAGCGAAAGAAAAGTAGTAGATTTTGAAGACAACTTGTATGTTTTGACTCATATGTATAAGTTATATATAAGTTGAAGTTTTTGAGTAGGCAGCTTATATGTTCCCTCAAAGAATTCTTGGAGTATCAATACAGAGCTACTTGGTATATGACAAGTTGCAGAGAAGTATATTTCTTCTTTATCTAACTCTTGAGGTAAAAGAGATTTTTGTAGCAGATGTTGAAGAGTTGGGTTGAGGTTTTTTGTTTGGAAGGTTACCTCATATTTAGTATTTTCAGAAAACTTCAAGAAATTCAGATTTTTGATGTACTAGTCAATTGGAGAATCTACTTTCTATGATTGTCTTGATTTTTGGATACATGCTTGTATTCAAAAAGCTGTTCTATCAGATTCTATTACTTGATAGAGAAGTGGATTTAGCCAAAAGAAAATCAATCAGATACTATCACATTTCACCTGGGTAGAATATGAAGATATGAAGTATCAACTTGCAGATTTTGGAGTTCTCAAGGTGAGAAGTTTGTCCACTTGTGTTTCAGTAGGAATTATAGATTCTAGTGAAGGATTTACTTGAAGAAAATTTTTACAATGTTATGTAAGAAACATGGACACTTGGAGACATTCAGGTAGGAAATCAAACATTCAGTCATGAAGGTTTGATGAGAGCAGATTCTACACAGGTATTTTGTTGGAAAGATCATAGATCTCATATGATCTTGTAAGATGTTGGATGATCTTGAAGGTCTTGAAGATTTTGAGTATTTATGAGTCAATTGTCTATCCTTTGTTTGTGAAGATTCTTAGCATTGGAGGAAGTAAGTCAATTCAGATTCTATTAGATTTGTGTTGCAGAGAAATAGAAGAATACTTGTTATGTTGCAGAAGATTGGATCCTAAAATGCTTTCAGTAAGGTTTTTTGTTATCATGTAATAGTTTAGCTAATCTTATTCTTTAATATGGAAAGCTAAGGAAGAAAGAGTGGAAGCTATTAGCAACTGTGCAGTGCTAATAAAAAAGGTTCAGAGATTTTGTTTCAGATATAGGTATTGACCACTGAAGATCAGATTTATTGAAAGAAGGAAGATATTCCAGATTTCATAAAGTTGGAAATATTTGAAGAATTCTGGATACTAGTGTTAAATCATCCAGGGAGGTGATGAAACATGAAGAATTATTTTCGGCCATATATGAAAGAATGCAAAGGCATATCTACAGGTATTCCTATATTTCCTTTGTCAGGTTCTCTTTATGTTCCAGCTTTGAAAGAAGTATGCATCTAGAGGACTCCTCTAGTGCGTTTACAACGGAAAATATGTTACAAAATGGTTATGATACAAAAATAGAGTGTCCAAATCGGAAAAATTTTGGGACCCGTCTTTTTCTCTGCCTTTTGCTCTTCTTAGCTCTGCAACACTCTCCCCCTCTTTTTCTCTGTCGTCCCTTGACAGGCTTTACTTCTTGTCTCTGGTGTTGTGCCCATAGTCGATCACTGCCCGCCTCCATGGAAGTTGTAATGATGTCGTTTTACCAGTGGGCAAGGAACTGATCATAACTCGAGACCTATTGTATTGGTCGTGGCCTCTTCTTTTCTTTTCTCTGCACACAACCCGTGGAGTTGGACTACCTGATATTTGTAGTCTAGTTCACCAATAACCTCTTTAAATCTGGGTTGTTGTGTTAAGTCGGCTGCCACGCACGCCACCAGTGGAAGGTATGAAGGTGTGGTTCTTCAGCCTTCGATCTGGACCTTCCAAAGATCAAGAGGTTGAAACACCTTCTTGGGGTTCTGGAACCACCGGATATCTTCTTGCACTTCTTCATGAATACTTCCTGGCCCTGGTTCCTCCTTCCCTCCTACGTGCTTTTCCTTGATGTGTGCCCCTGTGGGGGTCTGTGCAAAGATGGTCTTTTTCTCTGCCTTTTGCTCTTCTTAGCTCTGCAACACTCTCCCCCTCTTTGTCTCTGTCGTCCCTTGACAGGCTTTACTTCTTTTCTCTGGTGCTAATGATGTCGTTTTACAAGTGGGCAAGGAACTGATCATAACTCGGGACCTATTGTATTGGTCGTGGCCTCTTCTTTTCTTTTCTCCGCACGCAACCCATGGAGTTGGACTACTTGATATTTGTAGTCTAATTCACCAATAACCTCTTTAAATCTGTTGCTGTGTTAAGTCGATTGCCACCCACGCCACCAGTGGAAGGTATGAAGGTGTGGTTCTTCAGCCTTCGATCTGGACCTTCCAAAGATCAAGAGGTTGAAGCACCTTCACTACAACATATCAACTGAATACCGACGGTCAGTGTACCGACGTGCAGCTGTCGGCATCGGTATACCCCTCGGGAAATTTGGGAAAGCTGCATTGCCTCGGAATCATAGCTGCGTCAGTTCGGAATGACAGCGCCGGTATAAGCGTCGGTATATGCGTCGGTACTTACCGACGCATATACCAACGCTCCCTTTTTAACTAGGCCCGAACCCAAAATTCGTCAATTTCGAATGTAGAACTCCCTTCGAGCTCGCGCGCACCAACAGCAGCTCAGAACTCTGTTTGTTACCTCTCTCTCTCTCTCTCTCCCTCTCTCCCTCCCTTCCCTCTCTCTCTCTCTCTCCCTCCCTTCCCTCTCTCTCTCTCTCTCTCCCTCTCTCTCTCTCCCTCCCTCTCTCTCACTATCTCTCTCATTATATATATATATCTCTCTCTCTCTCCCTCTCTCTCTCTCACTCTCTCCTCCTCTCTCTCCCTCTTTCTCTCTCCCTCTCTCTCCCTCTCTTAATACATACCTCTATTTTTGTAGATCTAAAGTTTTGGTTTTGCTAATATGTTCTTTATTTGATTTTGCAGGAGAATTTCGCATCAAAGCTTTGGAAATTCGACGAAGAAGCACTTCAAGTGGAATACCTGCACATACATCAATGTAAGTAAAACATATATCACTTTATATTTTTGTATATTTTTATCTTTCTTTATATTTTTGTTTTCTAATATCTTCTCTTTATTTTTGTTTGAGAGAGAGAGAGCGAGAGAGAGAGAGGGATATGCATATGCATACATGCATGCATATGCATACATGCATGAATGCACATGCATACATGCATGAATGCACATGCATACATGCATGAATGCACATGCATACATGCATGCATGCATATGCATTCATGTGCATACATGCATATGCATGCATGCATACATGCATATGCATGCATGCACACACATGCATACATGCATGAATGCATATGCATACATGCATGTGCATGCATGCATATGCATACATGCATGCATGCATATGCATACATGCATGCATGCCCACACATGCATACATGCATGACTGCACACACATGCATACATGCATGAATGCATACATGCATGAATGCACATGCATACATGCATGAATGCATATGCATACATGCATGTGCATGCATGCATATGCATACATGCATGTGCATGCATGCATATGCATATGCATACATGCATGTGCATGCATGCATGCATATGCATACATGCATGTGCATGCATGCATGCATATGCATACATGCACACACATGCATACATGCATGAATGCACATGCATACATGCATGAATGCACAAGCATACATGCATGCATGCATATGCATACATGCATACATGCATGCACACACATGCATACATGCATGAATGCACACACATGGATACATGCATGAATGCACATGCATACATGCATGCATGCATATGCATGCATGCATACATGCATGCACACACATGCATACATGCATGAATGCACATGCATACATGCATACATGCATGAATGCACATGCATACATGCATGAATGCACATGCATACATGCATGCATGCATATGCATGCATGCATGCATACATGCATGAATGCACACATACATGCATACATGCATGAATGCACATGCATACATGCATGAATGCACATGCATACATGCATGAATGCACATGCATACATGCATGAATGCACTTGCATACATGCATGAATGCACATGCATACATGCATGAATGCACATGCATACATGCATGCACACACATGCATACATGCATGAATGCACATGCATACATGCATGAATGCACATGCATACATGCATGAATGCACATGCATGCATGCACATGTATACATGCATGAATGCACAGGCATACATGCATGAATGCATACATACATGCATACATGCATATGCATACATGCATGAATGCACATGCATACATGCATACATGCATGAATGCACATGCATACATGCATACATGCATGCACACACATGCATACATGCATGAATGCACATGCATACATGCATGAATGCACATGCATACATGCATGAATGCACATGCATACATGCATGAATGCACATGTGTAGCTCAGTGATGAGTAGCACCTCCTTTAATGTCAATCCGGGAAGACGTGAGGATGGTATGAAGACCTCGAGCAAGTGGCGGCACAAGTGCATGAGTGAGAAGCACACTAGCATGCACACATATACACACACACACGCACACAAGGCAAGACAAAGAGTGAGAATCAATGGAGTTTTTAGATTACTTTCAAAATGCTCTTACAAGTTCGTTTCAATTACAATCTAACCTCAAAAATGAGCTCTCTAGCTCTTTTTATAGTTTTTGGCTAAGTTTTGGCCCTGTCCAGACCTAGTGTCCGGCCTAGTTAAAAATTAGGTTCCAGGGCCAATTTGAGGACTCAAACGATATCTAAAAAATACGAAAATTGGCAGGTAGATACTTCTAAGGCTCCTCAAGCTCAATGACTCCTTGGCTTGCACAAAATGGAGCTACAAAAAGATGAATTGGTATTTACAATGGTGTTTAGTGATGAAAATCACTTTAAATGGGTGTAAAGGATTTGAAAATTTAAATTTGGCCAAATCTGTCAGAAGAGCATCCCAGTCTACCGGCCCAGGAACCTCTGGATGTGGTATACGTAGCTTTTTGGAATGGAGAGCTTGTTCCACTGCAAACAACTGCAAGAGATGGGATGGTCTGGGAATGAATATCTCGGAGTGATATTCCCAGAATCCCGTGACAAACATCTCTTCAAACGTTTGTTTGAAGCAGGCCGGTAGATATTTGATGCGAGCGTGCCATGCATACACAACATTAATCGATGGGGTTGTGCTCATGTCGTATACAAGGTCCTGGTTACCTTCATTAAATCCTAGTGCTGAGAGATGCGGTTCCTTGACATTTTTGAAGGTCCTGAAGGTGACCAGCATAAGTTCGAAAATCTTCAGGCACATCTGAGTCATGACATCAGGTACATTCTTGAAACGGACCCCCCAATGTCGAATCGTCGAAATCATATATCCAATAGTAGGTGGACCCTTAGGGGGTGCGAAGTACACATAATTAAGCCACTTCTCACATCTTTTAATCGTCATCACTGTTTGTGTGTACTCCGGCCAGGATCTCCTTCGAAATACAGGGCAATAACATGGGTTATATTTGATGTACTTTGGCATGTTGTTCCATGTTATTACCATTTCCGGGTATGTTTCCAGCAGCCGAATTCTCCACGTGGGTTGGCGAATATGTCCCTGCTTAGCGCTTTCGGGGATGTCGTCAGGTGCAAATTGTGTGGCAGAGGTTGGTTCCCTTGAGGTGTGGTGCTTGATCTCCGCATTATAATCTGCCATTAGCACGCACAAAGGAACATACAGGTCGTCCGATGGGCTGATCCACCTATGGTGTGAGAGATTCTTAAAATAATCGGATTTTATTACAACCTCCTCCAATTTTGACATCAACGCGATTTGGACTGCCACCCTGTCATCATGCGTCGTGGCTACTTTTTCTAACTTTTACATCCATTCCGGTGCCTCAATCTCAATTGTGTCCATGCCCTGTTCTGTTCGCTTACCTCCGGGTGTTGGCATCGGGACATAGGGATCCTCGAATGTTTCTTCTACTTCAATTGGCACAAGATCGTCAGGCTCGGGCTCTACCAGAGGGGAGGGCTGACGCTCGTATTGCATGACCTTGCTGCGTAATTCCTCAAGTTCGGCTCGGAGTTTAGTGACCTCTTCAGGTGTATCTTCTGCGGTTGTGCTCTGGCTGGGTTCTGTCTGTCGGGTGGCCAACTCTCTTCGTAACTCATCTCTCTCTTTTTCTAAAGCGGCATGGGCCTCCATTAGATCTGCATGAGTTTCTAACACCACCTTCATATTCTCAGAGGGAATGGCCTTGAATCGCTCTGGGTCAATTTCCTGTGGGGAACCCTCCATGGCCGCCTCCAGATTTTCTTCGTTCTGTTTCTGTAATCTTTTATTCTCTTCTAGCGCTGTAGACATATGCTTGCGTAGGAGGCCCAAGTTCCGTCGAAGCTTCAGGTTTTCCGTGATCTGAGAATGTAGCAGCTCGTCCATGTGTCGTCGTTCTTCATCATCTGCTTGGGGTGGGTTGGCTACTAGTTGTGCATATTGTTCCTGTAAGGTCGCGTGCTGCTGTTGTAGTAGCTGCTTCTGCTCTTCAAGATCCCTACATCGTGCTTGGAGATCTTCGTGGCTTCGGAAAAGCCGTGTATGTTGGTTGTCCAGGTGTTGGTAGTGTTGCTGAAGTTGGGACATGCATTGATGCATATTATTAAATACATTACTAAGAGGAATGGTGGGAGAAATGGTGTTGAATGCAGAGGGGAAGGGAAAGGGAAGGGGAATTGTGGATGCAGCACTGGGGACGGGTGAGGGGGGAGGTGGGGGAATGGGAGATTGTGGGTAAATGGGGGGTGGGAGAGGTGCAGAGGTGGGTCACACCTCCATGAAAGTGGGGGCCGTGGTGGGAGTGACTGTGAACATGGGGATTGTGGTTGCGGTGAGAGTTGTGAATGTGTACAGAGGTGTGTGTAATTGTGAACTCCCAGGAAGTGTGATCGGGGTAGTGAGGTTTACCGTGGCTGAGGTTAGACTTATGTTTTCAGTGGAAGTAGAGTGTGTGGGTTGGCTGATGGTGTGGGCGTTGGTGTGTGTAGTGGTTTCGGAGGTGGTGACAGTAGAGGTTACAGTGGTAGAGGGAGGTGAGTGGGGCGGATGTGGGGGAGAAGGTGGCAGGGGAGGTGATGGGGGTGCACTCGATGTGTGGGCTTCCTCGGTGTCGTGAACCGTGTGTGCTGTGCCAGTGGTTGTGGGGGTGCCTTGTGGTCCTGATCCTAATACATTCATTCGTTTTCCCGTTCGTGGGGGACGTCTTCCATATCTTCTCTCTGTCCTTCGTGATTGCGCTAGTGCGGTATGCACCGTTTCAGGTACTCCCAAAGCATCTGATATCATTTCCAGGGTGGCACGGTATTGCTCGTCCACGCCTTCCTCCTCCAGAATCTGGTTCATGAGGGCTTTACCTGCAGCTAATGATAGCCTGTGTTGCTCTTGAACTCGGTTCATCGTATCGTAGAGCTTCTTTAATGCGTTAGTATAGGCGGGGGCACCTTCCAGTACTTGTAGGGCTTCTTGATCATACTCTTGTTCTTCTGCTTCTGATTGTCCACCCTGTGCCTCCTCATGAGCTTCTTCTTCATCGTCCACATTGACTGCGTCCGGTTGGCTGGGCTGGGCTTGGTCTGGGGCAGTTTGCTGTCCACCGGCTTGCTCTTCTTCAACTTCCGCATTTACAGCATCTATGATTCTTGCAACTTCTTCGTCCGTTAGATCCTCCAGAGTGAATCCATGCGGGAATTCCAAATCAGTCGGTACTGGTGGAAACACAAGATTAGGGCCATCTGTGCTGTGCCTGGGTAACTTGATAGTAAATGGTTGCACTCGTCGGGGAAGTCTTGGGGTTGTTTCAGGCGTCAGGGTTGCACCGCGAGCTTGTGCACAAGGCATCTGGACGGCGCCTCTCATCTTCTTTGAGGGAGGCCCTACAGCTAACAATCTGCGTTGAAATTCCTGTGCTCTGGACCAGATCAGAGCCCTCTGCACCGGTACATCATATGTGAGACATCTGTATACAATCCTTGTAAGTGCACAGCAACCATACAACACAGATTTTTGCTTCTTATACCATCTCTGATGAGCCATATGAATCTAGTCGATAATCCAGTGTGGCATATTGATGGTCAAATCAAAAGCATCCGCCAGGTAGAGGCTAAACCAGATCTTTTTGGGAGGCATTGTGAACCTCTCCTGCGCGGGGAAGGCGAAATGTTGCATGACCATGCGTAAGTGGATGGCAATCGTAGGTGTCATCGCAACCATGTCCTTCAACTTCGTCAGATTCCTGTTCTTCATATTGTCTGGAACCATAGTCTCTTTCTCTGTTGGGATGTGCATACCTCTCATGTCGAGTGCTTCTCTCACCAAGTTGATAGTCAAGCGGAAACGCTTCAGCTCGTTGCCCCTTGTGAGTGATGGGAGCACAAAGGAACTGTATCCTTTCTTGTCTTTGCTGGGGGTGAGGGTGCTAATTAAGTATGAGCACCTTAGAAAATCTGGCTTAGGTAGTTGGAACTTGAAGTAATCATAAAGCCCAGCCTTCTTCCATATCGACTTCAGTCCTTCATTATTCTGCAGCTTTTCAAACTCCCTTGTAAAGAAATGGTATCTGCCCCAACGTCCATTGAACTCTACCTCGGACTCCCACATGTATGTGCCTTCACCCAGGGGTCCAGCAACGTCACTGAACCAGTGTGAGGTTTTGCCCACCGGCATGGTGTGACCCTGTGGAGGATTTTGGATTGGTATGGCATGCAATGCTCGTAATGCCACTGGTCTTTCCGTTAATTCCTCCTCGACTGGAAGGCTTTCGATGTCCACCACTTGGGGGCTGGTGCCGGCCTGGGAGCTAGTTCCAACCGTATCTGCCATTTTACCTCTTGCTGCCTGTCTCTGTGAGAATATACAACCATGTGTTAATATTGTACAGGACAGGGGAGGACCGTTGTTGTTCCCATCACAATATTAACATGAGGGTCGGGAGCGAATAATGGGTTAGTAAGTGTTCGGTGCACGTGTGTGTAGTTAATGCTTGGGTAGTCCTAGGAGACTAATGAAGTTAGTAAGTGGGGATGAATTTACAATTTGGGGTCGGGGGGTTTATTACAGGTCTTAGGCTGCCAAATGCATTGGATGGGCTTTGTTTTTGGTTTCGTAGAGACTCTAGAGAGCTTTGTCGGTATCTGGGTTTGAAAATGAGGCCTTTTAGGGACCCATTTACAATTGATTATATGCATGCTCATGGGCCTTGGTGTGTTCCTGAGTGTTGAGAACGAGTGAATACTGGCTGTACGAGTAGATGGGTTATGCTGCATAGGTCGTGGCCTCGGCGTAGCTACTTGCGCCCGCAAGCAAGCTTTAGGCACCCAAATTTGTCTTGATTGTGGGCTAGCCTTCATCGACTTCTTGGGCACCCAGATAGATTTCACGTTAGCAGGAGAATTTCTGCAAGACTTCTTATTAATGTCGTGTTGTTGGTTATTAATAAGAGACTTAGCCCGTGTAGTTGGCGGTGGTGCAACCGGTTGTTCGCCTTTCCGCACCCACACATGGTTTACTTTCTGGGACATTCTGCTGCGCAGGTACTTTTGATCTCGGACATAGGTAGTACTCTGCTTCTTTTGCCTTTGATCCACCTTGGGTTGCTGCCTCCTTCTGGCCTTTGGAAAAGAAGAGAGTTCCGTTGCATCCCTGACTCCTTTTTTGCGAATATCATTCCTCTGCAACACATGGTTTTGGACAAGAACAGCATGGTCATCTTCATGTGTACCCCTGGAAGGACCAGGAGTCTGTGCCTTTCCTAGTTCCTTGAGTGCTCCATTGTCTAATTCTACTGTAACTCGACTATGATTGACCCAAACCTGGAGAAGTCCACTTCTTAGGTTTAAATTGACTGCTTGGTCATAGATCCAATCTTGACCCAAGACAAGAGGTTCAGTGAGATCCTCATCTTGACACACCAGTACTTTAACAGTCATTTCCTCATCATGAATGTAGAGGGGAAGTTCCACCTCGCCCATGCAAGGGGTTTCCACGCCTCCCAATCCTATGAGATATGCTTCCACAGGATTGACAGTTAACTGTAACTCTTTGACAGTAAGACACTCTAACAGCACTAGTGGCTGCGCCTGAGTCAATCAAGGCTCTTACGTTCCTTGCACTCTTTCCTTGTCCTATATCTAGGGTTATGAAAGGACGTCTATCAATTATCCTATGCGAGCTTGTTCCTGCAACTTCACACATGGCCATAGGATATCCTAGATCTGCATAGTCATTCGCTCTAGGCTGATCTCTACCTTGCCTTCGTAACTTCATCCTTCTGATGCGTTCTAAAGCTTCTGCTTGAGCTTCTTCTCGAATTCGCTTTTCTTCCTCTTTGTGTTTCTTAGCAGTGTTGAGTCGGCTGAGCATTTCCTCCGTGAGGGTTTCCTGATACAACTTGACTCTGCAACCGCTAATATAGTTTGGGAGAACATCACCCTCTAACGTGGCTAGTTGTACTGCTCTGCTCGTGGAGATCCTATTGATGATCATAGGTCCGTAGCCTCTCTTTTCTAGCTTCCTTGCGTGTTGTTTCAATGTATAGACTAAAACTAGATCTCCTGCTTTCAAACCTTTATCCTTCACATGGGCATCGAAGTATGCCTTCTGTCTCTTCTTGGCTGCATATATTCCTGCAGCGGCTCTCAGTCTTGTTTCTCCTAATCGTTCAAGGTCAAAGATCCTCGAGGAGAGCTCATGACCCGTCCATTCGTGCTCTTGTGCTACTTTCAACGTAGGTATTAAGAAGTCCAAGGGTAGCACAGCGTTTTGACCAAATACCATCTGAAAGGGGGTGGCTTGGAGTACTGTTTTGTAGGCGACTCGGTATGCCCAAACAGCATGATGTAGCTGTTTGTCCCAATCAGAGCGTTTAGTGTTCACTACTTTTGTCAGTACATTGCATAAGATCTTATTGGTGCTCTCAGCTTGTCCATTAGCTTGAGGGTGATAAGGGGCAGACTTCTTGTGTATTACCAAGAATTCTTGGAGTAGATTTTCAATCACTTCGTTCAAGAAATGAGTGCCTCTATCACTTACAAGATCTATAGGTAGCCCATATCTCGTGAATACATTCTCAAACAAGAATTTAGCAGTTGTTTGAGCATCGTTCTTCGTCGTGGCTTTTACCTCTACCCACTTAGTTAGATAGTCTGTTGCAACAATGATGTATTCTGCATGAGAACCCTTAGCTGGGGGATTAATAGGGCCTACGAAGTCTATTCCCCACTTAGAGAACGCACGTCCACCCATCATAGGTTTCAGTGGCATCTCATCTTTGCGTATAGGATACTGAGTCCTCTGACAGACATCGCACCGTTTCACATAGGTATGTGCATCCATGTGAAGGGTAGGCCACCAGAAGCCCGCAAATAGTACTGCCTTGATCACCCGATCTGGTCCAAAGTGTCCTCCTGCTACACCTTGGTGAGCAGTTTCCAAGATCTTAAGATACTCACTTTCATGGACACATAGCCTCAGGTAACCATCTTTACCACGCTTATATAGATTATCACCAATGAGTGAGTAATCCAAGGCCTCTTGTTCTAAACTCCGTTTCCTCGCCAGAGTCATGTCTGGAGGGAATGTGTTGATACTAGAGGTTCACTCCAATCTGGCACAATGGATACTTGATAAAGAGTGGCGTGTTCCACAGGTGGTTTAGTGCAGCAGATTGGGCATTCCTTGCACAACTTTTGGACATCAGCTTCCATAGTTGGCCAATGTGGGCAGATTGTGCAATTAGCCTCTCTATTCTTTCTAGCAGTCCATCAAAGTGTAACTGCGTCTTAGCTGAGCTAGAGATGTTAAAGAGGAGGCTAGCCTCGAACATGGTTTGAGCCAATTCCACCATCTTAGCACAAATTTTAGTTCGTTCAAGCTCTAGCTCGGCTCTAGGGTAGCATTTTTCATGATCGGTTATGGTTGGCCCTTCGTGGATTCTGGCCTGATATGCTTTAAGCATCATATTAAGGTCTTCGGGAGTGGGATCTGCTAGGACTGATCCTACTCTAGGGGGTGGTGGGTTTAGGTGAGGTGGGTTGGAAGGTGGTGGGTCGGATGGAGATGGGAATGGTGGTGGTGGAGTAGTGTGAGAGGGAGTTTGAGTTGTGAGTTCGATTATTCTGGCTCTTGTTTCTCTTACGCTTTCCTCAAGTTCACTCATCTTTTTAGCCCACTGTCTTTTCATTCTTTCCCGACTATCTTTCCAAGCTCTAGTCCTTTTCTTGGTTATGCTCTCAGTTTCACTAGCCTCTGGGCCCTTTTCCTGACCTACACCCTGGTTTTGCTGCAGTGCTTGGGCTCTAGTGACTACCTGTACTGGTGCAGTGGAAGTGACACTTCCTGAGGAATCTACAACCAACCAAATCACATTAATGGGAGTGATTTTTGGCATATTATTAGGATTTTTAGGGCAATCTCGTAAGAGATGATCTTTTCCGCAATCTTGGCAAAAGCCTTGGATCGTCACTGACTGGGGTTGTGTGGGTGGAGGTAAGGGGCAATCACGAATGAGGTGATCTCCTTGGCATCTGTAGCAAGGTCCTCTTGGGAATGGAGGTCTTACTTGCCTAGGTTGAGGCCTAGGGTTGGGGTTTGCATACATGACATTCGTGTAATCTGACTCCCAACTTATTTCATTTGGCTCTTCACTATAGTAGGACTCACCATGTTCTGGAGACTGCATGTAGTAAGCCTGGGGACTATCGACATGTGTAGAATCAAAGCTATGGTCACTCGGGTCACTTTCTGAGATCAATGGGGTTACTGGTACTATGGCCCTATTCAGGTTTTCTTCTGCGACAGCATACTTTACCGGAATCACATTAGCTGGGTTTGGAGGCTGTTGAACTAGCACCGGTTGGGGTCTCTGTTTGGCCTGATATTGTGGTTGGTAGGTTTGTTGGGGTCTAGCATATTGTGGTGGTGGATTTTGGTTCTGGTATCTGCCTTGTTGGTAGGGCTGAGGGTAGGGTTGCCTAACTGCCTGCTTGTTGTATGGGCAATCTTGTGCGGTGTGATTGGTGTATCTCCGTTCTATGGTGCAGTACTGGCTACTAGGATTTACTTGGGGCTGAGCCATAATAGGGCAGACATTCGCCATATGGTCACCACCGCATGTATAGCACCTTTTCACAGGAGCAAACCTTGGGATTTGTTTGCTAGTTACACCTAATTTCTGAGCTACTTTTTCGGCAAGTTCCTCAATTGATGTGGATTGCGTGGAAGAGTGACTAGATGCACTATCTGAATCTTTGTAGATTTTGGAAAGCTCTAGTTCCTCCCCTAGGTTATCTTCAATGTCAATGCACATGCGTACACATTCTTCTATAGTCCTAGGGTCCTTCAGATACACATAGGATCTCAATTTCGTACTCAGCAATCCATCAAGGAATAAGGCTACCTGTTTTGCGGGTGTGGGTAGCTCCAAAACAGGGCACCTTTCAAGATATTGTCTAAATCTTCTTCCTGCCAATCTTACAGTCTCTTGGGGAGTCTGTTTGAAGCTGTGAATCAATGAGGAGGTATTGTGTCTTATGCCACTCTTAGAGAACTCTACAATGAAAGCCTCTAGGATTTGGTCTATACACCTGAAGTGTCGCTCATCCAATGGCTGAAACCATGTAAGTGCTGTGTTCCTAAGGGTTAGACCGAAGGCATTGTACTGCGTGAATAGATCCTCCACTTGTTCAGCTCTCAAGACTTGCTTGAACTCCGCCACATGATCATAGGGATCTCCTGTGCCATCAAAGTAATTCTTCATGGACTTAACTAGCTGGGTTGGTCTCAAAGTTCTTGTGTGCTCTCTAGGTCTCGGCAGAGGAAATCCATCCACATTTCTTTGGTTCCTGTGAGCTCTAAGCATCTCAGGTTCTACCCTATTCGTCTCCGTCCTCGTTCTTTCTCTGCCCACTGGGTTGGCAAAGCTTACTTCTGGTCTATCTCTACTTTTGTCTCTTTGCATTCCATGAGCTTGGGATGTTCCAGCCCCAGGGTGACCATAGGATACATTCGATCTTGGTTGAGGGAAAATGAATTCACCCTTCCAAGTGTAAGCATGCCTATCATGTTCCGTAACCACAAACATCCTTTCTGAAGCGTGATCTAAGTAGGTCACTCTGCCTGGGCTATCAGGATCCTTAAACTCATAGATTATGATAATTCCTATATCAGTTGGCTGATTAGATTTATACCTCCAAAAGGCTTCGTCCGTTTCTCGATTGAGGAGCAACTCTATGCTCTTGTTGTCTTGGGGAACCCACTCAGGTGTGATAATCCTAGTGAGAACAGATTTGCCTCGAGGGGTTCTAGGTTCTACACCCATGTTTCCTTGTTCCAAGTCACCTAAGTCCGCTTCTGAGATTACATTCCCAAATTCATCTGTCCTATCTGGGTGACTGGTGACTACGTATATGGTTCCTTCTTTGTCCAAGTATGCTCCGTTTTCAAACTTGACAACTGGGTGCTCTAGTCCAATGGATTGATCAGGATTCTTAATCTGTACCACAGATCTTCCTAGGCCGTCCTCATAGATGCTAGCACCTAATCGGTTGGTCCTAAGGTATTCCAGCTGTGTTTTGTAAGGACCTTCTACCCTGTACAAGTAAGGCACACCTGAACTTCCCGTAGGTCTGTCCATGCCTTGAGACATCTCTGACTCACTGGTCTCAGAGCTAGGGTAGTACGAGTGGTGGCTCAACTGCTGGGCCCAAGACCTAGCAGTGTGGTTAACACTAGCCTCTGAAGACCTAAGGCTTTGTCTCTCCCTTACTAGATGTCGTCCTGATCTAAGGTTCATATGCCTATCTAAGTAGCCCAATTCTTTGCCCAGAGTACAACCTCGTTGCTGGTTACTTTATATTAGTCGCTTGGTTCTTTTTAGTTATTCCTCGTGTTTAAGGTCTTGTCTGATATTACGTCGTTAGGAATACTTGAATGTTCTTCGTACTTTCAGGTTGATCGTTCCACGTTAGGTTCTTTTCCTTTATGTTATCGACAGTACAGAGATTAGGTTTTTTGCTTGAACTTGAGTTTTTAGGTAGTCTTCAACTTGATACCTGCCTATCACCGCCCTGACTTACTCCTACCTCTCGTCGTTCTTAGCCCAAACTATGAATTGACAGAGGGGGTTAAAAGTTTCCAACCTTTTGTTTCCTGCCTGGTTGCCCTTGAGTGCCCAGGAAGTGTGTTCCCAAGCTTGCACTTACACTTGCTTAGACACCTTTCGAAGCTCTCAATAGATCTGTAAGAGTTCCAAAGTTAGCTTAAAGATTTAAATTCTAAAGACAGAACCAATGATTTTCATTCCTGTAGCACAAACACAAACTTGCATTGTGATTTTTAAGAAAACAATCCTAAAGACCCCTGACTTTGATCCCCTTGGGTATGGTCAACTTCAAAATACTCTATCTGAAAATCAACGCATTATCTTTATAAAAAACAGTTAAGGGCGTGTAGTATATGTCACGAGCTTTCCAACAAGCCCTAGAGCTCAAAAAATTGATTTCGTATGAAAAAGTTATGACTGTTCAGGGTTTAGGGGTTAAAACAAGATTCAATCTGGCTGACAGATCCTAGGATTTTCTCCAAATCACGTGTAGGAACCTCACAAAATGCTAATGGATTGACAAAAATGCCACAAAATTTTTCCCAAACTTGAAATAAAAATCCCTAATTTTTTGGCCGAAAAGCCTGTCAATCGCAATTGACAGAGGTGTCCGTCGGGGCTGTCAGTCGCGATCGACAGTGTCAATCGCGATCGACAGAGTCGATCGTGGCTGTCAATCGCGACTGACGGTATCAATTGCGATCGACACGTTTTCCGGTTTTTTCGCCAAAATTTCAGTCAATCGGGGGCCTATTAGACGCGATGGACACGTGGCTACGCGTAAAAGTCAATCAATCGTGGAATTTCAGTTGATCGCGATCGACGGTGTCAATCGCGATTGACAGAGGTGTCGGTCATGGCTGTCGATCGCGATTGACGGTATCAATCGCGATTGACAGGGTCCTACGTGGCAGTCAGTCGATCGTGGAGGTCTGTCGGTCGCGATTGACAGAGGCTGTCGGTCGCGATTGACAGAGGCTGTCGGTCGTGATTGACAGAGGCTGTCGGTCGCGATTGACAGAAAACCTCGGAATTTTTCTACTGTTTTTAGTGTTTTAGGATGTGCTCCTTGTGCTTGTTCTAGTGGTGCACTCAATTTTGTGAAAAGCCAAAAATTTCTGTCAGTCGCGATCGACAGAAGCCTGTGACAGCGAGACAGTTTCGATGATTTTCGTACCTGCGCAGGAAGCTGGGGATGATGATACAGCAAGAACCTGCAATGAAACTCAAGAAACATGCAAAATCCGCACACACAATATCGCTCTCTTGCTCTCTCTCACAAGTGAAATGAGGGAAATGAGGTGGGGAAGGTGATATGATCAAAAAACAGAAATTTTCGCGATGATGGAGATGGAGGTGGGAGATGGTGATGTTGATGATGGTGATGAAGATGGTGAAGAAAGTAAAAGAAAATCGATGAGAGTGAAGAAAATACCTACAACTCCAACGCGTCAACTCTACGTCTTACCATCACACGCTCGTCCTCAAAGCTCGATCCCCGGCAACGGCGCCAAAATTTGATGTAGCTCAGTGATGAGTAGCACCTCCTTTAATGTCAATCCGAGAAGACGTGAGGATGGTATGAAGACCTCGAGCAAGTGGCGGCACAAGTGCATGAGTGAGAAGCACACTAGCATGCACACATATACACACACACACACGCACACAAGGCAAGACAAAGAGTGAGAATCAATGGAGTTTTTAGATTACTTTCAAAATGCTCTTACAAGTTCGTTTCAATTACAATCTAACCTCAAAAATGAGCTCTCTAGCTCTTTTTATAGTTTTTGGCTAAGTTTTGGCCCTGTCCAGACCTAGTGTCCGGCCTAGTTAAAAATTAGGTTCCAGGGCCAATTTGAGGACTCAAACGATATCTAAAAAATACGAAAATTGGCAGGTAGATACTTCTAAGGCTCCTCAAGCTCAAGGACTCCTTGGCTTGCACAAAATGGAGCTACAAAAAGATGAATTGGTATTTACAATGGTGTTTAGTGATGAAAATCACTTTAAATGGGTGTAAAGGATTTGAAAATTTAAAGGTTGCCTTAGTGCTAGATCTGCGTTGAGTGCTTGTACTTGCTTCTTCATGAGGAAAATTACTGGCCTATTTGCCAGCTCTTCGTTGACTCCCTTGTCTGCTGCTAACAACATGCATACATGCATGCATGCATGCATGCATACATGCATGAATGCACATGCATACATGCATGAATGCACATGCATACATGCATGAATGCACATGCATACATGCATGAATGCACATGCATACATGCATATGCATGCATGCATGCATGCATACATGCATGCACACACATGCATACATGCATGAATGCACATGCATACATGCATGCATGCACATGCATGCATGCATATGCATACATGCATATGCATGCATGCATATGCATACATGCATACATGCATGAATGCACACACATGCATATGCATACATGCATGCATCCATATGCATACATGCATGCATGCATATGCATACATGCATATGCATGCATGCATACATGCATACATGCATGCATACACATGCATACATGCATGAATGCACATGCATACGTGCATGCATGCACATGCATACGTGCATGCATGCACATGCATACGTGCATGCATGCACATGCATACGTGCATGCATGCACATGCATACATGAATGCATGCACGCATATGCACACATGCATATATGCTTGAATGCACATGTATATGTATGCACGTATACATATACAAGCATATGTATACGTGAATGCATATGTATACAAGCATATGTATACGTGAATGCATATGTATACAAGCATATGTATACGTGAATGCATATGTATACAAGCATATGTATACGTGAATGCATATGTATACAAGCATATGTATACATGAATGTATATGTATACAAGCTTAAGCATGCATATATATACATTGGATGAGATGAGATCTTCATATTGCATCAGATGGGATCTCCACGTACACCATAGGGTGCACACGATCACGATGAATCAAAGATATATCATATCCGTAATGGAGCTCCCGTTATGGATGCGGCGGGGAAGTCAATGCGGCAACGTATACGACAACTCTGCTCGATCGAATTCGGTCATTCAGTAATGTTAAAATGGACCGAACAGGATAGAGATTCTAAAAATCATATCACACAATGCATATATGAAGAGTACCGGCCAGCACCTGGCAATCCAGTTGTGAGTTCGGATTGGATACAACATATAGCACGCGAGGTGATGTCGCATCGACGATCGGAAGCTCGCGATGCTTTCAAAGCAGGCTTACCAAAGCCTGTATGGCTAGACACCGAAGAATGGGAATCGATTCAGGATGAGCATCAACATACTCCTGATCGATATCGATAACAAAGAGATGCGGTGGCCACTCGGTTAGATACGGTTGGAACGTTGCATTTAGGTAGCGGCGGATACGACAATATGCGCTACCAATTTGTAAGTATGATGTTAATTATTGAAGTTGTTTGTGTTAAGTATATTATGTATATTCATCTAACATTTTGCATATTTACTATAGGAGTTGGCAGTGGGTCGTCCTCCAACACGAGCAGAAGAATCGTATGGATATCGACATGGATTGATTGCACTGTTACAAGACATAGAGGGGCGCGGTGCAATCATCTCATGGGAGAATATTCTTGATTAGGTAAAGTTATATCTTGGTTTCGTGTTTCTAGTTGTTGTTTATAAATGTCATGTTAATTGGTTTTATTTTATACATATGTTTTGTTGCAGGATTGTAGGTGTAAATATTTTGATCAATGCTACAATTTTGTATCACACTCCCATACGACAATCATGAACCATAATTTTGTATTCGATTCCTATATGGAAGTGTTTTGTCACATTGCCACAAATTTGTATTACACTCCTATGTGGCAATGATGTACCATAATTTTGTATTCGATTCCTATATGTAAGTGCCATTCATGGAATATACGACTTTCTGTACATGAATCATTGTTCATTTTTGTTCATATAAGTTTATGTTTTGGTTGCCATTAGAGTACATAACACATGTACTCAGTTGGCCAGAGTGTATTGTCTTTTGCTAAACAACATCATGTTGTAGCAAAAGACAACACACTCTGCCCAAAAAATTTTGTGCAGGTTTGGATGTCGGTATACGCGTCGGTAATTCCAGTATGGTCGTCGGTATATGTGCCGGTACACCCAGCAGGGATGTCGGTATATACGTCGGTATATGCGTCGGTATTTCCGACACATATACCGGCGCATATACCGACGCTCATACCGATGTTTATACCGATGCCATACTGGCGCTTTCTTTCTGACGCATACACCGATTGTAACACCGACGTCGCGCGCGATTTCACGCCCGTTCATTTGCATCGGTAGCAACCTCGGTATACCCTCGATATGTTGTAGTGCTTCTTGCGGTTCTAGAACCTCCGGATATCTTCTTGCACTTCTTCATGGATACTTCCTGGCCCTCGTTCCTCCTTCCCTCCTACGTGCTTTTCCTTGATGTGTGCCCCTGCGGGGCTCTGTGCAGAGATGGGTGTTACACCCTTGCGGGGCTTCTTGCAGAGATATATCTTCAAATATGATCTTTTAGTGAAGCTTCTTTCTTTGTCTTTTTCTTTTCTTCTTTTTGCTGGATTCGCCCTCAACACTGCTCCCCTCCTGAACTCTGTCGTCCCCGACAGGCTTTGAAAGTCAACGGGAGTATGTTCTGTACACTTTTTGCTCTGTCTCATTAAGCAGATTAGCTTCACATATCATGAGTTGTTTCCACTGTTCTGCTTTCACACCGTCATGTGGTGGCTGTCTGTGATCAGCAAAGAAGCTTAGTTCGTATGCCACCAGTCTGGCATTCAAGTTCGTTGACATCTTTAAGAAAATTTCTGAATCAATTTAAGAAACCCTGTGAAAAAGGCTTCTTTGAATGTTTGCATATATGTACTTGGTAAAAACATGAGCCTAGAATAATAGGCCATTATTGTGGGTCGGCTAGGCATAACAAACAAATAAAAAATGAGGATATCTGTTCCTTGATTAATGCCAATGAAATTTAAAAATGTATACGTCGCGTGCTTGAACACCTTCAAAACTGTAAGAATCATACTTAGGATCTTATTTGTCATTTTGATGGTTAAATCGGGGACTGTGGCGTAACAATGTAGCCAAAATTCAATGGTTTTTATCATGTAATCCTCCGTTGGTAGATAATTATGGGGTGGACTCGGGAGTAGCGGATAGTTCAACCACTGTTTATTGATCACACCATTCTTCTGCATGTCCAAAAATTCTCTTGCTTTCCTGCGACGGGGTGTTGGGCAAAATGAAGGATTTACCTGTAATAGATATGGTGCTGCTTGCCAGTGCACCCGGAATGTAGGATTTTTCTCCAAAAAATTTCTTCTCCATACAGGCTGTGCCGCTTCAAATTCCTCTTGAGTATACTGGAATGTATCATTTTTGAAGTGTAGTTGCTCATCAAGATCTTTCTGTGTGATTTTCTTTATGTATTGCCTTGTTTTCTCTTTCAATAGACCATACGGAATGTTGAAAGGCTTCACTATAGTATCCAAGTCTTTTCCTTTTATTTTTGCTTCCTTCATTACTTTGATCACTTCATTTTCAAAATTCTCTGTCAACCGGGACACCAATAGTGCCCGTTCCTTCTTACCTATGTCTGCAGTATATGGCATTGGATGTTCATCACATGGTTCCACCATCTGTTTTTATTGGAGAAATATAGATCAGGGGAGATAGAGGATGTACCTCTACCTCCTCAGTAGGACTCTTTGGTCGTGGCTCTACTGGTGTCCCGATTGGTACTTTCTCTTCTGCTTTAATTTCTAATTGTGCGAGGCATTCAGTCTTCTCCTTAAGTTCTTGCATAGCGGCCCTGAGTGCCTCTTTGGCTGCAAGCAGCTCATTACCAATTTCTGCTACATGATCCATGTTTTCACTGTAACTCACAGCAAGTTTTCCATTGGCAGTGTTCAACTGTTTCGTGAGCTCATTAGTTTCATTAATGTATTTTTATTCCCATTCTTTTGTACGGGTTTACTCTTGTTTCAGCAGATCTGCATATTTCTCAATCTGATCTCTCCATTCCTTCTAGTCTGTGACTGATGTCTCTGGCTTTTCTATAGGTTGGTCATATAGTAATGCCTTCATCAGTTCTTTATTTCTGTTGTGTAAATTATCATTTTCCTGTGTCAGTTGTGTCTGTAGCTGATGATGCTGTTTCATCAATGTATTACATTGCTCTTTAACTACGGTTATCTCCGTATCCTTAGCTAAAATTTCTTGTTCGGCCTGGATGAGCTGTGCGGACAATTGCTCACTCATGACTTAAAATTGATTCTTTTCCCGCATGGCCTTGTCATAATCTACATTTGTTTCCATCATTTGTTGTTGCGTGTCCATGGCCGTTTGTATCATTTGCTTGACCACAGGTTTTAATTGAGTAACATCAACATTCAGCCATGTGGTAGGGATGCTAGGTTCTTCACCTGTTGTAACATCTTTCCCTTGTGCCACATGTAATGTAGTATCATGGGGCTGCCGAATATGGAGTTGTATCCGTGGCTCAGCCTTCTTGTGGTCAATCTTGCCTTGTGGAGTGTCGTCAGGTATATCAATTACAATCTGTTCCGTATTTTGTTGTAAACTGTCATCTTGGTCCACATGTGTTTGCATTTCCTCTTTTACAGGTTGCACTGCATCCTTATTTGTGATTGGAGCTTCCTTGATGCTGATTCTGGACTGATCGTTCAATTGAATAACATGTACGACTTCTATGTTCTTTGCCTGAGATTGTTGGTTGTCCAGTGTAACTTCGACCTTATTGATCTCTGTCCATTCCTCATTGTGTGTTTCTGTTCTTATGTCAGTGTCCAATGTGTCTTTCTCAAGGCTAGATTCCTCATTAGAGCTCGAATCTTCCAAGCCCAGTTCTTTATATCTGGCAGCTTATTCTGGGGTCTGTTCTTTATTCTTTTGTTGCTTGGCTTGGCTTGCTTGTCGGTATTGATGGCCTTGAATATTCAAATTCACTTGACCTTGCATACACATGTGCGTTTCTTCTAGTGTTGCTGAGAGGTCCCTTTTTGTAATCGGTTGTTGTGTCAAAGAAATCTTTGGCAATGTGTGGGTCCTCTTTGATTGTGGTGTGTCTTGAGCTTCTTCCTTTCTAATGTGTTTAGCCCCTCTCATGGGTTTCTTTGAACAAGTTTCCACTTCTTCAATAGAGATGTCTGTTTTCTTTTTCTTTGGAGCTGTTGCAGACTTTGCATATTTTGCAATCTCCATTGAAGTTGGCATCAAGCGTAAGCACTCCTTCATTTCAAGTGCCTCATAAATTAGCAGTGTCAATGCCGAACTTCCATTCAGGAACTTTTTCTGACCCCACTTTTTCTTTGCTTCAAATAGGCGGTCCTAAATATACGGGATCATATTTACTTGGTTTCCCACTTGCCTCATTGCATGTGAAAGTAATTGCACAACAATTTTCGGAGGTGCTGTGTATCTATGCATTCTAGGGAAACAAAAATTTTGGTGCACTAAACGAACCGAGTCTTCAATATCTGTTCTGTTGATTTCCAAAAACGTTCTCTTTTTGGGATCATGACATTCATCCTTGACATTGGTTAGACCATTTTGATTCCATCCAAAATCTCGGTTGATTAACTCATGAGTGAATCTAATAGTTTTCCATGTACCAACTTTGTCAAGCACTCTTGCTTCCGGGACTGACGGCTTATCTGATGCAGATTGTAGTGTATTCATCACTTATGTACATCTCTGAAAATCTGGTAGGTATATTGGAAGTCTCAAGATCAATTCTTGCTTGTGTCTATACATCTGTCATGCGAGGTAGTCCTTGTATGATAGTCTTGAAGTCTTGAGACATGATCGAAAAGTAGTGATCCCGATCCATGATCTTAATGGTGGCCATAAAAAGAAGTTCGGACACTGGTTGATCATACAAAAACCAATGAACTCTTGCTTTCATGATTGACTCCAAGGGAAGAAGAAGGGTCTCTTCCTCCTGCGTAGCTTCGAAATTAGAGGATGCCATCTGCACTCAATATATAGCAGTAATCAGTGCAAGCTGGTATCAAGAATCATCCTTCACTTATCCTTCTTAAATTTGCAACTCTCCGAGTGGATTGTGTCGTCCCTTCCCCGTGGGTGTGAGAAAGGTAATACCTGGGATTTTTCATACTTATTTATATATTTTCTTGTTAGTGTTTGAAAGAAAACAAAAAAGTTAGTTCATAGCCAAAGCGGTTATTGAATTATATGTTATTTTCTTTTTGATGATTTTACAAGTGCTCTCCTATTCCCCAAGAGGGAAATGTGCTTCACTATCCTGAAGTAGAAGAAGAAACTGCCAAATGCTTGGCCTTGTAATGTGGCCCTATCATGCATACTTTGGATTCTTGTGACTCCAAATGTGTGCAACTCAAATTACTTGGTTGATGTGTATAGATTGTCTTGCCTGTAGGCTTCCAAATCTGCTTTACTCCACTGGGACCGATTGTATCTCCAACATTTCTGGTAAATGTAGTGCTTCTCATGTTGTGCATTCGGTTCGTCTGCTTTTTGACTTCTTGAATGATTTTCGTTGCGTCTCTAGGCTTCTGCTTTAACCTGTAGTTGTTCGTCTTCTGTTGTTTTGCCTTTAGATCATATTGATTCTCCTTGTACCTTGGCTTGTCCTTTTTTATCATTGTTACTTGTGCTCCTGACTTGGGATCCATATTTGTGTTCGGGCCGGCTGTGCGGCTATCACCTTCTTCGGAATCCATACTCTAGCAATTCTTTGTGGATCTGCGCATCCAAAGTGACTTGCATTCTTATTCTGTTGTGGTGTCCGATGTCGATAGTAGTTCTGTTGTTGAAGATAGGCTGTCACTTGATCCTTCCTGATCCAAGCCCGTCTAGTGTAAGGAATAGGGTATATTCTGATGTGTGCAGATTCGTAATGGTCTTA
Source organism: Ceratopteris richardii (assembly GCA_020310875.1). NCBI lineage: Eukaryota > Viridiplantae > Streptophyta > Polypodiopsida > Polypodiales > Pteridaceae > Ceratopteris > Ceratopteris richardii. The sequence continues at coordinate 74,937,691 of CM035412.1, read as the reverse complement.
CTGACTTGTCTCTCTAGTGCTCGGTTCCTCACTGAGGCTGTTATTGGATAGAACACTAATCATGTGATTTACTGGATTAGAAGATTGTGCGAGAGCCAGATTTGGTGCATTCTCACAAGAAGTACTTGGTGGGGGGATTTCCATATTGTGAGTGAACATGCATTCATCATCACACTCGTTTGAGTGATCTCTTGGGTCTATAGATTTGGCTTTGATCAGTCGTTCATCCAACATGCTGAATACCTCACGATGTCCTACCTTGGCCGAGATGTATCCTAGGGCTAATTGAATAGTCACTTCATATTCATATATCCAATCTTGACCTAACACGAGCTCTTCTAATAAGTCCCGATCATGACATACTAAGAGTTTTTGTTCCATTGTGTTGTTTCCAAGATGTAGAGGTAATGTGATCTCACCGATACATTGAGTAACTTTTCCTCCTATTCCTATTAGTTGTGCCTTAGAAGGGCGTAATTCTTCCTTGAGTTTCTGGGTCAATGAATACTTGATACAACTTATGGCTGCTCCTGTGTCAATGAGAGCATCCACTAAGTAGTATTCCTTTTTTCCAGCACCCAAATTCAAATAAGGTTGCGTCATTTGATGACCTAGGTTTTCAGTGGCTCTAAAGTTAGCCATTGGGATGAGTTCCTCTCCTTGTCGATATCTCTTGTCTCTCTCTTTCATCCACTCTTTTCGTTTCCTGATTCGTTCTAGTGCTTCTTGTCTTGCTTCTTCTCGTATTCTTTCTTCCTCTATGCGCCTATTTTTACTCATTATTAGTCGTGAGATTATCTCTTCTGTCAATGGTTCTAAGTATTTTTTACTCGACAACCACTGATATAGTTTGGTAATACTTCTCCATCTAGGGTTGCTAAACTGATGGCTCCGCTGGTAGATATATGATTGATGATCAATGGGCCATATCCTCTCTTCTGTAGTTTTTTCGCGTGTTGTTTCAAAGTATAAACCAAAACTAAATCTCCTTCCTTCAAATTTTTATCTTTAATATGAGCATCAAAATATGCCTTCTGTCGCCTTTTAGCAGCATAAATCCCTGCTACCGCTTGTAACCTAGTTTCGTGTAACTTTTCTATTTGATCCAATTTTGTTGACAATTCATGTCCAGTCCAGTCGTAAGTTGTCGCTACTCTGAGAGTGGGTATTAAGAAATCAATTGGCAAAATAGCATTCTGTTCGTACACTAAGTTAAAAGAAGTAGTTCCTATGGCGGTTTTGTAGGCTACTCGGAATGCCCATAAAGCATGATGTAATTGCTTATCCCAATCAGATCTACCATTGTTCACAATTTTCATGAGGACCGTACACAAGATTTTATTTGAACTTTCGGCCTGTCCATTGGCTTGTGGGTGATATGGTGCTGATTTCTTATGAATTACTAAGAATTCATTCAGTAGGGCTTCTATCACTTCATTCACAAAGTGTGTGCCTCTGTCACTCACAATTTCTATCGGCAATCCAAATCTAGTGAATACGTTCTCAAAGAGAAACTTGGCCGTAGTCCTCGCATCGTTCTTCTTGGTTGATTTGGCTTCAACCCATTTGGTCAAATAATCTGTGGTTACAATTATGTACTCAGCATGGGATCCTTTAGTTGGTGGGCTAATAGGTCCTATGAAGTCTATTCCCCATTTAGTAAAGGCTCTGGCACTCAACATGGGTTTCAGTGGCATTTCATCTCTTTTAATTGGATATTTCATTCGCTGGAAGATATCACAACATTGAACATATGTGGTTGCATCCTGATGTAGGGTTGGCCACCACATTCCTGCAAAGAGAATCATTTTTGCAGTTTTATCTACAGAAAAATGCCCTCCTGCAGCTCCTACATGTGCCATTTCTAAAATAGCAAGATACTCATCTTCGTGAATGCACATTCGTAAATGATTGTCTCTACCTCGCTTGAAGAGTTGTTTGCCTATAAGAGCATAGTCCTTGCTTTGTTCTATGAGTGCACGTTTCCTTGCTAGAGTGGCTCCTTCTGGGTACTCTTGAGTCTTCAAGAACTTTACCAGAGGCATGCTCCATCTTGGTGCTACGGTGGAGTAGCATAAACTAGATTTCTCTTCTGGATTTTGTTCTTGACAAGTTGGGCAGGCTGATACATAGTTATGTGCATCCCTCTACATGGTTGGCCAATATATGCCTAATCTCTTCAGTGTTTGCCATGTCCCGTTCGCATTTAAATGAGTTTTCCATTGATTTATATGTGCCTTTTGAAGCCACATTTCTTGTTCCTCTTCTTCCACACATCTCATGAGTAATCCACTTGAGTCTTGGTGATATAAACTTTCAGCAATGATATGAAGGTTTTTAGTCTTCCATAAGTCTTGGTTTGTGTTTGGTGTGATCCCATGTTTAGGTCCATATGTGAGAATAGGGATCAACTTCTCTGCCCATTGGGGGCATACTTTGAGATTAAACATGTAAGTGTTTGGAAAATCATCAGGTACTCCTGTGGGGGGTTCTCCATGTGTCATTCTTGATAAGTGATCTGCTCTGATGTGTGTGTTCCCTTTCTTGACTACTACTTCAAAATCAAATTCCATCAACAATAGAAACCATCGTACTAGTCGTCTCGTATTACAAAGCTTATTGACTAAGTACAGTAGAGTTTGATGATCGATGAAGAATTTGAATTTGTTTGCCAAAAGGTAGTGTCGAAACTTCTTCACTGCGTACACCATCCCTAATCCCTCTCTCTCAGTCGTAGTATAATTGCGCTCCGCTTGATTCAGTTGTCTACTGGCATAGGCTATAGGGTGGTCTAACTTCCCTGTGTCCACGGGTTGAGCTAAAATGCAACCAATGGAAAACTTGGAAGCATCCACGTGAATGTGAAATGGTTTGTTCCAATTATGTACTCGAAGGATTGGTGCTGAACTTAATCGATTCTTTAATTCGTTAAAGGCTTTTTCACATTCTTCTGTCCAATTAAACTGAGACAATAATGCATAAAGAGGTCTAGCAATTATGGCATACATGTGTATAAATCTACGGTAGTATCCGCAATGTCCCATAAATGCTTGCACTTCTTTAGCAGTCTTTGGTCTGCGCAAATCCAAAATCACTTTGATTTTGTCTTCATCAGTGGAAATTCCATTTTTAGAGACAATGTGTCCTAATATCTTTCCTTGTTGAACCATGAAGACACACTTTTCTGGATTGAGGCATACTCTATATTGTCGACACTTGGCAAAAATCTTGCCTAGTTCAAGGATATGTTCTGATCGTATAGTTGAATAAGTGCATAAATCATCCACGTATACCTCCATGCTCTTTCTCAAGAACTCTTTGAATACATGACACATCAATCTTTGGAAAGTGGCTGGGGCATTGGTTAGACCGAAAGGCATAACCCTAAAAGTGTATACTCCCCATTCAGTTGCAAAGGCTGTTTTATGTTGGTCCTCAAGAGCAATCGCTACCTGATTATACCCTGAAAAGCCATCGAGAAAACTATAAACTTCCTTCCCTGCCACTCTTTCCAAAAGATGATCAGTGATGGGTAATGGGTAACTATCTCTTATGGTGGCAGCATTTACTTTTTTCAAGTTAATGCATACCCTTAACTTGCCATTCTTTTTTGGTACGACCACCAAAGGTGATACCCATTCCGTGTGTTCGATCTCATAAATGAACCCAACATCTAACAACTTATCTATTTCCTCCTTAATCTTTGCTGAGTAAACGTCATTATATGTGTAGGTCTTTGTTTGGAAGGTTTAGCTTCGGATGTCATAGGGATTCTATGGGCACAAATAGAAGGATCCACTCCTTTCACATCCTTATATGTCCAAGCAAAGACATCCCTATATTCTCTTATGAGTCGTATTAACTCTTGCTCTTCTCCCATTGAGACATCTTGTCCTATAAAAGTACATCGATCTTCTCCTTCTTCTAAGGTTACTACAATTTTCTTGGTCTGTTCTTTGTTTTCATATGCTATTCCTGGTTGTGCTTCTCGTTTTGGCATTTGAATAGCAATTTTCCTCTCTTCTACTTCGTATTTTTTGAAGTGGGCAGGCACTTCAAATTGATCTTGAGGCTTGTTTTCTCCGTCATCTTTTTCTTTATCTAATCCAAGCTCTTTTTCTTGTGTCATTTCTTGATTTAATTCATTAGTTATGACACTTACTCTTTGATTTCCACTTTCTGTCTCCATTTGTTCTTGCTCCATTTCAATGCCCTCGTAAACCTCCTTCCATTCTTTTTCAATTACTTCTTCTTCTTCAGCCTCTTGAAGAACTACCACATATAGGCTCACGTCATATCCTTCCTCGTCAATGCATTCATTCATGGTTATCACTTCTTCGTTTACACATACATCGAGAGTGGCTAAAATCTCCATCCAACCATGAGGTTCGAATTTTTCGTCTAGGAATACTTGGGGCATGTAAGTTGGATCTTCTATCGACCTAGCTACTCCTTGCCTTTGTTGCCATCCTTTCCTTCTTTCCTCTTCCTTTTTTGCGGTCTGGCATATCCATAGATGAGTGTCTTCGTTCATCCATGATTGGTCACTTGAACCTATACTGTGAATAGACTGCTCATCCTCCTCCTTATGAATAGGATTCCATTGCAAGGGGGGAACATCTTGATATGTGTACGTGTGTAGATTTATTCTGGTCGTGGTTCCTTTGTGCTGTAAGTATACCGCGTCTTTTCCCCAATCTTGCACTACCTTCAACTATCTCATGAAGGGTCTTCCAAGTATCATCTCATAATTGTTAGCCCTTTCAATTTGACAGATCGCTAAGGTGTGCTCGAATTCAACTCCGCAGGTAGTAAAAGTTACTCTTTCCAATAATCCCAAGGGTCATTCAGTGTGTCCGTCTGCCATTTGTATCTTCATGCGTGTTGGTCTTAAAGCTGGTTTTCCCCATTTCTCCAATATTTCTTTAGTTGCAATGCCTACTCCAGCTCCAGAATCTAAGATAGCTTTAGTGGTGTAACCCCTATAAGTAATTGGAAGGCATGTGTTTCCTTCATCTCCCTCGCCAAAATCTCCAACTTTATCGACTGGGATTTTGACTGTTGTCACTTCATCAGGCATCACCTTCTCTTCTGACTTGGTCTCCCATTCACTGGTTAGCTTCTCCTTCAAATGTGGTTGTATCTTCAAAGTTCTTCCAATGTCAGAGTACAAGGTATTTTGACCTTTCTAAGATGTTGTATGATGTCTGATGTTTGGATTGATGGGTTCTGCTCTTTTTTTCTTATTGAGGGAATGCAATATAATTCCAAATTATGTTCGTGCTCGGTATAATTTGGCAAAACCTTCACGCTGTCATCCTCCTTGTTGTTCTTGTCAAATTGTACTAATCCTTCTGAATTTAGTTCAGGTATTGAGTCTTCCAGTTCACCTTCTGCTTCTAAGTCCTCAAAGGGTGGTTCAATTCCTTCCACTTTCTTCCATCTATCTTCTTGGACTCTTGCCCACAAGTCTTTAGGCCATTCCCCATCTACTTCGGGGACAACGGATCCTTCTCTTTTATCCTCGCAGTAATTTCCATCACGTGTCTCTCCTTCTTTTCCTTTCTCGGGATCATTAGGGATGGCACACTCTTGGAATTCCTTTTCGGGAATTCATGAGTTGGGTAGCCGAAGAACAGGTTTTTCTAGGGTCTGTTGAGCTACTTCAATCAATTTTTTGCATATCTCCAACCTTTCTTTCTCTAAGTCACCTCTAGGATATTCTTTTTCATGTTGTTCAATGGTTGGTCCTGCTCTTATTCGTGCCTGGTACGCCTGAAGCCACATGGCTAACTCTTCTGGCATGCGATCTGCTAAAACTGATCCTACCTCTTCTTTTTTATACTTTCCTTTTTTATTTTCTTCTTCAAGTTTCTGTTTTTCTTTTTTATCTTGCTCATTTTTTTCATTCTCCTTCTTTTGTTGTAGTTTCTTTTCCTTTATCCTGTCTCTATGATTCTTCCACCTTTGTGTTTGTCTACGTGTAATACTTTTCCCAAGCTCTTCCGAGTCTTCAACTATTTGAGGTGCAGGTACATTCACATCTCTATCACCTTGATCATCCTCTCTAGTTTTTCCTGGTGTCTCTCTAGCTTTAGCCCTTGTTATTGCTTTCAATGGTACAGTGTACTCCTTGTCACTCCCAGACGACTCTATTACTTCTATCACATTAATCTGCATGTTCGAGTTAACTTTGTTGGGGATCTTGGGGCAATCTCTGAAGAGGTGTTCTTTGCCACAATCACTATAGTATCCTTCCCAGACTCGCTGTGGTGGTGGTGGGTTTGGTGTAATCCTGCTCATATCCGTAGGAACTATCTGGTGCTTCCATGCCATGTGTATATGGTTCATACATTTGTCCATATTCTATCATAGTGCCCTCATATGCGGAATAATCTCCTTGACTAAGGTCATAAGACGAGTCATATGGTTCGTTACTAGTCAAAGGCGTGGCTGGAACTATTGCTCTCTCAGGGTTCTCTTCTTGTCGAGCTATTTTCACTGGGACTACATTTTGAGGGTGGGGTGGTTGTTGACCTAACACCGATTGTGGTTGAGTGTAACCTTGATAAGCATAAGGTCGTGGTACTGGTGCCTGCTGCTGATATGTGGGGTATCTGAAGGCTTCCCCTCCTAGATCTCTATGAGGGTATCCATAAGGTCTCATGAGAGGTTGTACTGTTCTTGACTGTCTATTCTAAGGACAATTTTCTGTGCTGTGATTTGTGTATTTTTGTTCTATGCTGCAATATTGTAGAGGGCCCGGGATGGGTGGTCTATTGTAAGCATAAGCAGGTGGTGGGATTACTCCCCTAGTGCACATATGAGAAGGATGATCACCTCCACAATGCATACATCTTCTAAGCATGGGTACTCTCATTGGGTTGTTGGGGTAGTTCCTCTGTCCTTGAACATTCAGTTTCTTTGCAACTAAGTCGGCTATTTCCTCTACATTGTTCTTTGAGTTTGATGTGCTGCTGGCAGAATCTTCACTTTTCACGCTACCTTGGGGTATCTTCAGGTCTTCTGATAGATTGTCCTCTAGATCAATACATTCCTTCATGCATTCCTGCAAAGTTTGAACTCTTTTCACATATACTAGAGATCTTAATGATCCATTAACTAACCCTTCCAAAAATAATGACACCATCTTGTTTTGAGTGGGTCTCTCTTCCACTGGGCATATATCCACATATTGCTTGAATCTTCTTGCTTCCAATCTCAATGATTCTGTAGGAGCTTGCTTAAAACTATGGATCAATGAGGAAGAGTTGTTTTTAATCCTAGATTTGGTGAATTCTTCAATCAATTCTTGATAGACTTGTTCCATTTTTTTAAAATTATTAGGGTCTAATGGCTGGAACCAAGCTAAAGCTGTGATTGTTAAAGTTAGACCAAAGGATTCATATTGGATCAAGAAATCTTCCACTTGTTCGGCTCTGATTACTTGCTTGAATTCAGCTATATGATTGTAAGGTTTGCTAGAGCCATCATAGTGGTTCCTCATGCATTTAGTGACTTGAATGGGTCTTAATCTTCTTCCTGCTTCAAGTGGTCTAGGCGTCACTGGGAAAATTGGTCTTCCTATGGGTATACGAGGTCCACTTACTACATGTGGTCTATCTAGGACAGGAATTCTATTCCTTGGTTCAACAGGTGGTTGAGGCCAATAGTTAGGGTTATGGCCGGCATAGCAAACTGCACATGTGGTCTGACCGGTATATGCGTTTGTTGCATCTGTGCAGAATGCTGATATGAGTTATCCTGAAAATTTCCATGGGGGTTTTGTGAAGTAGTGGCTTGATCCCTAGGAGGGAACATTGGAATGTTATGATATTTCAACCCTGCTCTTTCTAACTCCGTTAGAGGCCAGTACCTCCTTTGGTTTTTATCCACATATGTGATAATGGTGGGAAGCTCAGGATCTTGCAACTCATAGATAGTGACTGGATTAGTGGCCACTTCCCATAGTGAAGAATGGGCTCTGAGGAGATGCTCCATTCCATTGATCAAATACACATCCATTAGGGAATCATCTTGGGGAACTAGGTCTCCTCTCCAAACCCTAACAACAGTGGATCTCCCTCTAGGGGTGGTCACTTGCTCTTCATGTCCCTCTTCATTAAGGTTATGAGCATTACCTTCTTCTCCTTGTTCATTGATGCTTTCAGGGTGTTCCGTAACAACATATTGAATATCTCTTTTGTCCATGTAAAACCCTCCTGCATACTTAAATGCTGGCCTAGGTACTATGTAAGCATCTGTAGCTTTCTTTAGTCTGGCCACTGATCGGTTTAGACCATCTAGATAGATAGGTATTCCATGTTGGTTAGTGTTCACATATTCCAAAGATGTCCGATATTCACCCTCAATGATTGACATCATGCCAATTATTGGCACAGAACTCTGCATATCCTTTGAAGCCATGGGAATTTCTTCTTCAGACTCACTCGAGGTTTCAGAGTAATGTGAGCGACTACTTGGTTCGGCTACACTCCCTATAGAAAAAATCACACTTCTTCGGCTTCCTAGGGTTCTCCCAGACCTTAGGTTCATTCAATTGACAACTTCCAGTCTCACTTGGTTAACCTCCAATTCCTAGAGTTCTTTACTGAGGGTCTAAATTTTATGGGATATTTAGTTGAAATAAGACTGACCAAGAAGTCACCACACACGATACTTGACCCCCAAAAAAAACCACGATACTCGTTATTTGACAGGTTGGGAAACACGATACTAGATATTAGGCACCTGAGAAAGTCACGATACACGATACTTACGGGAGACGATACACGATACTTAGCCACACGATACACGATATTCGAGGAAACACGATACACGATATTTCTCCAATATCACGAGCCAATCACGATACTCGATACTCGATAGCTACAAGGAGGTTCTCCACGATATTCGATACTAGACAAATATCGTTTTCTGTGACCCACGATAGTCGAGACTTAACAAGTATCACGAGAAAATTCCCGACGATGCTCGATATTTGCCAAGTATCGGGAAGGCTGCTTCCACGATACACGATATCCAGTAAGTATCACGATCAGAATTTTCACGATACACGATACCAAACAGGTATCACGATCAAAAATCTCACGACACACGATATCTGAGAAGTATTGTGAGGATTTCTCAACGATACACGATAGGTGACAAGTATCGCCAGACTCAATTCAACGATACCCGATACTTGCAAGGTATCGTGAAAAAAGTTCAACGATACATGATATTCCACAATGCCAGGTATCATGATACTCAACCACAGAAGATCACGATACTCAAGTATCGCGATACTCAACCGTGGGAGAACACGATACTTGGCCTTTTTCCAATTTTTTGCAAGTGCATGCAATTGTTCCTAGAGTTTAGCTACCCTCTCCTCTTAGCCTGTATCAAGAAAATAGTCCCTCTCTACCCCGGGGTGGCCCTCACGACATCCGCCGCTGACCGTTTTCTTCCACTGATCGATATTTGAAAGAACTTCCAGCAATGTAGGGATGCACTCACCTTACTAAGATCCTCATGCTCCTTCTTCCACATGTGCTCCCTCTCCTTGATCCACACACCTTGCTTCGAGCTCACGCGATATCTGGCTTGCGATCTCTCTCTCTCTCTCGATACTTACTTGGAGAAGTGAAGTTTTGAAGAAATTTTTTTAGATTTTTATACTTTTGAAAAATTCTTCCTAACTAAAAGGCTGAATAGAATAAAGGTTGAAAACTACTCTAACTTCCTAACTACTTCCTTCTTCCTCCTCCTCTACTCTCTCCACTCACTTCCCTAGACTATCAACTCACTACACACACTTCAAGAGTGAGAAGTAGTAAGTGCAGATGAGTGTGAATTACCAAAGAAGAGAAATTCACAACTTCTCTACTCGCTTCAATGCTGAAAGCTACTTACCATCACACGAATGCCTCGGTTTGATTCTCCTCCGCGGCAACAACACCAAAAACATGTGTATCTAAGCACCAACCTAGGGACTTGTGGAGAAGGAGACTATACCTCGATCCCCCTCAAGTGCATATAGTGGGGATTCACGCTTTATTTATCAATCCGAGGAGTATCAAAACCTAGCCGAGTGTATGAAGACATGCATTCAAATGATGATCAATGCAAAAGAGCTTCCCAAGAGTGCCAATAAGTCTATGTCTAATCCAAACAAGCTTCAACTGTCAGTTATGGTGTCGCGATACTTGGAGCAGCAGCCCACAGTAAATTGAGCTTTTCTCTCATCTCCGAACTCTGAATATAGCAAATAGCATATGCTTTTCAAAGCTCTCGAGAAGAGGCATCCAATATTTGTGTCTTTACTCAATTTTGACACTTCTGCTTCAAGTTATGAGCAAAATACTGAGTCGCGGGAATGACCTTCCTACACTTCAACACTTCCTACACTTCACACATACCTTAACAACAGCAAACAAACACTTTCATGGATAGACAACACTTCCTAATACTCTTTTCAAGCATCACACATGCATACAAGCTCACAAAGAAGATGATATAGAGAGGAGCAGACACAAATTCGAAATTCTGTGTTCTTGATTCTCACAATGGCAAAAGTCCCTACAAAGAGTCACAATTTGACTTATATACATGTGCCTTAAAAGTGGTCCTTTCACACAAGAGATCGACACTTTATTCACTAAAAGGTTAATTTCCTACTAATTTACATGGGTAAGCTACTAATCTCCATGGGTATGCATCTAGAGGACTCCTCTAGTGCGTTTACAACGGAAAATATGTTACAAAATGGTTATGGTACAAAAATAGAGTATCCAAATCGGAAAAATTTTGGGGCCCATCTTTTTCTCTACCTTTTGCTCTTCTTAGCTCTGCAACATTGAGGAATTAGCTGAGTTAGTTGTACAAAAGCTAGGAGGAAACTTGAAGAATAGACAAAATTGAAGGGTCACTGCTATCAAGCATTGCTATACATGTGGCGATGATCACATGGCTAATGCTTGCCCCATGCAAACCCAAAATGCATTAGTCTTACTACTACAAAATAGAGAAGAAGTATGTGAACCATATGCACATGATTCTCCCTATAACAAGCAAGCAGTTAGACAAAATTATAAAAAATGTTATAGGTATCAAAATCAATATCAATTGCATCCCTACTACACGCTGACAAAAAAACTATCAGCAACAATATCAAGCACAACCTAGACCACAACGTATGCTAGGTGGGCAACTGCCACCCCCCACCAATGTAATATCAATCAAGCATGCTCTCATAGAAAAAAAAACCCAAATAGGGCTCTAGTGGCAGTTTCCACATTGATCACAAAAAATGATCCAAACACAAACAATTTTGACTCTTCACATGGTGAGAATGTCCCTACCTATTACATGGAGTCTCTAGAACATCTTGAAACTCATCAATATGAGACCCCATTGCAACAATCTAGTTGGGAACCCCATTATGTAGATCTAATGTATGCTAATCCCAACCCTAGATCCTAGGTAGAGAGAAGAGACCACAAGCTCCTAGAGGACCTTGTTATAGATGTCAAGGAGATCACTTCATATGTGAATGTCCACATCCCCCACCTATAGGTTACAATTCAAGAATTTTTTTGTGAGTTACATGAGTTTCCTAAGAACCCTATTAATGCCTCAAAGATTAATCCAATCAATATGATAGGCATAATGCAGAGCTCTAGTGGAACTCCACCCATATTAGTTCCCATTCAGGTGACCACTAGAGCACAAGGTTTACAACAAGACAATCAAGGAAATTAAGGAAAATAATCAGAGTCTAGTGAACGCAAAGAGTCTAGTAAAGGGAAAAACAAAGCATGGAAAGATTCCATACAAAGAGTAAAGATGAACTGGTCTAGGAAATTATAAGAATTAGAAGGCAACCTATAGGAGACCAAAGCAAAGATTGTAGAATTGACATCTCAGGTCCCAACACAAATTCCACTTGTACCTAAGTCTGGTTCAATATTAGCAGATCCCATCCCAGAAGTCTTAAACACGATGTTCAAAGTATATCAAGCACAATTAAAGGAAGGACCAAACACATCAAAATTACACAAGAACTACCCTAGAGTGGACTTAGAGATTGAAAGAATGAAATTTTACATCAAAATGGTTGAGTTGGCTCAGGCTATGTTCGAAGCTAGCCAACTCTTTAACCAGAGCAACATAAAAGAGAGTTTCCCTTCCAAGGATTGCTAGAACAATCGGAGAAAATGGAATCCAAACTTGAGAACTTGGTGCCTCAAAACGCTCATTCAATTGAACATGAAAAAGGAGAATTCTTACGAGGAAACTCTTATGTTCCTAACTCAATAGATTGCAAAATTCCTCATTCCATTAACAAATAGTACCATGAGTTTTTGAGAGAAATCCAAGAAGAGAAGTGGGGTAATGAACAAATGGCTCCCCACCCATTCAAGAAATAGATGATCTTCCGGATCGATTCCCTTGAGAAATCCCCTTTATATACAGAGAGCAAGAAGGCATTCAATCGATAGAGAGAAGGGACTTTGAATCCAATTTGTTACAAGAATCACTGCATTTCATAGGTCCATGGGAATCAAAGTCCACTTGAATGCGAGCCCCCACAATAATTATAAGAAACAAAGACTCAATTATACCAAGGAATATAGAGCTTGTTAAAAAACACTAAAGTGTAGTGCCACCTCACTTTAAAAGAGCTTTTAAAAATAAAACCACAACTTTGGAAACATATAGGAAACCAAGTTCCAGAGCTTGCTAGTTCCCACTCAAAGGTAGAATCCAATAGGAAAGTCCTTGAGGTGCCATTACACAAGATAGGAGATATGAGTGAATGAGAAGAAGGAAACACTTATCTTCCTATCACTTCTCAAGCATATATGACCAAAGCAATCCTAGACTCAAGGGCAGGAGTTGCCATTGCCACCGCATCATGAATGCATATACCAGACAACAAAACACATGTAGATGAGAAACAAATGGTTTGCGACCATGCCGAGCCTCATATAGAGTGTTTAATTGTAGTGCTTTGGTGGGACATCAATTGAGTACTTATGTTGCACACTTGAAGCTTGTATACCCACTTAGTGCCAATGGGCTTCTTGCCAGGAGGCAAGTCACATAAACACCAAGTACCATTTTTCACAATAGAATCATATTTTAGTTGCATAGCAGCCATCCAATTTTCACACATATGTGCTTCATCAAACAAAACATGCTCATTCTCATCACAAAGACTAGAGGCAGCCATAGCATGGCAATTTGATGCAAAAGAAGCACTATGAGAGCCAGTATGATATGATACAGTGCATCTAATTTGCTATCATGCAAAGTCTACACTAGCCATTTTGGCATAATTTTTGCCTCCTCAATATCAGCTCTCTCATCAACAAGTGCATCATGCAAATCTGCATCAGAAATGGAATGATCTACATCATCACATGAAACTTGTAAAGGCTGAGAAGTTGCCTCATTAGGACTAGCACTAGACTGTCCACCTGTAAAAGGAGGGAGCAAAGTATCATACATGTTCTTAGAGGTAATAGATGTCTCCTTAGTATGTGAAAGTAATGGCTGAATAGCAACTTTCACAAAAAATACATCGCGTCTAACCAAAATGCATTTAGTGTGTGGATGCTACAGATGATAGCCTTTGCTTTCAAAATTGTACCCAACAAAAATGCATTTCACTGCTTTATCATCCAATTTCCTACGTTGTTGTTTAGGCACTAATGTGTATGCCAAACAACCAAAAACGTGTAGGGGAGCAACAGATGGCTTGCGACCATGCCAAGAATCATATGAAGTGATAGATTGCAATGCTTTAGTGGGACATTTGTTAAGTACATATGTTGCACACATGACAGCCTCAAGCCAGAAACTATGTGGTAAAGCCTGACTCTTGACCACACACCTCGCCATCGCCATGAGTGAACTATTCTTCTGTTCAACAACTCCATTCTGTTGAGGTGTATACAACATTGTACACTAATGTTTTATCCCATGTTCAACCAGAAATGCATTAAATTTAGAAGACATGTGTTCCCGCCCTCAATCAAAACGGAGGATGCCAATTTTACATGTTGACAGATTTTCAGCCAAAACCAAAAATTGTTTGAAGCACATAAAGACTTCACACTTTGCCTTCAATGGATATACCCATGCATGCCTAGAAAAATCATCGATGAAAGTCACAAAGTATAGATAGTTTCGAAAAGAAGGTGTTTGCATAGGACGACAGACATCACTATGAACAAGCTGCAATTTCTATGTAGCTCGAATTGAACCATCTTTTGGGAAGGAGGAACGCTGCATTTTGCCCAAAATAGAGCCTTCACAGACATGTTTACCGGGTGCCTCAAGTTTGGGCAGAGAGGACACCATTTTAGATATCTACAAGCATAGCAAATTAGTGAAATTCGGATGGTCAAAGCATGCATGCGAAAACTTTGCATCTGATATAGCTTGAGAATCATGTACTACACATGCTAAATCATTCACAAATCTTTCATAGTCTATGATCTTATACAACCCACGACATAAAATGCCAGAAGCAATAATCACATCGCCATTTGATACATCATGAACTGTACATCTAACATCAACAAATTTTACAAGCAAGTCAATCTTTGCTAAAGCTAAAACTGATAATAGATTTTTCTTGATCCTTGGCACAAATAAAGCATCTAACAATGTAAAAGAACTACCATCAGTAGTAATCAGAATGATCTTATCAACTCCCATGACAAGATAAGAGGAGTTGTTGGTGCATGTGATAGTATTCCCTATAGGGGCAGGCTAAAGTGAAGTGAAGAAACTGCAGTACGAGGTAATATGTTTGGTTGCCCCACTATCAAATTACGAAACATTTGAGTCTACTACAGACATACACTGCTCATGAGAAGATGGGTCAAAATTGCAAACAATAATAAACACCCATTCTTCATTCTGCACAAGATTAGCAGACTCTATTTTTAGTGTAGAGGCCTCTGCAACAACCATTCCAGCCTCTTTTTTCTTTGCCTTTTTTGCAGCTAGTTTTGGACAATTCTTTATGAGATGATCATTTGCTTTATGTTGGTAGCAGACAGGGCATCACAAGACAAGGGAGCCGACATAATCAGAGCAGAGAGAAGGACCAAGCAGGAAAAGTAGTCAAAGAAGATTCGGCAATTAGGCCATGCAATTTTTCCAAGATAACTCCCTATTAATAGTGATTTTCATCACTACATGAACATTGTAAATACCGTTTTTGGTAGACTAGACTCCATTTTGTTCAAGCTAAGGAGTCCTTGAGCTTGAGGGGTATTAGAAGTATCTATGTACCAGTTTTCATAATTTTTAGAGCTCATTTGAGCCTCCAAAATAGCCTAGGAACCTAATTTTTAATTAGGTCGGACACTAGGTCTAGATAAGCCCACTAGCTAGTTAAAAACTATAAAAGGAGCTAGAGAGCTCACTTTTGGGGAGAACAAATTGTGGTTTGAACTAAGAAGAGCTCTTGTAATTGTCTTCTACTCTGAATCAAAGCTTTCGTTGTTCCACTCTTTGTTCTTACCTGTGTGTGCATGTGTGTGTATATGTGTGCATGCCTGTGTGCTTCTCCATCATCACTTGTGCACATCACTTGCTCGAGGTCTTCATACCATCCTCATGTCTTCTCGGATTGACATTAAAGGAGGTGCTACTCGCCACCGAGCTACACCAAAGTTTGGTGTTGTTGTCAGGGATTGAGCTTTGAGGACAAGCGTGTGATGGTAAGACCTAGAGTAGAGAAGTTGGAAGAGTAGGTAAGCATTATTTTTTACTTGTTTTACCTTCCTCTTCACTTCTACACACCATATCCATTCATCATCATCTTCACCACCGCGACCATATACATCCATCTCCAGTCATTTACTCATTTTCACTTGAGAGAGAGAGCTTGTATGCGCACTTGTTCTCTGTGTTTTTCTGAGCATTCTTGCAGGTACTAGCTTCCATTACAGTTGTAGCAGCCCCAACATGTGAGAAAATTGTCTGTGTAGGTTCCAAGGCATTGACCTCTGTCGATCATGATCGACAGAAAGATTCGGCTTTTGGTAAAACAAAGTGCACAACCACAAAGTACATGATTAACACATTCTAGATCACTAATTACAATCAAAGAATTCCTGAATTCTTTGTCAATCACGATTGACACTATCGATCGCGACCGACAGCCACGACCGACACCTCTGTCAATCGTGACCGACAGTAATGGTCGACAAAGCTGACTGAGGGACCATGTCCATTGCGACGGACACTATCGATTGCAATCGACAGCCACGACCGACTCCCACATCAGATTCTATCAGTCGCGATTGACACCGTCGATCGCAACTGACTAAAATTTCATGATTGACACCATAATTTGCATGCCCATGTGTCCATTGCGACGGACACACCATCGATTGACTGAAATCACACCGAAATTTGTAGAAAAAGTGTCGATTGCGATTGACATGTCGATCGCGATTGACATGTCGATCGCGATTGACATGTCGATCACAATTGCTAGCCCTCACGATTGACACTATCAATAGCGATTGATAGAATATTCGCCACTTTTTAGGGTTTGAATTCTAAGCATATTTTTTTGGTAAATTTTGGTAAAATTAAGGGGTAATTGAGCATAAGGAAACCTTAGAAAACAATGTGGGCTAGCCTTGAGTGCTTGAATTCCCTGTTTTGACCCCTAAGTGCCTGACTGATCATAACTTCTTCATACGAAATCCATTTGCTATAATTTTGGTCTCGTTTGTAAAAATCATACGTGGAGTTTTAGTACAAATATTTTTAAATTGGTCATCAGTTGGGATTAGGTTGTTAGAAGACTTTTAGGGCAAGTGTGAAGAAAGAGGGGTCTATACCTTTTAGTGGATGTTTAAAGGTTGTTTTGTCTATCTGTTCATCTGTGATCTAGCTCAATACTAATTCGTAAACCTTCATAGGTCTTTGGTGCACAAGCAAGGGGCTTCAAGCAAACTTGGCGAGGTGAACAACGGGCTTGGGCGAGTGTGTCCTCGGCTCGTTTAGCAATCTAAAAGCAAGAGGCTCGAGGTTGTGAATTCTCTTAACCCCCTCAATGAATTCCTAGCTTAGGCTAAGTGCGAGTCGTACTAGAAGTAAGTCAAGGTGACAATAGGCATCTATCAAGTTGAAGACTACTTACACTCAAGTTCAAGCACAAATATAATCTCTTTGTGATTGATAACTTTAAAGGAAAGAATTTAACGTGGTACGATCAACTTTAAGTGTGGAAATTCACCCAAGTATTCCTGACGACGTGTTATCAGATAAGAGCATAAACATGATAACCCACTAAACAAGAATCAAGTGACTGATACAAATTGATATGCAATGAGGTTGTACTTGGGGTAAAATTGGGGTCATTCAATTAGGCATATGAACCTTAGATTAGGACAAAATCTAGGGAAAGATAGACAAAGCCTTAGGTCTTTAGAGGCGAGTGTCAATCACACTGCTAGGTCTTGGGCTCAACAGCTGAACGATTATCCATACTATCCTAGCTCTGAAACTAGCGAATCAGAGATGTCCTATTGTATGGAGAGACCCACAGGAATTTCAGGAGTGGCTTAGTTAGAGAAACTCGAAGGCCCTTACAAAACTCAACTTGAATACATTAGGACCAACCGATTAGGTGCTCGCATTTGTGAGGACGGTCTAAGAAGATCTGTTGTCCAGATTAAAAACCCAGATCAAGCCATTGGACTAGAACATCCTGTCATCAAATTTGAGAATGGGGCATACGTAGATAAAGAAGGGACAATGTATGTAGTCACCACTCAACTAGATAGGACGGATGAATTTGGCAATATAATCTGAGAAGTTGAAACAGATGACATAGAGCAAGGGAACTTAGGAAAAGAGCCAAAAACCCCTAGAGGCAAATTAGTCTTGACTAGAATAATCACTCCAGAATGGATTCCCTAGGACAATAAGAGTATAGATTTGCTCTTACACCGAGATACAGATGAGGCCTTCTAGAGGTATAAACCTCGTCAACCTAATGAAGTGGGAAGGAGGTTTAGACAATACCTAGAGAGATGCCCTATTCCATAGTTACCCACTCTAGCCAAACAAGTGGCTTTATTTCTAGATGGACTATTAAGTACCAAACTAAGATCGTATGTGTACTTGGAGGACCCTAGATCCATAGAAGAGTGTGTACACATGTGCATAGACATCGAGGATAATCTAGGGGAGGGGTTAGAGCTTTCAAAGATCTATAAAGATTCAGATAGTTCTACTAGCCTCTCTTCCAAACAATCCACATCGATTGAGGATCTGGCAGAGAGGGTAGCTCAAAAATTAGGAGTCTTTAGCAAGCAGATTCCTAGATTTACCCCAAGGAAACGATGCTATACATGTGGAGGAGACCATATGGCTAATGCGTGTCCTATCATGGCCAGTGAACCCTAACAGCCAATACTACACCATAGAAAGGAGATATACCAACCACACTGCACAAGATTGACCATATAACAAACAAGCTATTAGACAAAATTATCCTCACCTGTATCCACAACAAGGAAAATACTGCTCTAGTTTAGCCAGGACTCAACTGCATTTTGATGGACTATTAGATAGATTGGAGAGGCTAATTGCAAAATTTGAAAAAGACATTATCTCTCAAGGTAAGGACAATGCCAGTGGAAGGATGAGAATCCCTCCCAAGGATGCTTATGTGCCTAATTCCACTAAACCAGACACCACGTGTTCAATGAATCAATATTCCCAAGAATTTCTAAGAGAAATTCAAGAAGAGAAATGGGAAAAAGAAAGAGAAAATCCTCCTCCTGTTGAACTTGTGGATGACTTACACGACCAATTCCCACAAGACATTCCCTCCATCTATGGAGAACAGGAGGATGCCCCATCAAGTGAACGGGTAGATTTCGAGTCTAATTCCTTGCAGGAATTGCCTCATTTCACTAGCCCATGGGAAGAAAAGTCCACTTGTATGAGAGCACCCACGGTCATGATAAGAAACAAAGACTCAGTCATACCTAGGAACATGGAGGTGGTGAAAAAAACTGAAGTGCAGTGAAACCTCACTTTAGAAGAGTTACTCAAGGTTAAGCCACAATTGTGGAAACATGTAGCCAATCAAGTGCCAGAAGTAGCAAAACCTCATTCCCAGGTAGGATCTCATAGAACAGTGCCAGAAATACCCTTGGGCAAGATAGGAGACATGAGCGAAGGAGAAGAAGGAAACACCTATCTTCCAATCACTCATCAAGGTTACACAACCAAGGCTATTTTGGACTCAGGTGCGGGAGTTGCAATTGCTACCACTTCCCTATGGGAGCATTGGGGCAAACCAGCACTCAGGCCTACAAGAATGAAACTACAAATGGCTGATGGTCACATAGAGAGACCTTTAGGATTGTTAGAAGGGATAACTCTCACTACCCGTGGTGTAGAGTTCAAACATACTAAAGCCATATGTGACTTGGGCAAAAATCACTCCTATGAGATGATTTTGGGAAGACCATTTATGAGACAACCGCAAGTAGTATAAGATTGGGGAACCAATTCCTTGTATTTGCAACACTGAGGTGTTACAACAAAAGTCAATCTCAAGGATTACTCTCATAGAGACGTACCCCTTATTCAATGGAATCCCATCCATAGAACCACATATTATACAGAGTCAGTGCATTCCATAGGATCAAGATACTCATGGATGCATGAAGACACCCACTTATGGATGTGCAAAGTAGCAGTGGAAGAAGAGAAGAGAGAAAAATCCAGAGATGTAGGTGCGAAGGAAACTCATAGATCAATTCAAGACCCAGCTTATGCACCTGTAGTATTTCCAGATGAAGAATTTGAACCTCATGGTTGGGAAAAAATTTTAGCAACAATGGATGTAGCCATCAATGAAGAACAATGGACACCCCACTATGACGAGGATGGCTATGACATTTCAGTCTTCACAATAGAGCCAATCATTGTGATTCGGTTATTGAAGAATGTGAACCTAGCATTGGTGCATTCAAGGATGCAAGTGACTCTGATCTAGAGTCAATTATTATGGACACACCTTTTTCATCAGATGAGGAATATTTCTACAAAATAGAAGCTCACCCTTAGAGACACAAAGAAATCAGGAATGATGTGAGATTAACCACCCAGATAACCACCAAGAGTGAAGACAACAAAAAGAAAAAAGAGAGAAGCCGCACCAGCAGAGGAAGAATTGTTGTTTGAGGTCCCTAAAAATTTCAAGAAGTATGAAGTAGAAGATAGGAGAGTCATGATAAGATGCTTAAACGTGAAGCACAAGCATGAGAGGCATATGATAACAAAGAGAAAACTAAGAGAATCATTGTGACCATAGAGGAAGGTGAAGAACGATGCACATATATAGGACACGACCTAAGTGAAGATGAGGAGCAAGAGTTGATAGCCTTGCTAAGAGAATATAGAGATGTATTCGCATGGAGTTACAAGGACTTGAAAGGAGTAGACCCTGACATCTGCTCACATACGATTCCCATGACCTCAGATGCCAAACTCTCTAAGTAGAAGCCATACTCCTATAATGACAATTATGCGGCCAAGATCAAGGAAGAGATAGATTGGTTGGTAGAAGCCAGATTCATTTATGAGATCAAGCACACTAAATGGGTATCCCCCATTGTACTGGTGCCCAAAAAGATTGGCAAGTGACAAGTTTGCATTAACTTGAAGAAAGTTAACGCAGCCACTATTAGAGATAGTTATCCGCTTCCAATCACCAAACATCTATTAGAAAGAGTAGCAATCAAGGAGTATACAGCTTCCTTGACGGATTCTCTAGCTACAATCAAGTGGTCATAGCTCCATACTATCGGCATAAGATAGCTTTTGCCATAGAATGAGGCATATTTTCTTTTCGCGTAATGCCATTTGGTCTCACCAATGCGCCAGCTACGTTGTAGAGGTTGATGTGCCATGTCTTTAAAGAGTTCTTGAGGAAGAACTTGGAAGTCTATGTTGATGATCTCTATGCTCATTTCAACATTAGACAAACACAAATCCCTGAGCTGAGAGCTATCTTTGACAAATGTAGAGAATATCAAGTTTGCTTGAGCCTAGAAAAGTGTGTTTTCATGGTCAGGCAAGGCACGATTTTAGGAAATATAGTGTCAAAGAACGGCATATCCACAGATGAAGAGAAAGTGTGAGCTATTGTAGAGTTACCTAGGCCAAAGAATGTCAAGGAAGTACAAGCCTTCATGGGGCATTGTGGCTATTATTGCCGATTCATTCACATGTATGCAATCATTGCAAAGCCTCTGTACTCCCTCTTGACTAACTTTGAGTGGACGAATGAATGTGAGAACTCCTTCAATGAGCTTAAGAGATGATTGTGTTCTGCACCAATCTTGACTACACCAGATTGGAACAAGTCGTTTCATGTTCATGTAGATGCATCCAATTATGCCATTAGATGTGTACTAGCACAACCTACTGGTGAATGTAATATGGATCTCCCAATGGCCTATGCTAGTAGACAATTAAATGGAGCTAAAAGAAACTATACCACAACCGAAAGAGAAGAATTAGGCATGGTATATGCGGTAAAAAAAGTTTAGACACTATTTGCTTGCAAATAAGTTTAAATTTTTTACAGACCATCAAGCATTACTATATCTAGTGAACAAACCGTGCAATGCTGGGAGATTAGTAAGATGGTTCCTGTTACTAATGGAATACGACTTTGAAGTTGTGGTTAGGAAAGGTCGGACTCACCTTAGGGCAGACCACCTTTCTAGACTAACTTCTAGAGAGTCTCCTCAAGGAGTGTCAGATGACCTCCCTGATGCCTACTTGTTCAATCTAGAAGTAGTGCCTAAGTGGGCCAAAAGTATAGTGCCTATTCTCACCTTTGAACCTAAACATCTTGTGTTGAGAACGAGAGACAAGGAAGTATTCAAGTCTCAGAAGTACCACATAATGTCAGGGAGCATGTATAAGCACACCAGTCAAGGCATACTAGCTTGCGGTGTAGACGAAGATGAGCATGCCAAATGGTTGCAATTAGCACATGCAGGTGCACTACAACAACACCATTCGAAACATTGGACCCTTCAAACTCTACAAAGTTTAGGGGTATATTGGCCAACAATGGAAGCAGATGTGCATAAGCTATGCAAAGAATGCTGAATCTACAACACTAGACCTCCAGTGGAACATGCCACTCTTTATCGAGTGTCTTTAGTGCCAGATTGGAGTGAACCGTTAGTAGCCTTCTTGAGGACGAAAACCTTCCCTCAAGATATGGCATTGGTGAGACAATGAAGCTTATAACATGAGGCAATATACTCTTCACTCATTGGAAATAATTTATACAAGCGTGGAAAAGATGGATACCTAAGGATGTGTGTCCATGAGAGTGAATAGCTCAAGATTTTGGAAACTGCTCACCAAAGTGTGGCAGGAGGACACTTTGGACTAGACCGTGTGATTAAGGCTATCCTATTTGCGGGTCTGTGGTGGCCCACCCTTCACATGGATGCACATACCTATGTGAAGCGGTGTGACATTTGTTAGCAAACTCAATATCCGATATGTAAGGATGAGATGCCGTTGAAACCCATGATGGGAGGACGTGCATTCTCTAAGTGGGGAATAGACCTTGTTGGTCCTATTAATCCCCCAGCTAAGGGTTCACATGCTGAATACATCATTGTTGCCACAAACTATCTAACGAAGTGGGTAGAGGTGAAGGCCACTACGAAATATGATGTGAAAACCCTAGCCAAGTTCCTATTTGAAAATGTATTCACCAAATACGGGTTGCCAATAGAGTTAGTAAGTGACAGAGACACACACTTCTTGAATGAAGTCATTGAAAACCTTCTCCAAGAATTCTTGGTGATACACAAGAAGAAGCCCCCTATCATCCACAAGCCAACGGACAGGCCGAGAGCACAAACAAGATATTATGCAATGTGTTAACGAAATTGGTCTGATTGGGACAAATAGCTACACCATGCTGTTTGGGCATATCGAGTTGCCTATAAAATGGTACTCCAAGCCACTCCCTTTCAGATGGTGTTTGGCCAAAATGCAGTGCTACCATTAGACTTCATGATACCCACACTGAGAGTAGCACAAGAGCATCAATGGACCGGCCATGAACTTTCATATAGAATCTTTTATCTAGAACGCTTGGTTGAAACAAGATTGAGAGAAACAGCAGGGATTTATGTAGCTAAGAAAAGGTAGAAGGCATACTTCGATGCCCATGTGAAGGATAAAGGCTTGAAAGCAAGAGACTTAGTTTTGGTGTACACTCTGAAATAACATGTAAGAAAGCTAGAGAAGTGTGGCTATGGACCCATGATTATTAACAGAATATCAGCAAGTGGGGCAGTCCAATTAGTCACCCTAAAAGGTGACATCCTACCAAGTTACATCAGTGGATGCCGAGTCAAATTATATCAAGAACCCCTCACTTGGGAGGTGTGGAAACTCCTTGCATGGGTGAGGTGGAGCTTCCCATCTACATTCAAGATGTTCTTTTGATAGTTAAAGTGCTAGTGTGTCAAGATGAGGATCTCACTAAGCCTCTTGTCTTGGGTCAAGACTAGATCTACGATCATGTAGTCAACCTGAACCTAAGAAGGAGACTTTTTCAGGTCTGGTAAATCAAAATCGTATCACCATTGAGCTAGAAAACCACGCACTCAAGGAACTAGGAGAGGCACCAACTCTTGGTCCTTCCAGGAGTACACATGAAGATGAAGATGCTAATCTTGTCCAAAACTCTGTGATGCAGAGGGATTATGTTCTCAACAAAGAAGCCAAGGATCTGATGGAACTCCCTTCTTTTCCAAAAGTGATCGAGACAAGGAAACCAAAGGAGTACCGAATGTAGAGGAAGTAGACGGCCTATGATCATAGCCAAAGGAGAGTACGAAGCAAGGGGTCTCAGCCACCAAATCAAATATGGTTATGGAAAGGCGAGTATCCTATTGCGGCTAAGTTAGAACCACCGACTAAACGTCATACTAGTGATCCACAATAGGACACTAATAAGAAGTCTCTCAAATATTCGCCTACAAAAGTAATGTCTATCTAGGTACCCAAGAGTTCAATGAAGACCGACCCACAATCAAGAGAAATTTGGGTGCCCAAGCCTTGCTTGCGGGTGCAAATAGCCACACATAAACCACACAATGTAAAGCATTATTCACACACTCGAACAGTCGATACCCATAATTGTTTGACACGCACATTCACATATTCATCTATGAACACGAGCAGAGTCACTTGTAAATGGGTCCCTACAAAGCCTCATTTCCAAGTAGACACTATTGTAAAGCCTTCCGAAGTCTCCACGAAATCAAAAGATAAAGCCATACACTATGTTTGGCAACCCAAATCTTGTAATAAACCCCCTGATCCCACTATGTAAGCCCACCTCCACATACTAACTATATCCACACTACAGTGCACTACTCCAATTAGCACCTAGGAACCCTTCATCCACTAAGCACACTTCACACTCACGATCACACGAGCACTAACTAACCCACTAACCACATCACAGTTCATCATGTTAATGTTGTAATGGGGACAAATGGTCATTTTTTATCCCTTGCAATGTTAACATGTATTTATGTATTCTCACAAAACCGGCAATCAATACCCTCAACATGGCAGAGGCTGCAAGAACGAGCTCCCAGGCAGGCACAGGTCCTCAAATAGTGGACATTGAAAGTATCCCTATCCAGGAGGAGTTGACAGAACGGCCACAGGAGTTGAGAGCAATGCACATCATACCCATTCAAAATCCTCCCCAAGGGCATACATCGCAAGTTAGTAAGAACTCTCATCGGTTCAGTGAAGTCGAAGGACCCCTTGGGGATGGCACCTATTTATGGGAGTCTGAGATAGAGTTTAATGGATGGTGGGGCCGTTACCATTTCTTTACACGAGAGTTTGAAAAGCTTCAGAACAACAAGGAATTACGATTAATATGGAGGAAGGCCGGATTGGACGACTATTTCCATGCTCAGTTACCTAAGCCTAACAGAGATAAGAAAGGGACAAGTACCTTTGTGATTCCATTTCTTACACGAGGGAATGAACTTAAACGTTTTAAATTAACAAATAATTTGGTGAGAGAAGCTCTAGACATGAGAGACATGCACATCCCTATTGAGAAGGAGACAATGATCCCTGAGAATATGAAGAACAGGAACCTCACTAAGCTGAAGGACATGGTGGCAATGACCCCGACTACTGCCATCCATCTCCAAATGTGCATGCCGCATTTTGCATTCCCAGCCCAAGAGAGATTTACAATGCCACCCAAGAAGATCTGGTTTAGCTTATATTTGGCGGACATGCTAAACTTTATAACTTTAGTAAATGTGTCATGCCTCTTGTTAGATAAGGTATATGAGTGGAACCTAATGTAAATGTCTAAAAAGTATATTTGTTGATCCATGACACATGCCAAAGATAAAATAAGTTAAATAAATATGGAATGTTGTCCTAAAGCATCAATATTGACATGTCATCACTCTCCCTACAAAATCACCTAGTTCTTGGAATTCCAAGAAAAATTACCAACACAAGAAAGAAGAAGAAGATTGGAGCAAAACTCTTAGTGTATTACTAAATGAATATATAAAAAGATACATGGTACATTAGATTTATAGGCATATACACATGCCAAGGGGAAAAACTTCCTAACGAGAGAAAAATGTGCCCAGATAGTTTTAAGTGTTCACACGTATCATTATCAAAATATACTAACAAACCCCCTCGGAGTGACTTGGTGAACAAGGGGCTAACACATGTATAAAGAAGTGTCAACCTATGTGGACTAAGGTCAATCCTTAAAATGGACTAAGCCCAACCCTTTATGAAAAACTTCAAACTTCTTATGAAGCAGAACCTTTCTAAAAAGTTCTACAACATTATCGTACATGGACACATATGCCAAATTGATCTCTCAAGTAGAGAGTTGTTCTTCACTATAATTATAGTGCACCTCAATGTGCTTAGTGCGAGCATGGAACATTGGGTTCCTTGTTGCCAATGCACTCTGACTTTCAGTAAATATGGTGGTGTTAGAAGTCTGACCAACACCTGAGTCATCCATAAGGTGTCTGGGCCACACACACTCAAAAGAAATTGTGAAAGATTCCCTATAGTTAGTCTCATGACTAAAAGTGACCACATCATGTTGCTTATTGCGCAACCAAGATATGCTTGAGCTACCAAACATGAAGTTGCAAAGATTGCATGGAAGAGGCTAAGTTACAAATAATGAGTGCCTTGGAAAAGTGAGTTTTCCATTGCCCTTGCTAGATGAGATATGCAATCGCAACCCAATGGAAATAGTTTTGGAACGTAAGCTCATGTCCACTAGACACATTGAAGATAAAATGAACTAAATGAAAATGAAATATCATCTCAAAAGATCATGTGTTGAGTTTATTATTTGAACAAATCGAACCTTCACAAAGATTGGTAGACTGATATTAGATGATAAAATTATGTGAAAAGAGGTGATAAAAATATGTGAAAAGGAGAAAGCGGTTCCTCCATATAGTAGGGATTGCTCTTTCGTTTACATTAAAAGATTTCATCATCTTATAGAAGGAATAAATCGAAGGGTCTTTTCACATAGAGGAGAGAAGTTGGAGCCAAAATTTTGCTTATATCAATCACAAATCTACACATATATATCACTATTTTTTTTTTAAGGTACAAGAAAAGTTGAAATGACAATGAAATTGAAATGTTCAGCCGGGCAAGAATCGAACCCAGGCTATCAGCCCCACGGCGTTCGATGCTATCGGCTACACCAAACGCATTTGGACATCACTATTGATATACAGGCGCGTGCATGTTATGCTTCCCGCCAATTTTGAAACGTCTTCCTCACTGACAACTAACAAGGCGGAAAAGTAAAAGAAAGGTGTGAGGATTCAGGAAGTGTCTGTCGAAGGTGGTGGGCGTAACTGCAGGCTGAGAGCTGTCAGAGGGATTGTCGGAGGATGAGAGGGCGGTGACGTGGAATTGAAAAGGTTAAAGCCACGGAGCAGAAGAGAATCTTTGGCTGGCTCAACTGCGCAGTACGTGGGACTCTTTCAAAATCCAGACATTCACGAGGGAGTAGACTCTAGAGCCTCTGGAGTCTGTAGACTGCGCTGCAACTGGACGCAACAGGATTTCAAATCTCGCATGTGAGCAGATGAAAACGAACGACTAAAAAATTTAACATCAAAGTTTCTTGTTTTTTCCTATTAGCAATCAAACAAGTTGATTTGGAGAACATGATAGAGCCTTGAGAACATTGACTATGTGAGAGGTTGCCTAAGTACCTTGGCTTGCATATCTTCCTTAACGTGGGATGGTGTCAGAATTGGTCTTGCATCACATGGCAAGTCTTGTGTGGGGACTTGTGGCACCCTTTCATTGAGAACAAAAAACCGGTCTTTATGTGGTAAATCCTCCATCATGTAATCTGGACCAATGCCAAAGATAATAAAATTTGTGGGGCCCCTCACTGGTATAAGCATTGCATCCAGGGCAGAGAGGACCTTCGTCATCTCTTCTTCTCGTGCCCTAGAAGCTTCCCAATCTAAGAGTCTCTTGCCAAGATTTTGAGCTTAACAAGGGAAATCGACTGGAAACAAACATTACCTGGAGAAACAATTGGCTGCTCTTCTGCTTTGAGAAATGCCATCAGAGGGGAAGCACTCTGGAAGATATGCAAAGAAATATGTGTGATCAACTTTGATGGCCATCAGAAAGAGTTGATTAAAAAATCTCTTTATGTGTAATTGTAAAAAATCTACGCCTTTCAGACACCATAGGATGTTTGTCTTGGAAAACAACAAGATTAACAGTAAGTGGGTCGCTCACGAAGATGACAAAAAAATCATTAAGCTTCTCAGCAACTCTCTTTAAAATCTTTTGTCTCCCATCAAATCCTTGTTATCCTACCCATTATGTTCTATCCTACCAATTGTGGTCTGTCATAGCTTTCGAACCATTATACCCTTGCGTTGTGGGATACAAGGGATCCCAAGGGCACTAAGCCCATTCATTGTATATTTTTTCTTTTATTGATTCAAGCATGGAAGAGTAGGCTACGATTGAACTTCCTTTTATGAATAAAAAAGGAACTTCAGTAATAGCTACTCTCACAAACTTTAATTAAAATAGAAAGAACAATTGTACAAGTGAACGGGCTTATCACCAATGGGACCCCTCAAATCCCACAAAACAGGGTTGCTTACAGCTTGCTAGAAAACATTACAAAAAAGATTGATAACCCTTTCGAACTTCTCATGGGGGGCTCACTTGCTTTTACTCTTGTTATTCTTGAGGAAAAACACTCCATGATGTCTAAAAGGGAGCGGTTTCTTACAATTGAAAGTTATTTTTCCTAATAGGAAAAGAGATTTTTCGATGGACCATTCTTTAGGAGGGTTATCAAAGCTAGTGGCACATCTCTCTTTTCGGATCTTCTAGAGGGTCTCACCTCTTATAGCATTCCACAATGCTGAGGAACAATCGATCATTTCACCCAATAATGCTTGCTTCCAGTTGATGTGTCCCTACAACAACAAGATCCTCCCAAGGGCCCACCAGATCAACATTGACTTGGGGCATGGAAAAGAGAGGTGTCCCAAGCACTCATTGCCATGAACGCATCATTTACACCATGCAGGGGTTTTGCAAATTTTGTTAGCTTTTATATTGGTCCGAATTCCCTAGTGGAGGATTAGCCACAAAAGAACAGATTTTTTAACCTCAATGAGGGGATGCCAGAGGGATTAAAACTTAAAATCCCATCTAAAACTAGAATAGACCAGACACCATCTCCTATTAAGCATGACATGAAAGTCCACATTCTTCTTGAATGTCGGAATTTTATCAAGACTGTTGTCCTTGTGCCACTTAGGTCCCTCAAGGTGAGGTGAGTCTTGCCCAATAAGGAGGTGACTCCTCGAGCACTCCGAAGCATTGAATCTTCTCTACAACATGCACCATTCTTCATAGTCCACTCTCCTAGTCGAGTCAATGTCCTGGAATCTAATCCATTGGCATGTTTCTTGATTCCAAAGGTGTTTCCACAAACGAAAGCCTTTGTTCCAAAGCTTCCTAGATTTTTGGAGGTTCCAAGACTCAACAGCTTTGATGCCCTTAATAGGGAACCAAATCGGATCATTTTATCTAATACCAATAGCTCACTTCCATTGATCTTGACACATTGTTTCACCTTGTTCCAACTCTTCCTTAGGAAGGAAACTAAGCTCGGCCCTCTAGGAGTCACCTGATAGGAGGAGAACAAAAGAGTGAGAAGATCAAGACCCTTCCATGCTGGAAGGCCCACAAGTCTAAGAGTGCTCTTGTTTTTAAAAATCAGTTTGGCCCAAGAGGCATCCCTATTGCTCAATGCTTTAATTAACCACTTGACCACCAACTTATTGGCCATTCCTTCAATGCCTAGAATGCCCAAACCACCTTGAACTTTTTGGATTATGCAAGTAGCCCATTTAATTTTGGGGATCTGGCTTTTGTCGAATCCCATCAGAATACCTAATAGGTGAAAGATTTCTCCCTTGAGGATCAATTAACATCCATGGAAAACCAAAATTTGAGGGGGATGTCCAATAACAACACTGAAAGAATTTATTTTAGAGCTCGCTGCCGCACAAAATGTATTTAGGTAGCACCAAAAAGTATCAATGTTTGATATTCTTGTTTTTATAAGGATGTTGGGCTTCATTCTTACTTTTGGATTCGCTTGAATTAATTGAAAGTTCAAGTGAAGGTGGGATTAATATCTATGGGATTCCTCATATTCCACAAAGCAAGGATTAGATCCTCAACATGGTTGGGAATATAAAGCCTAAAGGCCAATATCAAATATCTTTATACTAACTGATAACACAATGTTAGAAAATCACAATGTTTCTTTTTTTCGCAAAAGAAACTTTAGAGTGTTTTTTCCTAGAGAATGACATGCTCAAAAGCATCTAGCAACGCTACCTCAGTGGATGAATCATTTGCCTCCCTTAAGGAGGGCATGGATTCAAGTCCTATGAGCTTCACGACACTCCTCATCCACTTGTTATGAGGAGATGTTAAACCAATTGCCTTGGAGAAAAATTGTTGGCCTTTGCTCACTCTCGTTGGACTATGTTGGTAGTGGCAAGGACCATGCTCATTGCATAGGATTGAGTTCAATCTCAAACTTGTCTTCTCGTTTGTCCTTAGGGCTGTCCCTATTAAAATTCCTACCCTTAGTGGGCCTTTGAACTATATTCACTTCTAATAGGTGCTAGATGTTATACCCTTGCTTGTGTGGGAATCGATGCATCCCATAGTTATTATGCCCTTCAATTTACTTTCAATTAATCCAATCTATGGGGAAGAGTAGATCACAAGATCAAACTTCCTTTAACAATACAAACAAGATCAAAAGTAGTTGGCCCTGAAAGGAGACAAAAAGATTATTAGGCTTCTTTGTAATGAAAGTTAAGCTCCAAAATTAGGGAGCATTCACCCTCATCAGAGGCCAACGTGGAGCAATCACAAATGGAGGCTCAAAGTTATGAGTCCAATCAATTTAAGTTCCACCTAAAACATTTCCATTTGTACTCACCAAAAATTGTACTCACCAAAAATTGAGTTGACTGATTGGTAGTTAGTTCATAGAATGTAGGAGTTAGTTGATCTTTTCTACATAGTCTAAATTTGGAGTCCTATCAATAGCCTCACTACTCAGTCTAAATTGTACTCTTCGTCCTCTATCATTGTACGAAGTGAGCAAGCAAGCCCCAAGCTACACAAACCCCCTACTTGTTGGTTAGTGAAAAAGAGCCTTGAATTGAGTAGAGTGCATGGTGCTTCATTGTAGACATTTAGGAACCCTGAGTTGAGTGTTTCTCCTTATTTTTCGTATCCATTTCAAGTAATCGAAAGCATGTTATTTTCATCTACTACTTTATGTCTGTTAAGTCTCGAGTCAATTCTATGCATATTCTTGGAGCAAAGTAGCCAACGGTGAACTTTGGCCATTTGTGTGTGTGTGTAGGGATATTCCATTGGAAACAATGTCAAAATAGCACAAAACCCGAATTTCCAACAACCTTACTAGGGACCGTTACACAAAGGACTATGCAAAATCAATCCCATCCACCAATACTAAGGGAACTCTTGTCCCTTGCACATGATTAAAGTGAATGGGATTGAGGATAATACAAAATTGCCAAGTACCCAAGTGGTCCAAATCGAGGAATTTATGCGAGTAATGACTCGAGCACAAAAGCATAAGGAAACTTTGAAGGACACAATAAAGGAAACCTTATACTCAGTAATTCAAAGTAGAGATAAAGGGAAAGATCTAATGACAAAAAGGAAAATGAAGTTAACGGAACGACAAAACCCAACAAAGAAAGGGAGCAAGCATCCTGAGAAGAAAACAAGGGAAACAAAATCTCTCTAAAACACCCCATTGACAAAGCATATGCAGTGTTCAAGGAGGAGTTAAGGTGCTTTCATGATTCAACTACCTCTTGGGTCATCTCACTACAATCCAAGTTCTGTAGAACACGTACCAATAGGTATCTCTCCACAACTTGCTAGCCATGAGTCCTAGGTTCCGAGGAGAGGTAGTTGCTGCTATGAATAATCTAGACCCTAGTGGCATATTAAGTGGTGGGCAAGGTATTACTATGCTCATATCTTCACATATGCCCATGACCTCAACTGATACATCATAATTATCTCCAATGGCACCTCTTATAGACTATAAGAGTCCTAGGCTAGCTATTAAAATTAAAGGGATCTCCTTGGCAAGAGTAATAATAGATAGAGGATCTGGTATTAACCTTATGCAAGACTACACAATGTCATTAACTGAAGACTAACTAAACTTGCTCATTTTTACAGTTTCCTTGCCATATCAAAAGTAGGGTAAGTCCACTAGGCATAGTGGAAAAAGTGGAGGCCATCGTTCAAAATCCAAAATTTGTGTTAGATTTTGTGATTATAATGCTACCTAAAGTAAAAGAAGGATTCACTCTCCTGATAGGGAGATCATGGATACATCATAGGTGAGCAGTGCATGATTGGGGCATTGATACCTTATGAGTAGTAGTACTAGATAGAGCAATGATGCAACCCGAAATGGAAGGAGGTACTGATGAAGCCTTTGGGACTTCTCACATTATTTTCCATTCAGAACAAACCTCAATGGGAATGGATGTGCAAGATTCTATGCTAGAAAACAATAGAGACAATAGCATAGAAGATTGTTGTCATAAGGGTTGCCCATGATTTTTCTCATGCTATGGCATCCTTTTTCCTTCATAAAAAAACCCCTTTTTTTTGTAATTAGGAGATGTCCATATGAACACTCTCCTAAAACCCCTTTTTGATATTTCCTCTAGTCTAAAGTATGGAAGCCTTCTCCATAAAGTAGCCTTTTTGCGCATATACCAAAAAACCCACGTAGGAACTCTCCACGCGCTCTCTCTCTCTCTCTCTAGGTGGTTATCTTTTGAAATTCCTAAATCACATGAAGATCCTCTTTTTGATTTAGCACATGTGGTCTTTTTACCACATGTTTTATTCACATATACCTCTCTTCTCTATATAAAGAAGAGCCTCATTTGTAAAAAGGGGGGGTCCCTTGGCCATGGCCTTGGCCTCCATTTTGGTAATGGAAGAAGGTGTCATTTGTTACTCTCTTGCCTCCTTGTGTGCAATGGCGTTGGTCTTGGTGTATGGATTTGCATGTGTGTGTGCATGGTTGGGAGGATGTTCCCCTTTGCTCCTTGTGACTTTGGCCATTGTTGCCATTGCTCCATGAGCGTGGGTGAACCTCTCCTCTCATTCTTTGCCCCAACTTGGAGAAACTTCTCACTCCCATGTGAGGCGGTTAGGGTGTGTTGTTCCCCTTTTCTCAACAATTTGGCACCGTTGCCGGGGACGTCAGCCTTTAGCCGTTGGTTTTTCCAAGTTTGCGTGTCCATACTTAGTGAGATGCACCTTGACACTTGGAGGAGGATGAATACGTGTGGCCTTCGGTTGGCCTAGGGTACCTCTCATTTATTAATTTTTGAGTAGTTTAGTTCTTTATTTTTGTTTGTTGCACAAAAACATCCCCTAACCCCCTTCTCTCTCTCTTTCTTCCACATACACATATGCATTTCCCCACACACATCTTGACATCACTTTCCCACCACTGACATGTCTTGTTCTAAGTGTTTGTCTTGGGTAGAGGGATGGTTATTCTCCTCTCATGACCTTCCATGTGTTCTATTTTGAAAAAAAGAAAAAGAAAAAAATGAGGAGTCGAAGTTTTGATAAAAATGATGTCCATTCAATATATGCGAGTTGCTTGCATGGGAGTCAGTGGCCGACGCACGAAATGGGTTTTAATCCAAGAATATAGGTTTGGGGTCCGTTTGTTCACCTACCACCACCTTGATGCCACAGTATAGTCGGCTTGCTCATGTCATTTCTCCCTCTTTTCCCCTTTACTTTTGGGGTCGGTTCTTCTTGGCGGTCCTCCCTTCGTCTGGACTGCTTCAAGCTATGGCGGGGTGAACCTCCTCTCTGCCTATTTTGAAGTGATTGATGCTCAGTGTTGATTTGCGGGGTCTGCTCTTAACCCTACTATGCTGAAGGTGTTGAGCTTCCCCTGTGCATGCTGCGACCATGGAGGGTAGACGCCTTGGAGCTCAGTCGTGCCCATTTGTTTTATGATGTGGGGCATTT
This sequence comes from Ceratopteris richardii, assembly GCA_020310875.1. Lineage (NCBI taxonomy): Eukaryota > Viridiplantae > Streptophyta > Polypodiopsida > Polypodiales > Pteridaceae > Ceratopteris > Ceratopteris richardii. Next base: position 74,903,902 of record CM035412.1, on the reverse strand, counting down.
GTTGGTGCCTCTCTATCGCTTCCACCTTGCTTGTTCATGCCCGAGTTTTGGATTGCTCTCCAACCTGGTGCAGGTGTTCCCCGTTTCTCTGCTTTGAGTTAAGCGTTTGTGCACGACGTTGCTTTGTTTTTGGGGTTGTGCTTCTAGCGGCAACCCAATACTGTTTAATCAAGTCGGGGTGTGCTGGGCTTCTTCTACTCCTTCCTCCCTCTATTGTGCATGATCAAGTGTCTCTTATCGTCGGTTTGTCAGAAGTATCTTGGAATGTCTGCATACGATCTCCTGTTCAGTGCTTTTATGCCTAGAAGCCTTACGTTGCCTTCTCTTAGCCATACTATTTTGGGAGTTGGTGCTCGATCCACACTTTCTCTCCGCCTGGACGCAGTGGTCTGTGCGAGTTCCCCTTCCATTTCCGTGGTTTTGTGTCACACCAAGAGGCATGTGCAGTTGTTGGGCATGGTTGTATGACGCCATTTTGACTGCTGCATATGCTTCTCCTTGGGCTCCCGAAGTCTTTGCATGGCAGGAAGATGCAAGATTTGGGCTGATAGTCGGCTCCTTTGTAATCTCAAAGGCTTCTGTTTCCCGTCTGCATGCTCATCTAAGTGCCCATATTCTTTCGGTTTGTATTTGTTGGGTCTCGACTTTCCTCTGGAGGCCAAGTGTCGTTGCTGATCCCGGCACTCTCCACCTGTTGGTATGCTGTCTCCTGTTGGTGTCAAGATCCCTGCAACGAACTATGATGGTGAAGGATGTATGGATTTTTGGGGACACGGTGGAGATAATCAGGGTCTCTATGGCCGAGCCAGGTTCTGGTATCCTTTTGTGGAACTTCTTTTTGCCTTACAGATGCGGCTTAAGGATGAAATCGTGATCTTTACCAAAAAGTTGAGTTATGTGCTTCTGTTGGTGTGACTCATTGTGATGATATGCTGTGAGCCATGCTTTTCTCACTCCTGCATCTAGCCTCGGTTGTGCCATGCCTCTCAGAACCTCAGAATACCTTGGCGGAAGTGTTCTACCCTACATAACTATCAATGGGTTATTCTATTATCTCTGTCGCACATAGATGATCCAGTTTATCTCTTTAAGTTGTGCCCCTTTTTGTTAAAACAAGATGGAACTCAGATTGGAATTTTAGAAATATATTTCCATATCTCCCGTTTTCTTTAAAAAAGAGAAAAGATGCATCTTTCTATGTATCAATGAGCAGGCTGGTTTATATGTTTTCTTGGGAGGGAGGTTGAAGTGTGTTCAAGTCTTTCACTTTACATTTTGCATAACAAACACCTGACTCATATCATCGCACATAAGCTTGTAGAACACTATTTTGTATGTTTAGTTACAGATTGGTGCCCCATTGCATTCATGCTCGCTTTCTGGTTTTATTGGAAGGATTTGAGGTCTCCAGGATTCGGTAAACTGTTGGGATGAGGGATTGACAGTCATGAGATCCCCCTGGTATGTATTTGAATCAATGTATTATACAGCCAAGGTCTCTTGCAAATATTGTTTGGGCACACAGGTCTTGGTCATTTCATACGTGGAGTACTGATACCTTTTTATACTTGATAGTAAAGTTTCCCAAATTAGTACTACATCAGTTCCTTCATCATGAGGGATATCATTTTAGACTTCAAAGCAAACACAATTTTTTCTTATTCTACCTCTTAAAGAAAAGGAACTTGTATACTTAATGATCAGATGGATACAGTGAGCTTTTTGAAATTTGATGCTTCGAAGACGTGGTATGTACTCGAGTGTCCTTGAACTTTTCGCTATAAAAGTGGTACATGGTACCCTGCCCACATGTTGAGGTGTCTATTCTTGAAGAGTTATTATGACCATTGTAGCTGCATAAGACTATCAGTGGTGGGTCAATACTAATTTTGGCCTATATTGTGTGATTGCCCCATGAGGGGTAGCGTCCAAAAGGAATGAGGAAGATTATCGTTGTCACATCTATGCACAATACCATGTTAAAGAATTTTCTTGGCATAGGCTACAATGATAGGTGGACATTGGATTGACTCACTTGACCACTCACAACACTCCAATGCTAGTATGTTCACTCTATTTAAGCTCTCCGGGCTGAGGTGCTCTCTGTTTCTTGCTTCATAAGATGTATTCATAGGAATTTCTTGTAGACCATCTCGTTTTGGGTGATGGTGCACTTCGGGGTTTGTGTACAAACTACCTACTATGAAACGTCTTACCGATGAATGGATGTTAGAGATGCTTGTGATTTTGGACCCTGTGGAGGCTATGGTTTACAGGTTGATGATGCTCGGAGGACTAGCTATGAAGGAAATGATCCAAGAAGGCAACTGGCTCTCCCCGATAAGACTTGGAGGGGTGACTGACCTTGGCTCATCTATACATGGTGGCTTTTCATGCATCCTACTTCAACAAGATTGAGGGCTAACCAGGTCTACCACACTTCGAAGGAGTGACTACCTATGAAGACGGTACATGTACAACCCCTCCTATCATCAAAAAATGTTGAAGTGTCTTTTCTGATACAGAGGTTGAGACAGTGACGCAACTGGATGACGATGATCTAAATGCTCACTTGTTCCATTGGTTATACCATGAAACTCGCATGTACCAGCTCACACAGGTGTTCTATTTTAGAGAATTTAAAGCATCTTTGCAATCATAGTGCAACATACATCAAGCTTGTATCTATTGAAGGTTGAATTGCAATCATACTTGCTTCTATGGTCTAGTTTTGCAAATGTGCAACATGAGAAGTATATCTTGGTAAAGGTTCACTTAATGGAATGGAAATTGAACTTGGCCTACATGTTTAATTGACTTAGAAAATTAATCTATATTCTGTGATGCTCCTAATAATTTTTGATCTCAGGTTATCGAGTTGCCCTCATCACCAGCGTGTTTCAAGTTACATTTCTATAATAGCACTGCTATACTTCTTGACATTCCATTGCATGTCAAGATTTGATCTATGATGCAGGTTTATGTCCTTCCAGTGCCTACCCTGTCTCACATCAAGACACCACCTGTTTGAGTACAACTAGGATTCTGACTAAAAAGATTCATTATAATTTGCAAAGCTTGGTACCAATTTCTCTAAAATGTACTATTGTTTGACAATGCTTGCTAAAGTTATCAATTAATTCTATCCTCTACAGTTGTAGTTTCTGGTAAAATAGTGATGATTATATATGCTTTGCAAGGGGAAGTTGACCAAAACATTACATGGAAGAAATTCTAAAATTTGCACAATCATTTGCATTTTATGAATAGTTGAGGTTCTCTTTTAAGGACAGGACTGTCTTTTGCCTTACACAATCTGCCTACTCAATTTTATCTAAAGAATGTCGGGAGCATGTCTTAATGCTGGAAACAACTGTGTGGATCTAATCACAAAGGTCAGAATGCTTGTTTTTTGCCAGGGAAGTAGTTCTCTGGTTTTACAATGCTCATTTAAGGCCTACTTTTCCATTATGCATTACAGGTCAACGCACTTCTAACTTCACCATTGCTCCTTGACTTCTATAGAGATATTACTGTGCTTTCAGTTGTGCATGTGTTTGGACTCACTCAAATATTTTTGGTAAGGGAGTTGCACGGATATCAACTTGGGTGGCTGTCCCATTCGAGCATAATAATTCAAATTTCGGGCCACCACTCTGAGTATTTCCAACTCTGTTTAAATGCAGCCAGGAATATCAGTTAATCACGAAACCACATGCGTTACATTACCATGTGTCTCACATTCACTTGGGCATAGCGGATTTAGGAAGTCAATATGATTGAGGCCTCACAAGGACATAAGAAACATGAATTGTTGTCGGGCTCCTTGCTCTTTAGCTGTATTTCTTGAATTGCAAGAATGACACGATTTTCAGGACTTCTCTATAGAAGGAAATCATGCAGAAAAGGATGTCCTTGAAGTGGAAACTAAATTTGAAGTGAATGTTTATCCCATTATTAGATGCAGTCTACTTGCTCTTTTTTCATGACATTTCAGGTTTGGGAGCTTTTGAGGAGACATTTCCAGCCTAACCAAAGACTGCATAGTGGGAGGAATGTTGGGCTGACTGCCCCCCAAGGGGATTGTGTCGCTCAGCTCTAAAGACTGAAGACTTGCAGCTTGAAGCCTTGCAGACTGAAGAATTGCAGATTTTGAAGACTTGAAGATTTTCAGACTTGAAAGACTCTACATTGGTTCGGTTCAGCTATGTATGCTCTTCTCTTAGCTTTGTCGAGGACGACAAAGTCTAGGGGGGGGAGGAGTGTTGTCATAAGGGTTGCCCATGATTTTTCTCATGCTATGGCATCCTTTTTCCTTCATAAAAAAACCCCTTTTTTTTGTAATTAGGAGATGTCCATATGAACACTCTCCTAAAACCCCTTTTTGATATTTCCTCTAGTCTAAAGTATGGAAGCCTTCTCCATAAAGTAGCCTTTTTGCACATATACCAAAAAACCCACGTAGGAACTCTCCACGCGCTCTCTCTCTCTCTAGGTGGTTATCTTTTGAAATTCCCAAATCACATCAAGATCCTCTTTTTGATTTAGCACATGTGGTCTTTTGACCACAAGTTTTATTCACATATGCCTCTCTTCTCTATATAAAGAAGAGCCTCATTTGTAAAAAGGGGGGGTCCCTTGGCCATGGCCTTGGCCTCCATTTTGGTAATGGAAGAAGGTGTCATTTGTTACTCTCTTGCCTCTTTGTGTGCAATGGTGTTGGTCTTGGTGTATGGATTTGCATGTGTGTGTGCATGGTTGGGAGGATGTTCCCCTTTGCTCCTTGTGACGTTGGCCATTGTTGCCATTGCTCCATGAGCGTGGGTGAACCTCTCCTCTCATTCTTTGCCCATACTTGGAGAAACTTCTCACTTCCATGTGAGGCGGTTAGGGTCTGTTGTTCCCCTTTTCTCAACAAAGATGAAGTGATAACTAATCAAGAGACTGAAAGTGAAAACAGTTGTGCTACACCACCATTGCCATGGATCATGGAGCATGCAGACACCTTCACACAAAATTGGGCACCTGGAATGGGGCCAGAGAAAAGTGGGTGCCTTTGCCTCCCAAAAATGTAACATGTAAAAATTGGGCACCTTCGCCTGCCAAAAATGTGACATGTGAAAATTGGGCACCTTCACCTCCCAAAAATTGGACAAATGGAAATGGGGCACCTTCACCTCTTGGAAGGTGGGAGGATGAAAACAAGGCATTTCCACCAACTTTGGCAATAGAGAATTGGGTGACTCTAGAAGCTTGGGCTCCATTCTAGGCGCAAGGACCTCCAAGATGGGCACCTGGGTGGGTGGCTCACCTTCCTATTTGGGCTACTCCTAGTTGGGTAGCCCAATGGACATCTGCTGAGCTCCACTATGAGCTGTTGTAGACATCAAGGGATAAGATGTTCCATGACATTAAAGTTAAAGTCAAAGAACACAATGACGAAGCAGAGGAATTATCTAGAGATGATCTGTATGAGATAATGGATTGGATAGAAGGAACTAATCATGTTTCATGTTTTATAGTTGCAACTAAAAGATGAAGAAAAAACTACAATGGAGTCAATAGTCCTAGGAGAATTTGCTAAAGGCCATAGAAGGGGTAAATCTATAGCATATTTTAAAGTCAATCACACAAATAGAAAAGTAACAGAAACTATGTTTCCAATGGAAGAAATTCCATTTGGATGGATGCAAGAAAAGAAGTAAGTAATAGCAATTGATGATTCTCTTGATTTTTCCAAAGAAATGTTGTTCAAAGAAGGCACATCTAACAAGGAGACAACTTTGGAACCGGTCAAAGAAGTTAACATAGGAGAAGAAGAAAACCCACAAAACCTTCTCCTAGGAAGTTGGTTATGGGAATATCCATTACTTCTCACAGAGGAAACCACATTTATGAATAACTTTAAGGATGCCTTTGCATGGAGCTATAAGGACTCTAAAGGAATACCAAAGGAGCTGGGCATACACACTATTCCCTTGGTAGTTGAAGCACGACCAATTAGAGGTAAAATATATAGATTAAATCCTAAATGTATAGAAGTAGTAAAAAAGGAGATCCAAAAAAGGGAAGAAGTAGGCATCATCATTCTCGTAGAGCATTCATAATGGCTATCCTCCATGGTCATTGCTCCTAAGAAGCAATATAATAAAGTCTGAGTCTACATTGTCTTTCGTGCACTAAATAAGGTAACTATCCATGATGGATTTCCCACCCCCTTTTCTGAAAAAGTGATCAAAGATGTGGCTGGACAGGCACTGTACAGTTTCATGGATGGGTTCAATGGTTACAACTGACTCAAAATTCATCGTGAAGATCAACCAAAGGCAACATTTATCACTCCTTTGATATATATATATATATATATATATATATATATATATATATATATATATATATATATATATATATATATATATATATATATATATATATATATATATATATATATATATATATATATATATATATATAGAGAGAGAGAGAGAGAGAGAGAGAGAGAGAGAGAGAGAGAGAGAGAGAGAGAAATGGCTTTCGGGCTTAGGAATGTGCCAACCACCTTCAATAGAATAGTCTACCTTATTTTTATCAAATTACTTCTAAATTTAAAATTTTATGGATCATTTTTTAGCATTTTTTGAGGTAGCATGTACTATTACCATTGAAAATGTACCAAAACACTTAAAGCACTTGGACTAGGTATTCCAACATTGCATAGAAACATGTTTAAACTCAACCCTAACAAATGTCACTTTTTGGCAACTCATGGTACATTGTTGGGGCATGTGGTTTCGACTCAATGAATGAATTCTAAACCACACAAGGTAATGTCAATTCTCAAGCTCTCGACACTAGTAAATGCCAAAAGTACAAAGCTTTTTAGGATATATCTTCCCTTTCCAATGGTCTCAAGAAGAAGAAGCTGCATTTAGATATCTCAAAAAAAGTTTTGCATTTGCCCCTATGCTCATTTCGCTTGATTGGCCGAGGAAATTTCATCTACATGTAGATACAAATTTAGGTGTTATAGGTGCTGTTCTCACCCAACTAAGCAAAGCACATGGACTAGACCAACGAATTCATTATACAAGTAGGCTTCTCTCCAAAGCAAAGAAGAATTATAACATGAGAAAGAGAGAGAGAGAGGCTCTAGCTATTATCTTCGCCCTCAAAAAATTCAGACACTATCTACTAGGCATAACATTCATAGTGACTATTGATCATCAAACTTTAAAATATTTGTTAAAAAAACCACAAGTTACAAGAAGAGTATGGAGATGGTTGCTATTCTTCCAAGAACTCGACTTTGAAATTGTACAAAGAAGTGGAAGACACCATGTCATTGCATACCACCTTTCTCGTATCAAACACCCTCCTCAAGAAGCTAAGAGAGTAGAAGATTATTTCCAAGATAGTTAGATATAGAAGGTAAAAGTAGTGCCTACATGGTATGATGGCTAAATTCACTTTCTATGCAAAGGTCAATTTCCTTCCAATTCTACTCTACTGGAAAAGCATAGACTTCTCTTGAAAAGTAAGGACTTCCTAATGGCAAGTAACACTCTCTACAAGGTTGGCCCCAATGGGGTGTACAGGAAATGTCTTCAACCACACGAGACTAAAATTGTACTCCAATTGGCACATGATGGAAGGTCAAGTGGACATTTCACTAGGCATATTACAACACTAAGAATAATACGAAGTGGGCTATGGTGACCATATCTGTTTAGAGATACCAACAACTTTGCAAAGTCTTGTGACATTTGTCAATGATGTGCACCAATTCCATGGAACGGCAGCCATTAAAACACTAGGGACTAGATTTTGTTGGCCCAATTTACCTTGTTGCACATGATTCCAATGCAAATATCTTTTAGTAGCTACCCATTATGCTATAAAGTGTTGAGCTCATGGAAACTAAGCATTGCATCACAAAAACCATAGCATCATTTTTGTGCATCCATATATTACCCTAGGGCAAATTGCCAAGCCCAAAGTATAAACAAAATCCTCATGCTGTTAGTAAGAAAAACTTGCTTACAATTTCCCAATACATGGGAACAAGGATATTTAGGAACACTTTGGGCTTACAAAACATCGTTTAAGGCCACAAATGGCCATATGCCATAGGAGCTAGTTTATAGTATGCTTGCTATCGCTCCATTTGATTTTGTGCATGATTCTAATCATATTGCATTAATTTTCATCAAATTGCAACTGTTGGAGGAAAAGAGGAAAATTGGCAAAGAACAACTCAAAATAGTGCAAGAAAAGAGGAAGATTGGAAAAGAGCAAGTCAAACTAGTGCAAGAAAAGAGGGAACAGAATCACGATGCAAACCTATGGAGATCTCAAGTCAAAAAGGGAAGTTTAGTTCTAATTTATCATCCATGGCTTTTCCAGAAGAAGTCCAAAAAGAATCTCTTTAAAAAATGGAATGGAACTTTTCAGGTCATTGAAGTACTCCCCAAATGTGCAGTTCAACTCTCAACCATCGACGGGCAATCCTTGCCCGTGGTGAATGATTCCAAGTTGAGGCTCTACATGGAGCCATGATAGCACAATCAACAAAGTTTCAAAGGTCCTTGTAAAGATTACATAGAGTTTGGAATTTTATCTTTTCCTACATGTTTATCCAACCTAAGCACCCATCAGCCCTCTCCACCCAAATCATAAGGCATCTCTTTTCCCTCCACTTCCCATTTACAAACGAGGCCTCCGCTCTTATATTTGTTCCTAATCCAACACCATAGCATTTGTGAGGTTCATTCAACATCACTTCAAGAAGTCATACAGGAAAAAAGGAAGGTTGGGAAGCTCAACCCAGAGCAGGTAGCATAGGGGTTTAGACTTGTTTGGGACAAAATCTGGGAACCACTCAAACACGCATAAGGTAGACCTCCAAACTTGCTAGGTGCCCACGTGAAGCACTTGAAACGCCATTTCCTCATTCTCGAAGACTAAAAGTAAGTGGTTCGCCAACAAAAACTGACACTTTTTCATTATCAAACCATGCGGGAACCACTCTTTACGAAGCTAGGGATGCACCAACTCTAAAGGGGAGCCTTGGACCGAACAATTAACCAATAAGGAACATTTTCAATCATTCTTCTTGCTTTGCCAAGATGAATTCCTTGCGTAAGGATACCACCGGAGGAGGAAAACCAAGAGGATCCTTCACAACCTCACATGAGCCCAACACCAGCGGGGGTCCCACATTGCTGACCACTAAGAAACAAACTACTCCGGCCATGGGAGTTGAGAGCGAATGAACAAACAAGGTAGTTCCTTACTTTATATTCCTACTTTGCACCAATGCGAAGGGACGCAGACACCGATGTGTCTAGCGAGTCACACCCAAGTGTGATCCTCCAGGAGACGAGCCAACCCTTTCACAAAGCAAGCCTTGCGTGGTCACGATGGGCCTCGAGCAGTGTCGTGATGGCCCCAAAACCATGATGATACACCTTTTAGGATTGATTAACTTGAATTATTGACTTGATGCTTTGAGTGTACAACATGTGTCCGTCGTCGATCCGAGTGTCCATTGTAGCATCGAGTGCCTGCCGTCGCAATGAAGAGAATGGGTTCGTGGGAGAGAAAGAGGAGTGTGATGGGAAGTACCCCTCCAGCCTCCCGAAAGCACCGTGATGGTCTCTACAAGCCCCCAATGACCCAATGCCCTACACTGTCATGATGGGTCCAGGGGAGTGTCACGATGAGCTCTTGCTGCCTTTTTTTTTTAACAGAACAAGAAATTTAATATAAATGCAGAAAACGCAAATTACAACAGATAATACCATCTTTATCAGATGTCAAATGTAAGCTTCCAAGAATTATATCATGGAAAGCCTCTCAGAGGAATACATAGCTAGGAGGGTGTCCTTCCATCTATTGATGTCTTTTAATTTGTTTTGTTTTAACTTTATTTAATTATATTTTTAGGAAATTCTAGGCAATGCAGACCACGTGTAGCAGATCGTCGTGATGCCTACCACAAAGCCCGTCGTGATGCGTCGAAGTCGCCTCGAGTGGTCCAATAAGTAGAGTAAACTCAGACATGAGTCTCGACGCTCATGTGCCGTCGCGATGGCCACCACAAACTCAGCTACGATGGCGATGACCTCCATCTCAATGGCCCGGTGAAGCCCGTTGCGATGGGAAAACGAGGCTTAACTAAAGTACTTCACAAAGGAGAAACGTACAACTCTATTATCTAGTTCAATGGTAGAAAGTGCCACCTTTGATTGCCTCTTATTCATGTCTTATTCGCCATCTAAGCTCTGCATTGGGAGTGCACGCGTGGACAACACCATCATTGTCACTGCATTACTCTTGGAAATTTAAGAATTTGAGTTCTTTATCTCTTAGTCTACATCTATCTTTTTTTGCATCTTCCTCTCAACTATGTCTATTGGTCTATTCTGTTATGTTGTTACTTTCTTACATGGTATCAGACCTCAAGAGGCTCTGAGTGGTGTAGATGTAGAAACACAGAGGTTGCAAAGGCATCAATGACAAAAGAGAGAAGATGTCAAGCATTGCATCATCAACTACGATTGGGAATCAAGGTGGTTCATCAATGGCAGTAGGTGGCGCATAGGTAGGAGCAACAATGATGCCATCCATCCCAATATTGCAGATATGACCACCAACCTTCATGCAAGGTAAACTTAATGGTACAAATTACATCTTGTGAAAGTTTAAAATCACTTCTATTCTTGATTCATATGAGCTTTTGGAGACTGTTATTGGGATTGATCATGATCACCAAGAAACTCCTGATCCAAATAATCCTAGTTGAATTATTCGTCTTGATGCTAATCTTCAACATGCTTGGAAATGTAGAAACATCGATGCACTATGTGCTCTACTTACAAGTACTACTGATAGTTTTCTAATGCTTATTCAACATACTTATACC
>CM035412.1:74745478-74887978 GCA_020310875.1 Ceratopteris richardii | reverse complement strand
GTAACCACTACAAGTATCATGCAAATAGATTTTGTGCGCTATTGATAAAAATGTATCTTGAGCATGAACCTTTGCCCTATGAAAGAACCTATGCAACCAACGTACCTTTGGACTTTTCTAGGATACCATATACTCTATATTTTTCTCTCTAGATCCACTTACTACCAATTAGGTTATCCTTTATAAGAAGTTCAACATGTTATTTCTTAGTATGCCATCATACTAAGATTGGATTTTTTTTCTTTCAACTTTGGACCCTTTAGTGATTGATCAATACTCGTGTAAGGATAACAAAAGAAAGAAGAGAGAAATTTTTCAAAAGGCTCTCTCACATTGAATCAAAAGTCAATAATGGAAGGGTAGATCTTCAATCAGGTATCATCAAAATTAGAAACAGACTTAAATTTGAGGAGGAAATCAAGAGGGATAAAGTTCAATTGTTTTTCAAAGAAAGATGGGCAAGCAAAGCTAATAGACCTTCAAAAGAAATTTGAAATTTCTTAAGGAAAGAGAAAATCAAAGAATTCCTCCCCAAGTTGTTCTCCAAATTCACCACTGAGTGTTGAATAGACAATGAGAATCATGACTTCATAGCGAACCATTTTCAAAAGCTTATTGGGGTCTCCTTCTTATAAATCAAATGGACATAAAAGTGCATGTCCTCTATTTTGTGTTAGGACCAAGACATTCCATGAGAACATAACTTGATTTCTTGGAGAATCATTGTCTAGGAGAGAGCTTTTAGATGCTATACACTCCTTTCCTACAGGAAAGAGTCCAAGGGTGGATGCTCTTATCTGTTAGGAAGCTTGTGCAAGCTCAAGTATTGAAGAAGGAATAATTTGCTGTAGATCCATGAATCAAAGGGAATTAAACAATATGTGACTTAACTCGTACCAGAATTATTTCAACTACCAAAGATTTGGTGGTCACACATTGTGGATGGTGTAGTTGTTGGAACATCAAGCTTACACTATGCTTCAGGTGCATTTGATCTACATCAAAAACTATCTCTTGGAGTGCGGCGAAAGACTATCCGTTGGAGAGTTCTTTTTCTTATGCTCACTTATTGTATTTTTAAAAACGATTTACCATTGTAAAAGCCTTGAGCTTTACACATGTGAATGTAGAAAGAGAGAGCCTAAATCCCAGAATTTGTGGTGGTTGAGTTGAAATCAATCACCTAAAAGTAGATCAAACTAGATCTTCACTTTTCCTAGATTGTAGGAAAGTGAAATGATTCCCTCCAACAACCACTCCCACCTTCATTTGAATTCAAAATCCACTTGTAGAACTCATGGAACACTCCTAGATTCTATATAAAGACTTCAAATCACTTGTACAATACATGGAAGGAATATACATACACTTGTGACCATCATTGTTTTGCTCCTTCAATTTTCAGCATCATCTTCTTCGTCAACAGTAATCTTACAGAGGCTGTTGATCTCTCTACAGAGCTTCAAATTGAGTGAAAGATGGCTCGTTGGAAAGGTATTAGTCTTTAGTTTATGTTTATACATTTTCATAGCATTTGGTTTAGTAGATTGGGAGAAACTTTAGTTTTTCTATCTTGGGATCAATCTTTGTATATTCCTAAAAAATAGGAGGTGCCACTGTTGAGTGTCTCATTCATTCCTATAGAATATTTTTCTTATTCCTTATCCTTTTGTGCATTATATACACTCCACCCTATGTGTAACACTCCCATAAAAGAATTTTGTCTAATTGTAATTACGCTGGTCGCTATGGGCATTTGAAGTTCATTGTCTCTTCCATAGATAGTAAGTTTTTTGAGTTAGTCGATGCACGATCCTATCTGTTTTGTATCGACTCTTTATCCTTGATGCTCCAAAGTACAAAGTACATTTCTTTTGCATTTATCGCATGCCTATAAGGCCTATTTGAGTCTCCATAAGCTTAAGGGCTGGTCTTGTGCCGGTTGGCTAGACCAAACTTCGTCGCTTCAAAACTCACTTTTCTACCTCCTACAAGCTTCTCCAAGTTCTTTCAATGGTATCAAAGCTAGATCAAGATGGGTGACGGCTTTCCCTCAATGATTGAGAGGCTTGATCGACAGAACTACGCAGCTTGGCGAATCAGAATGGAGGCCTATTTGCAAGGTAGAAATCTTTATGGAATTGTAGCAGGTGATGAAGTTATGCATATTCCAAGATCCAAAGGAGGACCTACACAAGAGGAGATAGATAAGCTCACACTTTGGTGCACAAGGGATGCTCAAGCAAGGTCGTACATACTAAACTCTATCTCTCACTTTCTATTACCACATATTATAGGATGCAAAACATCTCAAGCGACTTGGGATGCCCTCGAGACTTTATTTTCTGCTAGTACCAAAGCAAGAAAGAATCATCTTTGGAACAAGTTCAACCAAATGAAGAAGACATCTAAACAAACCATCACAGAGTTTGTTACCAAGGTCAAGGAGGTTGCGGATTAGTTAGCATCCATTTGAGAGCTGATTGAAGAAGAGTTCATCATGAGGAAAATTCTCAACGGCATTCAAAGTGATAAGCAATGGAAATCTTTCATTATGACCTATGATCTCATCATGGATGTGCAAACTCCAGACTTCAACATCTTTCTTGGACAACTCTTCAATCAAGAGGCCAACAATAGCATAAAGGAAGGTAACTCCTATCATGGTAATTCAACTAGTGCTCTATATACAGATAAGAAGGATAAGAAGCAGAAAGGCAAGAAGAAGGAAGAAGATGAAGAAGAGACTTCGCAAGCCAACTTCACAAGCAAAAGCAAGTGGAAAGGGAAGAAGAAAGGACCAAATCAATACAAAGCCAAAGGCAGGAATGTTCAACCTTGTGCCATATGCAATAATAGCAACCACACCACTCATAATTTCTAGCTCAATGGGAAGACCCAGAAAGGAAGTGGAAGAGGTGGATATGGCAACAATAGAGGCAGAGGTGGACACAACTTCAACAATAACAATAGAGGCTATAATAGAAGGGACTAAAAAAATTATTCAGAAGATCAATCACATGAAGACTCATTGCTTCTTATGAATCTAATCCATAAAGAAGGTAGAGAAGATAATCATTTGTTCTACATAGATTCAGGATGTTCAAATCATGTTGCAAGCAACATTGCTCTTCTATCTGATTTGGAAAGTCTAAAGCATAGACATGAAGCACAAACATGGGATGACACAAAGAAAAATGTGGAAAAGATTGGTAATGTCAAAGCTTGCAATGGCAGGACAAACATTGTGAGTGTTGGTGCATTTTACCCAAGCCTACATGCTTGATATGCTTGATATTATGATCATTTGTAAGTCACATGTGTAGTCATGTGAACACCTCTTGTAAAAGAGTACATTTTATCTCTTGTAATTGAAAAAAGAAAAAAGAAAAGGATGGCTTACCTCATCCATGATGTAAAAGCAAATTCATGGCTCTAACTACCTAAGACCACGAATTTTTGAGCTGAGGGAATATCTCCTAACTTTGGGGATCACTTTTAGGTGGAGGCATTTGAATTCGAATTCAAAACTCCCTCCAAGAATAGCTATAAAAAGAGCAAGAAGGAAGAGGCGATTAGCAAGCCTTGTATGTGACCATTTCATGTCATTTTGTAGAGATTGAAGAGCTTACTGCATAGCTCTATCATTCTACTCCCATTGTGCAAATATTCATTGCCAATGTGGTTGTAATCATATGTGAATCTATACATTTATCATTATCTACTTCTCTGTTTTGTTCTCTGCTATACTCACTCAGAGCAGTAACTTCAGAAGGTCATATCTCGAGTTCTGCTCAATATTTTTCAGTGTTCTAATGTGCATTGGATAGCTCATATGCCTACTTTCTGCCTACAAATTTTCATGATCATTGGATTAATAATTTGGGAGATATCTGCATTTTACTACTCACTGGTCTATCTCTGCAGAGCCTCGAGAACGGTGGGCATGTTCTAGAAATTGACGAATCTTGTTCTCAATGCTCAGTACATTATTTGAAGTGTTTTAACTTGGATTGGGAAGCTTGATAAGTCTATTTGCTATGTCCAAAAGGAATTTATCTAATTCCTACCAGGTTGAGAGCACTGTTTAGTCTTTCTAGCAGGTGTATGTCCAAAAATAGCAAGTTTTGGGAGCTAGTCATTTCGCAAGTAGTCTGTCTTGAATTAAACTTTTGGGATACATGTTCCAAAGTACTTGGCTGATATTTTGGTGGATTTAGGAAGATCAAAGGGTCTACTAATCAACTCTGAAGTCTGAGTTGGCTGGTGTGAAGCTGGTTGTAGCAGCACCAACTCATCTTTGGATTGCATCCACCATCTCTCTTCACAGTGGTATCAGAGCATAGTCAAGCAACATGGGAGATGGATTTGCATCAACAATTGACAAATTGGATCGAAACAACTACCCGGCATGGTCTCTAAGGATGGAGGCTTACCTTCAAGGGAGGAATCTATATGGATTCATATCCGGAGATGAAACAATGCCAACCATGAGGAACAAAGGGCAACCATCACATGAAGAAGTGGAAGGACTTTCAAATTGGTGTTCGAAGGATGCACTTGCAAGGTCCTATATTCTAAACTCAATCTTTGATTTTCTTTTACCTCATGTCAAGGGATGCAAGACATTGAGAGAGACCTGGAATGCACTTGCTTCTTTCTTCTCTTCCAACACTCGAGCAAGGAAGAACCAATTGTGGATGGAGTTGACAACAATGAAGAAAAGCCCAAAGCAAAGTGTGATTGATTATGTCACAAAGATGAAGGAGATTTCCGACCAACTTGGAAGCATTGGAGAGGTAATTGAAGAGGAGCAAATCATTAGACAAATCATAAATGGAATCAAAGCAGACAAGTGGGAGTCATTCACATCAGCCATGGATTTATACATGGATATGCATGTACCCGACCTCAACACACTCATGGGCCAACTCTTCACTCATGAAGCAAAGGTTAGCAAAGGTGGTGAGTCCTCAAGAGGTAATCAAACTTTTGCCTTATATTTTGATAAAGCTAAGGTCAAGGAAAAGGCAAAGAATAGGAAGAATGAAGATGAAGGTAGCTCTTTCCAAGCAAACTTTCCAGGTATAGGAAGAGCTAGAGGAAGAGGCAGAGGTGGAAAGCAAGGCAAGGGGAGATTCCAATCATCTCAACCTTGCAATATATGTGGCTTATCTAATCATACTACTGAAGAATGTTTCAGGAACCCCAAGAACTCAAGAGGAAGAGGATTCAATAGAGGTGGCTATGGATCAAATAGAGGCAGATACAATGGAGGCTACAACAACAACTACTACTACAACAACAATTACAACAACAACAACTATTAAAGTGGCCATAGAGGAAGGCGAGACTACAATAACTATGCAGAGGACCAAATTCAAGAAGATTCATTATTGATTATGAATCTATCAGTGAAGAACGGTAAGGATGATGATCACATATTTTACATTGATTCGGGATGCTCAAACCATGTAGCAGGAAATATGGCTTTACTTTCTGATTTGGAAGATCCTCATAACAAGCATGAAGTGCAGACAGGAGATGACACAAAGCACTCAGTGGAGAAGATAGGTAATGTGAAGACATCAGATGGCAATATGAACCTCTTAAGCAAAGTCTTGTATGTCCCTACAATTACCAAAAGTTTAATAAGTGTTGGACAGATTGTTGAAAAAGGATTGCAGGTTAGATTCAACCGATTTGGAGCATATGTTGAAGACCCAAGGCAAGGCTCTAGAAGTATTGCCAAAGGGGAAAAGACAGGAAGGCTCTTCACTTTTGAAGTGGAAGATACAAAGAACATAGCTTTGTTTAGCTATGGATCTCAAACTCTTACAGAGTTGGAGATATGGCACAAAAGGCTTGCTCACATTGGTGAGAGGACACTCAAACAAATTTGCAGGGACCAAAGTGTACTTGGTTTGCCTAATATCACAAGGCAACACATGATTTATAAGTGTGAAGCTTGTCAACTCGGCAAGGCTCATAGAAAACCTTTCAATAAGAAAGGATATATGTATCAAAATCCTTTGGATCTAGGGCACACGGATGTATGGGGTCCAAGTAAGGAGCCATCAATATTAGGCTCAAGATATTATGTGTCTTTCATAGATTATTGTAGCAGGTGGACCATTCTGTTTTTCATGAAGCACAAGGATGAAGTGTTTAATTGCTTCAAGAAGTATATTGCTCTTGTTGAAAACCAAACAGATAGGACTTTGAAAAGACTCGGATCAGATGGTGGAGGAGAATACTTCTCTTCTGAATTTGATGCCTTCTTGCATGAAAGAGGCATTAAAAGGGAAGTCACTACAAGGTATACACCCGAACTCGATGGTGTAGCAGAGAGGAGGAACAGAGCTATTGTCGAAGCTACAACGTCCATGCTCAACGAAAAGGGATTGCCAAACTACCTATCGGCAAAGGCTGTGTCTACAGCCACATATCTCATAAATCGACTTCCATCTAAGTCACTAGATGGAAAAACTCCATATGAAGTGTGGAATGGAAGAAGACCTAGTCTAGAGCATTGTAAAATCTTTGGATGCTTAGCCTATGCTCACATTCCTTCTCAAGTAAGAGGGAAATTGGATCCCAAGGCAGAGAAGTGCGTATTCATTGGTTATGACCAAAACCAAAAAGGATATAGATTGTACAATCCAACCAATAAAGGATTTTCTGTGAGTAGAGATGTAATTTTTGATGGAAAAAAATCATGCTTTGATGATGACAGGAAAGTGAAGCTTCCATATGACTTGGATGAAGATTTTCCATCACTTCAACCAAAAGAGCCAAAGCAGATTGAAGAAAGTGATTTGGAGATTGACCTAGAAGGCTTGGAAAGACTAAAGCTATGGAAGAACAAAGGTAAAGCAAAGATGCAGGATGCTACATATGGACCTGAGAGCTCACATCAACCACTTAGAAGGTCTTCAAGGAAGAAGAAGAAACCAGAGAGGTTAAGCTATGATACTTCTTTGGTCACCAAGCACTCAATCTACATTGCAAAGGATTCAACCAATGAAGAACCTACCACATTCGAAGAAGCACAAAGCAAGAAAGCTTGGAGAGATGCAATGGATGAAGAAATGGAACACTTGGGAGCTTGTACCTAACAAGCCATCTATGAAGGTAATTAGATCTCGATGGATATACAAAATCAAGAGGAATCCAGATGGAAGTATAAATAGACACAAAGCAAGGTTAGTTGCTAAAGGGTTTGCTCAAACCCATGGTATTGATTATGAGGAGACTTTCTCTCCTGTTGCAAAAATGCCTACAATTAGGGTTCTCATTAGTCTTGCTTCATCTAGAAATTGGAAGCTCTATCAACTTGATGTAAAGAATGCTTTCTTGAATGGATGGATTTCTGAGGAAGTGTATATGGCACAACCTCTTGGATATGAGGATGAACATCATCCTAACTATGCATGCAAACTAAAGAAAGCTTTGTATGGATTGAAGCAAGCTCCAAGAGCTTGGAATTTCAGATTGGTGACTTATTTACAGGACCAAGGATTCAAAGCTAGCAAAGCGGATACCTCTTTGTTCATAAAGAGGAATGGATCTGAAGTGATCTATTTATGTGTGTATGTTGATGATATTATTATCACAGGCAATGATCTTAAAGGAATCAAACAGGTTAAGACTCAAATGAAGGAGGAGTTCAAAATAAGTGACCTCGGACCACTCACTTATTTTCTTGGATTGGAGTTGATCTACACAGATTCAGGTATATACATCACACAAAGGAAGTATGTGCATGACATGCTCGTCAAGTTCAAGATGGAAAATACCAAGTGTGAAGGTACACCTATGGAGCAAAATCATAAGCTTAGTGCTTATGAAGGAGAGCCAAATGAAGACATCACAAGCTATCAAAGCTTGGTTGGAAGTTTGAACTATGCAACACTGACAAGGGTGGATATATGCTATAATGTTAGCATATTGAGTCAGTTTATGCATAAGCCGAGAAGACCACATATGGAAGCAGCCAAGAGAGTCCTCAAGTACCTAAAGGGGACCATGAATGAAGGTTTGTTTTATTCATATACTTTAGATATTGAGCTAAAGGTCTACTCAGATGCAGATTGGGCCGGATCTAGAGATGATAGAAGAAGCACATCTGGGTATATATCATTTGCAGGTTCAAAAATCATTTCTTGGTCATCGAAGAAGCAACCAACCGTGGCATTATCTTTTACTGAAGCCAAATATAGATGTTTGGCTAATGCAACTCAAGAAATCATGTGGCTAAAGTCCTTGTACGCAGATCTTGGACTTCATTCTTCAACACCTCACATTTTTGGTGACAATACAAGCTCACTACAGCTTGCAGCTAATCCGGTATACCATACTAGAACCAAGCATATTGAAGTCCACTACCATTATGTAAGGGAGAAGCTAATGAGCAAGGATATTTATCCTATCTCTCTACAGATATGCAATGTACAGACCTGTTGACTAAAGCTCTTGATGGTACAAAGATAAGTAGATTCAAGTTGATGATTGGCTTGCAAGAAATCAAGGACAATTGAAGACTTATTTGGAGGCCAAGCATGTTAGGCTTGAGGGGGAGTTGTTGGTGCATTTTACCCAAGCCTACATGCTTGATATGCTTGATATTATGATCATTTGTAAGTCACATCTGTAGTCATGTGAACACATCTTGTAAAAGAGTACATTTTATCTCTTGTAATTGAAAAATGAAAAAAGAAAAGGATGGCTTACCTCATCCATGATGTAAAAGCAAATCGTGGCTCTAACTACCTAAAACCATGAATTTTTGAGCTAAGGGAATATCTCCTAACTTTGGGGATCACTTTTAGGTGGAGCCATTTGAATTCGAATTCAAAACTTCGTCCAAGAATAGCTATAAAAAGAGCAAGAAGGAAGAGGCGATTAGCAAGCCTTGTACGTGACCATTTCATGTCATTTTGTAGAGATTGAAGAGCTTACTCCATAGCTCTATCATTCTACTCCCATTGTGCAAATATCCATTGCCAATGTGGTTGTAATCATATGTGAATCTATACATTTATCATTATTTACTTCTCTGTTTTGTTCTCTGCTATACTCATTTAGAGTAGTAACTTCACAAGGTAATATCTCGAGTTCTGCTCAACATTTTTCAGTGTTTTAACGTGTGTTGGATAGCTCATATGTCTAGTTTTTGCCTACAAATTTTCATGGTCATTGGATTAATAATTTGGGAGATGTCTGCATTTTACTGCTCACTGGTCTATCTCTGCAGAGCCCCAAGAATGGTGGGCATGTTCCAGAAATTGATGAATCTTATTCTCAGTGCTCAGTCCATTATTTGAAGTGTTTTAACTTGTATTGGGAAGCTTGCTAAGTCTATTTGCTATGTCCAAAAGGAATTTATCTAATTCCTACCAGGTTGAGAGCACTGTTCAATTTTTCTAGCAAGTGCATGTCTAAAAATAGCAAGTTTTGGGAGCTAGTCATTTCGCAACTAGTCTGTCTTGACTTAAACTTTTGGGATACATGTTCCAAAGTACTTGGCTGATATTTTGGTGGAATTAGGAAGCTCAAAGGGTCTACTAATCAACTCTGAAGTCTCAATTGGCTGGTGTGAAGCCGGTTGTAGCAGCACCAACTCATCTTTGGATTGCATCCACCATCTCTCTTCATAGTGAGTAAGGTTCTCTATGTACCCACTATCACTAAAAACCTAATAAGTGTAGGCCAAATAGTCGAAAACGGCTTGCAAGTTAGGTTCACCCAATGTGGAGCTTTTGTGGAAGATCCATATCAAGGCTTCAAGAAGATAGCCAAAGGTGAGAAGCATTTTAGGCTCTTTACTTTTGAAGTAGGAGAAACCAAGAACATAGCTCTATTCACTTTTGTTGAAAGAGATGGATGGATACCTCAAGGAGGTGAAGTAGTACTGCTAAAACTTGCTTTGTACCAGCATTGATGCACTTTAGAGTTATAAAGTAGGCCCTTTTATCTTGCAAATGATGCCAAGAAAGTACCTATGTACTTTGGAGTTGATGCTTGAAACAATTAATCCAAAACAGACTAGTTTAAGAATAGCTAGTGTTGAAAGCTTGCTATTTTAGTCCATACACTGATTGGTTTTTTTACTCAGAGCTCGTAGTACAGTAACAATTGACAAAATTCCTTTCAGGGGAATTCAATTAGCTTAGATAGCTAATGATTGCAAATGGAATCATTTAAAATGATCAACTATGCTTTGAGAAATCATTTTAGCAAATCAAATCTTACCCCGAACTTTTTAGGGTTTAAGCAATAGATGACCAGTGAGCATTTCGAATACGATTTCTCCTAGATGCCTAAACCAAATGCCTTGAAATTTTGATAGCACTAACTATAGCTAGACTTTAAGCTAATTCCAACAAGTGAAATATTATGCAAAATGGTTGAGTATTCACTGAGATATGACCAGAAGAGGTTGACTGTTATGAGTAGTCATAGATGTTCAATGAGCTATATGTATTACAACACATGATTGTACAGAGTCATTGGCATTATAAAGATGCTCAATGATGTCTAATGGAGTGAGATATGGTGTGAGCTACTCAAGTTCTACAAATGATCAAGGAGAGAGCTCTAAAAATGAGGCACTCCCCCATGAGTTTTACAAGACCTTTTTATAAGTATTTCTTCTAAGTTTGAATTTTGAATTCAAACTTGGCTCCAATCAAAAAGTAACTCCTCTCATTTAGGAGACATTCCCTCATCTTGAATTGGTAGCTAATATTCCTCCTAACTCCACGAGTAATAAGATTTTACAAGATTCTCCAAGTATTTAATGATTTACAATGGTAAATGATCAAGTAGTTACAAGCTATAGTTCACATGAATCATCAAGCGCTTCCACACAATGTCTTCCATGCTAAGCCAAATGTATATGCTTGTACATTTGCACCAACAACTCTCCCTCAAGCTAAACATCTTGGCTTGCATTGCTTCTTCAATCTTCTTGAATATCCTATAATCCAATCATGGTTTTAAACCTGCAAAGTTTAGTACCATCAAGTGCTTTGGTTAACAAATCACCACACTACATATTTGTAGATACATATGCTAGTTGAATCTCTTTGCTCAAGAGTTTCTCTCTAACATAGTGACAGTGCACCTCTATATGCTTAGTTCTTGCATGATAGATGGGGTTGGCTGCAAATTGCAAAGAACTACTATTATCACCGAAGATCATTGGTGAATGAGTGTGAAGTCCCAAATCTCAGTAGAGCAATCTAATCCAAACAACTTCTTGTGTAGCATTTGCTAATCCCCTCTATTCACCATTGTTGAAGATAGAGCAACAGTTGGTTGCTTCTTAGAAGACCATGAGATGGGCTTATCACCTGCAAAAGATAAATAGCCAGAAGTACTTCTTCTGTCATCCATACATCCTGCCCAATCTGCATCTGAGTACAACTTTATATCCAAATCTGATGTGTATGGGAAGTAAAGACCTTGATTTTGAGTACCTTTGAGGTACTTCAAAATTCTTTTAGCAACTTTCAAGTGAGGTGCTCTAGGTTTATGCATGAATTGACTCAGAATACTTACTCTCATATGTCAATCCTTGTTAATGTTGCATAGTTGAGACTTCCAACTATGCTTTGATAACCTGCAATGTCTTCAAGAAAATAACCTTCATGGGCACTTAATTTATGATTTACCTCCATAGGGGTGCTAGCTACTTTTGCATCCTCCAAGTGGAACTTCTTCAACATGTCCTGCACATATTTCCTTTGAGTGATGTAGATTCTAGATCTAGTGTATACTAACTCAAGTCCAAGAAAATATTTCAAAAACCCTAAGTCACTGATCTTAAACTCCTGCATCGTCTGGCTTTTGATTTCTTTGATGCCATTGGGATCACTACTTGTGAGAATGATGTCATCCACATATACACATAAATATATCATTTCTGAATTACTCCTCTTGATAAATAGATAAGAATCTGCCTTGCTCATCATGAATCCTTGGTCTTGAAGATATGTTGTTAATCGATGGTTCCATGCCCTAGGTGCCTGCTGCAAACCATAAAGAGATTTTTTTAATTTGCATACATGATTTACCTTGCTTGGATCTTCATAGCCAAGAGGTTGAGCCATGTAAACCTCCTCTGAAATCCATCCATTGAGAAAAGCATTTTTGACATCTAGTTGATACATATTCCAATTTCTAGATGCAGCTACACTTACCAATACTCTGACGGTTAGCATCTTAGCCATTGGTGAAAAGGTTTCTTCATAGTCTACTCCATGGGTTTGTGCAAAACCCTTAGCCACAAGCCTAGCTTTGTACGTGTTTATGGATCCATTTGAGTTCATTTTGATTTTGTAAATCCACCTAGGACCAATTACCTTCATTGATGTTTTCTTGGGTACTAGCTCCCAAGTGTCATTCTCTTAGAGTGCTTCTATTTCTTCATTCATAGCCTCCTTCCATTTTGATTTGGTACTTGCTTCTTCATATGAAGAAGGTTCTTCAAGTCATAAATCCTTAGAAAGATAAATAGAATGCTTAGTGACTAATGAAGTATCACACCCATATCTAATTGGCTTCTTACTTTCTCTTTGTGATCTCCTTAGGGCTTGGTTGGATGACTCAGGTATGTCCTCCAACATCTTCATCTTGACCTTTCCTTTTGATTTCCATGCTCTAAATTCTTCCAAGTTGATGGTGTCCTCATCATCTGATTTGATGTCTTCAATTGTGTTTGGCTCCTCCTTGGTGAGGCTTGGAAATTCTTCTTCCAGGTCATAAGGCAATTTGACCTTCCTGCATTCACTTTCAAACCAAGAGTCATTCTCATCAAACACAACATCTCTACTGACCATAAATCCTTTGTTGGATGGATTATAAAGCTTGTACCCCTTTTGATTTATATCATACCCTATGACAATGCATTTCTCTGCCTTAGAGTCTAGCTTACCTCTAATTTGAGATGGAACATGCACATAAGGAACACATCCAAATATTTTGCAATGTTCAAGTGATGGTCTCCTACCATTCCATGTTTCATAGGCGGTCATCTCATCAAGGTACTTAGAGGGTAACCTATTAATAAGATAGGTGACAGTCGACACAGCCTCTGCCCACAAATAATTAGGAAACTTCTTTTCATTTAGCATAGATCTAGATGCTTCCACAATCAATCTATTCCTCCTCTCTGCTACTCCATTTTGCTCAAGAGTATATCTACTTGTTATCTCTCTCTCTCTCTCTCTTGATACATTTGTCTTGCAAAAATGCATCAAACTCATTGGAGAAGTACTCACCTCCTCCATATTACCTTATCCTCTTTAAACTCTTTCCTGTTTGATTTTCCATAAGTGCAAGATACTTTTTGAAACAATTGAACACATCATCCTTATGTTTCATGAAATACAAGATAGTCTACCTACTAAAATCATCAATAAATGGCACATAGTACCTTGAGCCTAAAATCGAAGGGTCCTTGCTTGGTCCCCACACATATGTGTGGAGAAGTTCCAAATAATCCTCATGCATATAGCCATTCTTTGTAAAGGGTAACCTGTGTGATTTACCAAACTGACATGCACCACATTTATAGATCATATGTTGCTTGGACACATTAGGTATTCCAAGTACAGATTGATCTCTACATATCTGCTTCAATGTTCTCTCACCAATGTGTCCTAGTCTTTTGTGCCATATCTCTAACTCAGACAAGGCTTGATCCTTATAATTATAAAGTGCAATGTTTTTGGTGTCCTCAAGCTCAAATATAAACAATCTACCTGTTTTCTCTCCCTTTGCAATTCTCCTGAATCCATGTTGGGGGTCCTCAGCAAAGGCTCCAAATTTATTGAACTTAACTTGCAAACCCTTTTCCACTATCTGTCCAACACTCATCAAATTTTTTGTGATAGTAGGTACATAAAGATCTCTGCGCAGTAGATGCTTATTCCCATCAAAAGTTTTGATATTTCCTACCTTGACAACTGAATGCTTAGTATCATCACCTATATGCACTTGGTGCTTTCCCTTGGGCTCTTCAAGATCAAAAAGGAGATCTATATTGCCTGCTACATGGTTTGAACAACTTGAGTCCATATAGAAGAGGTGCTCATCATTCATACCTTGTTTTGAGGTCATGTTCATAATGAAAAGAGAATCCTCTTGATCCTCTCTATAGTTGTTGAAGTCTTTTCTTGATTTGTATCCTCCTTGATAATTGTTATTGTAATTGTTGTTGTAGCCATGGTTATAGCCTTGATTATGGTTGAATCTTCCTCTTGATTATGAGTAGCCACCTCTTTGGAATCCTCTTCCTCTCTGGTTCTTGAAGTTCATATAGGACTCATCTATTGTGTGATTAGATAGTCCACATATATTGCATGGGGAAGAGTTGAAAGGTCTCCCCCTACCTTGCTTACCTCCTCTGCCCCTTCCTCTTGAATTCCTACCTACCCCTGCATAGTTAGCTTGAGAAGTAGCACCTTCATCTTCAAACTTTTTACTCTTTCCTTTATCCTTAGACTTTCCTTTACATTCCTTTTAGGGGAATTCGATTAGCTTAGATAGCTAATGATTGCAAGTGGAATCATTTAAAATGATCAACTATGCTCTGAGAAAGCATTTTAGCAAATCAAAACTTACCCCCAACTTTTTAGGAACTAACCAGTAGATGAATAGTGAGCACTTCGAAGACGATTTCTCCCTGAGGCCTGAACCAAATGCCTTGAAATTTTAGTACCGCTAAGTAGACTTTAAGCTAATTCCAATAAGCCAAAGATTATGCAAAATGGTTGAGTATTCACTGAGATATGACCAGAAGACTTTGACTGTTTTGAGTATTCATAGCAGAGAAGTAGACAGAGATGTTCAATGAGCTATATGTATTATAACACATGATTGTACAGAGTTATTGGCATTATGATGATGCTCAATGATGATGAACTGAGTGAGCTGTGTGAGCTACTCAAGTTGTACAAATGATCAAGGAGAGAGCTCTAAAAATGAGGCACTCCCCCGTGAGTTTTACAATACCTTTTTATAAGTATTTTTTCTAAGTTTGAATTTTGAATTCAAAATTGGCTCCAGTCAAAAACCAACTCCTTTGATTTAGGAGACATTCCCTCATCTTGAATTCGCCGCTAATATTCCTCCTAACGCACGAGTTATAAGCTTTTACAAGATTCTCCAAGGATTTAATGATTTACAATGGTAAATGATCAAGTAGTTACAAGCTAGAGTTCACATGAATCATCAAGTGATTCCACACAATGTCTTCCATGCTAAGCCAAATGTGTAGGCTTGTACATTTGCACCAATAACTTTTGGGTCTCAAATCCTAAGTGAGCTTGAAGTGTGGCATAAGAGAATTTCTCATGTGAATGAAAGAACCTTGAAGGATATATGCAGGGATCAAAGTGTTCTAGGACTCCCAAACATATCAAAGCAACACATGATCAACAGGTGTGATGCATGTCAGATTGGGAAGGCACAAAGACAGCCATTCAACCACAAAGGCTACATCCACAACAACTTATTGGACTTGGTACATACAGATGTATGGGGACCAAGTCAAGAACCCTCATTGACAGGATCAAGGTATTACGTCTGATTTATTGACGACCATAGTAGATGGAATGTTCTATACTTTATCAAGAGTAAGAATGAAGTGTTTGATTGCTTCAAAAAGTATCTAGCACATATGTGGAGAATCATATAGGTAGATCACTCACGAAGCTCAGATCTGATGGAGGGGGAGAATACTTCTCCAAAGAGTTTGATGAGTTCTTGTAGGATAAAGGTATCAAAAGGGAAGTGACTACCAGGTAATCTCCTCAACTAAATGGAATTGTCGAGAGGAGAAACAAGACATTGGTTGGATCAGCTAGAACAATGCTTGAAGAGAAGAAGTTGCCACATTATCTATGGGTAGAAGCTATTTCAACTGATAAATACCTTGTCAATACACTACCATCCAAATCACTTCAAGGTATGACTCCTTCTGAAGCATGGCATGGAAGAAAACCTAGTCTTGGACATTGCAAGGTTTTTGGTTGTTTAGCTAGATGAAAGGGCAAGAAAGGCAGTGTTTTTGGTTGTTTAGCTTATGTCCATGTACCATCACAAATAAGAGGTAAGCTAGATGAAAGGGCAAGAAAGGTAGTGCTTATTGGATATTATTCAACTCAAATGGGTTACAGGTTCTATAATCCTTCAACCAAGCAATTCACTACAAGTAGAGATGTTGTGTTTGAAGAACACAAGTCTTGGTATGATGAAGACAAACAAAAGGTAACTCTACCATATGATCTTGATTCTGATTCTCATCATTTAGGAAGCAAGCATGATACCTAGGTCTAGGATCCAAGAAGTGATACAGACAATGACCAAGATGAAAAGGAAAAGGATTACAAGCTATGGAAGTCAAGAGGCAAAACAAAGATGCAAGAGGTTGGAGAGTGCTCCAAGCAAGCACCTAAAAGATTAGCAAGAGAGAAGAAACAACCAAAAAGGTATGCATATGATTCCACATTTGTTACGAAGCATTCAATCTACTTGGCAAAAGACTCTATTTTAGAGGAACCCTCAGCCTATGAAAAGGCAAAGGGAAACCCTAATTGGGAAAAGGCCATGAAAGAAGAAATAGATGCATTGAAGGAGATGGACACTTGGAATTTGGTTCTAATGTCATCGAATCAAAAGGTAATTGGTTGTAGATGGCTATATAAAGTTAAAAGAAATTCAGATGGATCAGTTTGCAGGTACAAGGCAAGATTAGTTGCCAAAGGATGCTCACAAACTCATGGTATAGACTATGAGGAAACATTCTCACCAGTTGCAAAGATGACTACAATCAAACCATTGATAAGTGTAGCTCCTGCAAGGAATCAAAGACTCCTTTAACTTGATGTGAAAAATGCATTCTTAAATGGTTGGATAAGTGAAGAGGTATACATGTCACCACCACCAGGTTTTGAAAAGTTACAGACTTAAGTATCTCAAAAGTACAATCAACAAAGGTATATTCTATCCTTAATCTTCAAATTTGGATATCAAAATCTATTCAGATGCAGATTGGGCAGGAGCTAAGGATGATAGAAGAAGTACTGGTTACTTAGCGTTTGCAGGTTCAAAGCTAGTGTCATGCAGTTCCAAGAAGCAGCCAACATTTTCTTTATCCTCAACTGAAGCAGAGTATAGAGGTTTGACCATAGCAACTCAAGAAGCAATATGGTTAAAAGCATTGTATACAGATTTGGGACTTGTGTTGATATATTTATGTACTGATGTGTGTGAACACTCTAGGACCGCCGTGATACCTTTTTCCCTCTTTAGGAGGTTTTTTTTCCCCCGGATTGTATATACGTCTATTGCCCTAACGGGCTACTTCTCTTTGTACATTCTAGTGGTCATACATTCACTATTGTGTGTTGTGATCCAAGCTTCTTCTTCTTCCTTGTGCTATTCGTGTGCTTCCGCAGACGTCTAACTCCAACAATTGGTATCAGAGCAGGTCGCCACTTCATCTTGGGCATTGTCTTCAACTCTTCAGTTGCAATCTCAGAATCGCACGAAATTTGGTAAGCATAATCAAAGTGTTTGAGAGGTCAAAACTGCTTTTCTTTGTGGTGCCGAAATCACGATTTGAGCTCATTTCGGCCTCCAATTGCACTATCATACTGCTTGTGCAGGGTATTTCATCTTTTTGTGCCAAAGGTATATACCAGTTTTTGTTCGTCGATATAAGCGTCTCGAAGTCTGCTACGTGTTTAGAAAAATTTATTTAGGCAGTTCTATTCAACTTTTTGAGATACATTCAATTCTCTGCTTCAAGGTATTTTGATGTATTTCGTATGTTGGCTGTTGAGGATAAGTTGGACGGTACCAAATACCTATTATAGGCTTATATGATGCATCATGTATTGGTTGCAAAAGAACTATGGAATATCATGCAAGGTGTTGAAAGACAACCTGGTACACCTACGAATACAAGTTCTGCAAACACAGGTGTTGGAGATGATGGAGATGGTGTCGAAGATGATGATATTCTGCAGATTCCTGTTCATGTTGCTTTTTCTATTACACCTATTGCAGAGTAAATTTGTTTGGATGGCAGAGATGCTCAGGCACATGCATTGATAGCTTTATCTGTCAAACGTGCCATTATTCCTCATATTCACTCTTGCAAAATAGCTAAGGATGCTTGGGATACACTTACCACATTGTACAAGCCTAGGAATGAGGCTCGTTTTTCTTACCTCCAAAAACAATTGGAGAGTGAGCACATGAATGAAGGTGATTCTATGGACAATTTTCTTACAAAGATCAATAATTTGAAAGAACAGGTGATTTTTGCTTATGAAGTTATACCAGATAGCTCACTTGTGCAGACCATTCTGAATGGTCTTCCTGAATCATATCAGATTTTTGCTTTTACTCTTCGTTCGATGATAAAAGGCAATCCAACTGCCTTGTGATTTGAGGAATTAGTCTCTACTCTATTGAAGGAAGACTAGTCTAGGCAGAGCAGGTCTATTATGTGTGTTGCAAATCAAGCTTTCCTGGCTAGTCAGAGGGACAAAGGTAAATGGAGCTCTTCTACTAGTAAGCATAAATCTGCAAATGCTGCACATTCGAAGAAGGAAGACAAAGATGAGAAGAATTTAGAAAAGCAGAAATTGTTTTGTGAATACTGTAAAGAAAATGATCATGTCATCAAGAGCTCTCCAAAACTAGCTATTAAAGAGGCAAAGAAGAAAGAGTATGGAATGGTTGTTGCCAAGGCCTCTACACCAAAAGCAAAGTCTGCTAACCTTGTGCAGGAAGAAGAATGGGTGTTTACTACTATTTGCAATTTTGACCCATCTTGTCATGAGCAGTCCATGTCTGTAGTAGACTTAGATGTTTGGTACTTTGATAGTGGAGAGACGAAACATATTACCTCGCAGTGCAATTTCTTCTCTTCACTCAAGCCTGCCCCTATAGGGAATACTGTTACATGCGCCAACAACTCCTCCTATCCTGTTATGGGAGTTGGTAAGGTCATTTTGAATACTACTGATGGTAGTTCTTTCACTTTGTTAGATGCTTTGTTTCTATGACGGATCAAGAGCAATCTGTTATCAGTTTTTGCATTAGCCAAGATTGGCTTGGTTGTGAAATTTGTTGATGACAGATGTAGAGTTCATGATCTGTCAAATGGAAACGTAATTATTGCTTCTAGAATTTTATGTCGTGGGCTGTATAAGCTCATAGACTATGAAAGATCTGTAAATGATTTGGCATGTGTAGTACATGATTCTCAGGCTATGTCAGATGCAAAGCTTTGGCATGCACGCTTTGATCATCTGAAGTTTGCTAGTTTGCTACATGTGCAGAAAACTAAAATGGTGTCCTCTTTGCCCAAACTTGAGACACCCAGTAAACATGTATGTGAAGGCTGTATTTTGGGCAAAATGCAATGTTCTTCCTCTCCAAAAGATGGTTCAATTTGAGCTACTCAGAAAGTGCAGCTTGTCCATAGTGATGTATGTGGTCCTATGTAGACACCTTCTTTTTGGAACTATCTTTACTTCATGACTTTCATCGATGATTTTTCCAGGCATGCATGGGTATATCCATTGAAGGCAAAGCCCAAACTATTTACGTTCTTCAAATAGTTTCTGGTTTTGGCTGAAAATCTGTCAGCATGTAAAATGGGCACCCTCGGTTCTGATCGAGGGGGCAAATATAAGTCTTCTGACTTTAATGCATTTTTGGCTGAACGTGGGATAAAACATTAGTGTACAGTGCCGTATACACCTCAACAGAATGGAGTTATTGAACAAAAGAACAGGTCACTCATGGAGATGGCGAGGTGTATGGTCAAGAGTCAGGCTTTACCACATAGTTTCTGGCTTGAAGCTGTTATGTGTGCAGCATATGTATTGAACAGGTGTCCCACTAAAGCACTACAGTCTATCACTCCATATGAGGCTTTGCATGGTCACAATCCATCTATTGCACATCTGCGTGTTTTTGGTTGTCTGGTATATGCACTAGTGGTTGAACAACATCACACAAAATTGGATGATAAAGCAGTAAAATGTATTTTTGTTGGGTATAGTTCTGAAAGTAAAGGCTATCGTCTATATCATCCATAGACTAAACGCATTCTGGTTAGTCATGATGTTGTTTTGTGGAAGATGATATTCAGCCATTGCTTTCATGTACTAAGGAGACATATGTTAGCTCCAAAGACTTGTATGATACTTTGCTGCCTCTTTTTACAGGTGGACAATCTAGTGCTAGTCCTAATGAGGCAACTTCTTAGCCTTTGCAAGTTTCATGTGATAATGCAAATCATTCCATTTCTTATGCAACTTTACATGATGCACTTGTTGATGAGAGAGCTGATATTGAGCAGGCAAAAACTATGCCAAAATGGCTGGTGCAAACCTTGTGTGACAGCAAATTAGATGCACCTCTATCATATCGTACTCGATTAGGCTCGCATAGTGCCTCTTTTGCATCAAATTGCTATGCTATGGCTCCCTCTGGTCTCTATGATGAGACTGAACTTGTTTCGTTTGATGAAGCACAAAATTCTGAACATTGGATGGCTGCAATGCAATCTGAATATGATGCTATCATGAAAAATGGTACCTAGTCTTTATGTGACGTGCCTCCTGGCGAGAAGGCCATTGGCACTAAGTGGGTATACAAGTTGAAGCATAATCCTGATGGAACAGTTGATAGGTATAAAGCTAGGCTTGTTGCAAAGGGTTATGCACAAGAAAGAGGCATTGATTTTGATGAAACCTTTGCTCCTACTTGCCGAATGACTACTGTTTGTAGCATGTGTGCACTTGCAGCTCATCATGGTTGGAATGTACATCAGTTGGACATTAAAACAGCATTCTGAATGGTGACTTGCATGAAGAAGTGTATGTTTTTTAGCCTTGTGGCTTTGTGCAGAAAGGGCATGAAAACCAGGCATGTAGGTTAAAGAAGGCATTATATGGTTTAAAGCAAGCACCACGTGCTTGGTATGAAAAGATACATGCCTATCTCATTGCACATGGTTTTGAGAACAGTCCAATTGAAAGCACCTTATATGTTAAGCATGCTAATGATGTGCTTCTGATCATTGTGGTGTATGTTGATAACATGCTGCTCACTGTTCCTCATGACATGCATATTGCTGATTTTAAGGCTGATTTGGATGCTTCATTTGAGATGTCTGATTTGGGGCATTTGCATCACTATTTGGGCATTCAGTTTATGCAAGTTGATGGTGGAATGGCTTTGTGTCAAACAAAATATATTGGCACATTATTGCAATGTTTTGGCCTTGAAGATTGTAAGCCTATTGCCACTCCTACGAAGACAAGTTTACGATTGAGTCTTCATAATGCTGGAGATGCATTTGATGCTGTTCTCTATCAACAGGTTGTTGGATGCTTGATTTACTTATGCATTACTTGGCAAGATATTCAGTTTGATGTCTCACAGATGAGCAGGTTTATGCATTGCCCAGGTGTCAAGCATTGGCAGGCGGTTAAGAGCATCTTTCGCTACTTGAGTGGTACCCAACTACTTGGATTGTTTTATCCCAAGGGGGGATCACTACCGCTAGATTTGCATGCTTTTTCTGATAGTGATTGGGCTGGTTGCTATGACACTCGTGTGTCCACCAGTGGTTTTTGCTTCATGCTTGGTAGCTCATGTATATCCTGGTTGAGCAAGAAGTAGCCTACTATGGCCACTTCCAATTGTGAGGCTGAGTATAGGGCAGCTTTCATAGTGACTATTGAGTGTGTGTGGCTCAGACGCCTTATGGTTGATTTGGGTGTTGGTCAATCTTCTACCACCACCATCTTCATTGAAAGTCAGAGCACATTGGCAATTGCGAGGAACCCTGTGTTCAATGCTCGCACTAAGCACATTGAGGTGCATTATCATTATGTCAGGGAGAGGTTCTCTGTTGGGGAGATTAGCTTGGCATATGTGCCCATGCAGGAGAACATTGCAAACCTTTTCACAAAGCCTCTGCCTAGGGAGAAGTTTGAAGCTTTTCGCAAAGCTTTGGGCTTACTTCCTTTTGTGGATTGATTCCACATAGCTTGGCACTTCCTTATACATGAGTGCGAGCTCCTTGTTCACCACATCACCCCCAGGGGGGATTTGTTGATATATTTAGGTAGTGATGTGTGTGAAAACTCTAGGACCACCGAGGCACTTTTTTCCCTCTTTAGGAGGTTTTTTCCCCCCAACTTGTATATATGCCTATTGCCCTAACGGGATACTTATCTTTGTACATTCTAGTGGTAACACTTTCAGTATTGTGTGTTGTGCTCCAAGCTTCTTCTTCTTCCTTGTGTTGTTCATGTGCTTCCACAGATGTCTAACTCCAACAACTTGTAAGTTCCATGCATCTAGTGGAAAACCCTATTTTCCATGGAAGAACCAAACACAAAGAGGTTCATTACCACTTCATCAAAGAGAAGCTCATGACAAAGGAGATTGACATTTCTTTGTTCCTACTGAAAATCAAGTAGCAGATATGATGACGAAGTCACTTGATGGAATATAGCTTTGTAGATTCAAAGCTATGGTAGGTATTCTACCTATTAGAGAATGAAGGCTCAAGCATACTTTAGCTAAAGGGGGAGCTATTGGAACATCAAGCTTACACTATGCTTGAGGTGGATTTGATCTACATCAAAAACTATCTCCCGGATCGAAATTATAGGTCCACTCCTATTCTTGCTATAATGTCATGACTAGGCATTCAAGATAGTGCAACTTGTGTTACTTGAAGATTTCCCTTGACCAATTGTGTTCAACTCCATGTGTATTGGCTTCAAGTGCTGGGTATACGGACATAGCTTCAGTGGTGCATGATGCCTACTAAAAATGCAAATGTGTATGATGTAGGTGTGAGCAGGTATATGTATAAGAGTGTGTGTGTGTATGAGAGGGAGGGTTGTGTGAGAGAGTGGAAAGGATAGGGGTACGTGTGGGGGTGAAAGGAAGCAAGTGAGAGAGTGAGGGTCGACCTTTGGGGTTGGTATTGGTTTGCATATGTATTTGGGTTTTTCTCTCTTCCTCTTCTACAGTAATATTTGAGTATGATTGTGGACTTAGAAGAGTACAAATAGGCCGATTCCGAGTGATTTGGGATAAACCAGAAGTGTATTTCCACATCTTTTTCGTGGGCTTAGGACCTAACATTTTGGCAATCCTATTGGAGAGTGCTTGGCACGTCTCTATGAGTGAGTGCCATAGGTTCACCTAGCGCCACACGTTGGCTGAGCACGTATACCCAGGGACTAGTACATGGGCGAACAGAGTTTGTCCTCAGGGAGAACTCTAACACAAAGAGAAGAGCGAGTTGCTCGGAGAACCAAGGCTAGAGAGAAGCAGAGACAGAGATTGTATGAACAGTCCTCAAGCAGTCGTAAATAAATTGAGGAAAGGAAATTTTATCGGAGAAGAGTTACTTCTCAAGTAAGGAGGCTCGAGGGAATCCTTAACCGAGGACATTGATTTTTTGGGAGCGTAGTGATATCGATATCTACCCGCTATTTGAGATGGCTTACCGTATATTGGTTCATTTGGGGAATTTTTCCAAGTTCATAGGTGTATGGGATGAGGACCCGGACAACTTTATTTAGCTTTTTGAAGTGACTTACAAAGCTAACGAAGTCGTTGAACAAGCCCAAAGATTGAGAATCTTCTCGGCTACTCTCTGTGACGAGGCAGTCAACTGGTACAAGAACTTGATATCGCAAAAGTGAGAAACCTATCAGATGCCTAAAGATGCCTTCTTGGCAAGATCTAGAAGACAAGGTGTAGCTCAGTGATGAATAGCACCTCCTTTAATGTCAATCCGGGGAGACGTGAGGATGGTATGATGACCTCGAGCAAGTGAGGGCACAAGTGCATGAGTGAGAAGCACACAAACATGCAAACACATACACACACACGTGCACACACAGCAAGAACAAAGAGGAAGACAATGGAGTTCTTTTAGATTACTTTCAAAATGCTCATACAAGTTCAATTCAATCACAAGCTCTCCCCAAAAATGAGCTCTCTAGCTCTATTTATAGTTTTTCACTAGCTTTTGGCCCTGTCCAGACCTAGTGTCCGACTTAGTTAAAAATTAGGTTCTAGGGCCTATTTGGAGGTTCAAACGGAGTCTAAAAAATGTGAAAACTGATAGGGAGGTACTTCTAAAGCTCCTCAAGCTCAAGGACTCCTTCGCTTGCACAAAATGGAGCTGCCAAAATATGAAATGGTATTTACAATGGTTTTTAGTGATGAAAATCACTATTTTTGTAGGGATTTCTTCTAACATTTTGACATACATTTCTTGGAGCTCCCTACTTGCTCCTTCTTCCTGTGTGCCCAACTCTTTGATGCATGAAAAATTTAAATGGCCTACTTGCCAAATCTTCTTTGACTACTGTGTCTGCTTGTGCTTTCTCTTCGCTCCGACTCCCTTCGTAGGCTTCCTTGTCTTGTGAGTCCTTCAGTTCCTTGACTACTGCCAACACCCCCCCCTCTCTCGCGTGTGTCGTCTCTGACAGACCCTTGTCTAGCTGTGCGTTGGACATAATATTGAACCACATCGGAAGCAAGGTGGTGTTCTTCTAATCGTAGCCCCCGTGCTAGGTCTGTTAACAATGCATCCCAATCGACTGGACCTGGGACGTCTGGATGGGGCACCCGTAATTGATCTGAGTAGATGGTCCACTCCATAGCGAATAGTTGGAGGAGATGTGAGGGCTTGGGTACAAATATTTCTGAGTGATATTCCCAGAACCCTGTGATGAACATCTCCTCGAACGTCTGCTTGAAGCATGCTGGGAGGTATTTTATTCTTGCGTGCCAGGCATATACTACCTTTATTGAGGGGGTAGTGCTCATGTCATATACCAGATCTTGGTTGCCTGTAGTGAAGCCAACTCCTAAAAAGTGGGGGTCCTTGATATTCTTGAATGTCCTGAATGTGATGAGCATTAATTCAAAGATCTTCATGCACATCTGTGCCATCACATCAGGGGTGTTCCATAGGCGAATGCTCCAGTGACGGATTGTAGAACTCATGTAAGCAATAGTAGGAGGTCCTTGTGGAGGTGCTAGATAGACATAATTTAACCACTTTGCACAAACTTTGACGTTCTTTACAGCAATGGTAAATATCATTGGACCCAAATTGTGTGGCAAAGGTTGGAGCCTTGCCACATCGTCGTTGAATCTCTGCGTTGTAATCTGCCAGGAGTACACAATATGGCACATACAGATCGTCGTTGATGCCTATCCATCTATGATGAGACATACTGCGGAAATACTCTGACTTTATGGTGGTGTCTTCTAATTTTGCCATTGATTGGATTTGGATTGCCACTCGATCTTCATGGGTTTTCGCTGTCTTTTCGAGTGTCTGGAGCCATTCGGGTACTTCGACTTCCAAGGTGTCTATTCCTTTTGAGGTTTGTTGACCTCCTGGCATCGGCATAGGAACATATGGTTCCTCATACGATTCGTCCACCTCAATGGGTACCAATTCATCTGGCTCTGGTTCTACAACTGGAGAGGGCTGTCTTTCATATTCCAGTAACTTCTTCTGCAATTCTGCCACCTGCTCTGTTAATGCCTTTACTTCCTCTGAAGTCGTGGTTGTTTCTATGACTTTGGGTTGTGCCTCCTGTTCCCTGAGCTGGCGACGTAGTGCATCCCGTTCCTTTTCCAAATCGTCATGTGCTTCTAATAGATCTGCATAGCTTTCCAAGATTGTCTTCATTGTTTGTGAGGGGACTGCTTCGAATTGTTCTGGGTCGATTTCGTGGGGAGATCCTTCCATGGCAGCTTCCAGGTTTTCTTCGTTTTGCTTCTGCAGACGCTTCTTTTCTTCAAGGGTGGTAGCCATGTGTTTTTTGAGTAGAGTCAGATTACGCCGGACTCTTAGATTATCTGCTTGGTAGACTTCTAGTAAAGCTTTGAGTTGTTTGACACCTGGCGCTTGTGATGGTTGGGGTGTCTCCAAGAGGGTTTGATGAGCTTGCTCGAGTGTGGTGTAACATTGATTGAGGTCTGCATTTTCTTCTTCTATAATTGTAAGCCGTCTCTGTAGTTGTTGATGATTCATAGTCAGTTGATGATGACGGTCTTCGAGAGCCTGATACTCACTCTAAAGTTGATACACACATTGATGTAATGCCATGAATATACTATTTACATTAAACGATGCAGGGAAAGATGAAGATGCAGGGGGAATGGGGAAGGGGAAGGGAGTTGTGAATGTTGTGGAGTCAAGTGGTGAGGTAGGTGGAGGGGGTATGGGAGATTGAGGCTGCGTGGGGGGAGGGAGTGGTGTTGTGGCTGGTGATGTTTCCATTGTGTCGATTGTGTGTGTGACTGTGTAGATGGGGACAGTGGGTGGGGTGGATGTGATATTTGTGAAGAGTGTTGTGAAAGTGGGCATGGTAACTCCTCCGAATTGGATGCTAGGAGAGAGAGGAATTCCCATGACGAATGTGGTAGTGGCAAAAATAGGCGTGGTAGTGCCAGGTGGTGAGGTGACTTGTGTAGTGAGAGGTGAGGTGGGTGGTGAGAGTGGTTCCACCTGATGTTCTTCCGTTTGTGTGTTACCTCCTGGTTCTGATACATTGATGTGGATTTGTTTGCCAGATCGCATGGGGCGAGTAGGCACTCGTTTCTCAAATCGATGAATATAAGCCATGGCTGCATGAACAGCCTCATCTAAACCTACCGCGTCAGCGTGCAGGTTCATTGATTCAATAAACATGTCATCCACACCTTCCTCGGCTAACATTTGGCTCATGATCATCTTTCCTGTCTCGAGCGACAGTTTGTGTTGTTCTTGGACTCGCTTCATGGTTTTGTATAATCTTTTTATTTGGGCCGAGTATGCCGGGGCACTTGCTAGTTCTGAATGTTCGTCATATTCTTGATCATACTCCTCGTTCGCTTCTTCTTCTTTTGTCTCTTCTTCATCCTCTTCTACTTCTACTACTCCCGGTTGGGTCGGGGCTGAAGTTGTAGTAGTGGGTTGTGGTCCTTGGGTCTGCTCTGCTTCTGTCTCCAGGTTAGACTCATTGATCAAACGGGCAATTTCTTCATCTATCAAATCAGCAAGGGTGTAACCTTGTGGGAACTCCAAGTCCGATGGAATCCGCGAGAACACCAGATTGGGTCCTTCGGCGCTTGGTCTGGGTAGGCGAATGGTAAATGGTCGGACACATCGCGTTTGTGGAGGGGTCACCTCTGGTGTGGTGGTGGCTCCCCTTGCTTGGGCACATGGTAATTGAACTCCCCCTCTCATCTTCTTCGATGGAGGACCCGCCGTTGATAGCCGTCTTTGGAATTCTTGGGCCCTGGACCATACTAGTGCTCTTTGAATGGGCACGTCGTACGCTAAGCATCTGTAAATTATTTTTGTCAAGGCATAGCATCCATGAAGCACATTCTTCTGTTTCTTATTCCATCGTTGATGGGCTAGGTGGATCTGATCGATGATCCAATGTGGTATATTGA
This sequence comes from Ceratopteris richardii, assembly GCA_020310875.1. Taxonomy (NCBI): domain Eukaryota; kingdom Viridiplantae; phylum Streptophyta; class Polypodiopsida; order Polypodiales; family Pteridaceae; genus Ceratopteris; species Ceratopteris richardii. The sequence continues at coordinate 74,860,444 of CM035412.1, read as the reverse complement.
TGGTGAGATTGTTTGTCTCCGCCAAGTACAAGCTGAACCATATCTTTTTTGGTGGCATAGTGAAGCGTTCTTGGGCGGGAAAAGCAAAATGCTGCATGATCGTTCGTAGGTGGAGAGCAATGGTAGGTGTCATTGCTACCATGTCCTTCAATTTATTGAGATCCTTATGCTTCATCCTGCCTGGAACCAATGTTTCTTTCTCAGTGGGAATATGCATACCTTGCATGTTCAATGCTTCCCGTACCAAATTGAGGGTCAGTTTGAATCTCTTGAGTTCATGGCCTGGCAACAGTGAGGGTAGCACAAAAGTACTATCGCCTCCCTTGGCCCTGCTAGGAGTGATGGTACTGATAAAATAGGAGCAGCGTAGGAAATTTGGCTTAGGCAAATGTGCCCTGAAATAGCTATCCAAGCCTGCTTTGGTCCATACCGATCGCATTACTTCTACATTCTGATATTTCTCAAATTCGCGAGTGAAGAAATGGTAGCATCCCCATTTGCCATTGAACTCAATTTCTGCTTCCCAGAAGTAGGTGCCATCACCCAATGGCCCTGCGACATCACTAAACCAATGAGCGTGTTTCCCCACTTGAGAAGTGTGTCCCTGAGGAGGGTCCTGAATAGGGAGCACATGCACCGCTTGAAGTTCTTGAGGCCTCTCAGTGAGTTGGGGTTCAAGGAGGAGGGCTTCAATGTCCACAATCTGTGCGCTAGACCCTGCCTGGGAACTGGTGCCTCCGGTTTCTGCCATGTTACAGCTTCCTTGCTAGTTCTGTGAGAATATAGAAGCAGGCGTTAACATTGTAAAGGACAAGTTAGAACAATTTTTGTCCATATTAACGTGAGGTGAATGATGAGTTAGTTGATCAGTGAGTGCTCAATGATTGTGTGTGTTGTTAATCCTATGAGCTAAGTGAAAAGATGCAGTTAGTAGGTGGAGAGGAATGTACAAATGGGATCGGGGGGTTTATTACAAGCTTTTGGCTGCCAAACACAATGAATGACTTTATGTTTTGGTTTTGTGGAGACTCTGGAGGGCTTTATGAGGGTGTCTGCTTGGAAATGAGTCTGTATAGGGGCCCATTTGCAAGTGATTCCGCCCGTGCTCATGTGTAAATGTGTGTTTGTGTGTGTTGAATGAGTGGGCATCGGCTCTTTGAGTGAGTGAACCTTGTCATGTATGGTGTGATTTGTATGTGACTAGTTGAGCCTGTAAGCAAGCCTTAGGCACCCAAATTTGTCTTGATTGTGGGCCAGCCTTCATCGACTTCTTGGGTACCCAGATAGATTTCACTTTCACAAAAGAATTTTTGGGAGTCTTCTTATTAGTATCATGTCATTGATTACTAATAGGAAGTTGAGATAGTTGTTGTGGCTTGACCGCAATAGGACACTCGCCTTTCTGTACCCACACTTGTTTCAATGGTTGAGACATCCTGCTTCGCACGTTCCTTTGGCCTCCAGCATAGGTAGTCTTCAGTAATTGATCTGCCTTTGGTTGCTGCCTCCCTCTGGCCTTTGGAAAAGAAGGGAGTTCCGTTGAGTCCTTGACTTCTTTATTGAAATCATCATTCCTCTGCATCACATAGCTTTGGACAAGAATAGCATTGTCAACTTCATGTGTACCCTTGGAAGGACCAGGAGTCTGTGCCTTTCCTAGTTCCTTGAGTGCTCCATTATCTAACTCAACTGTAATTCGACTATGATTTACCCATACCTGAAAAAGTCCACTTCTTAGGTTCAGGTTGACTGCATGATCATAGATCCAGTCTTGACCCAAGACTAGAGGCTCAGTGAGATCCTCATCTTGACACACTAGTACTTTAATTGTCATTAAAACGTCTTGAATGTAGAGGGGAAGTTCCACCTCGCCTATGCAAGGGGTTTCCACACCTCCCAATCCTATGAGATATGCCTCTATAGGATTGACTTTTAATTTCAATTCTTGACAGTAAGAGAGTCTCACCGCACTAGTGGCTGCACCCGAGTCAATCAATGCCCGTGCAGTCCTTGCACTCTTCCCTTGTCCTATCTCCAAGGTTACAAAAGGACGTCGGTCAACTATTCTATGGGGGCTTACACTTGAGACTTCACACATAGCCATATGATATCCTGGGTTTGCATAGTCATCTATCCTTGTTTGATCTGGTCCTTGTCTTCTCATCTTCATTTTTCGGATGCGTTCCAAGGCTTCTGCCTGTGCTTCTTGTCGAACTCGTTTTTCCTCTTCTTTACGTTTCTTGGCAGTGTTGATTCGATTGAGCATTTCCTCGGTGAGAGGTTCCTGATACAACTTGACTCTGCATCCACTTATGTAGCTCGGGAGAATGTCGCCTTCGAGTGTGGCTAATTGGATTGCTCCACTAGTCGAGATCCTATTTATGATCATAGGTCCATAGCCTCTCTTCTCTAATTTTCTCGCATGTTGCTTCAGAGTGTAGACTAACACTAGGTCCCCTGCTTTCAATCCTTTATTCTTCACATGGGTATCAAAGTACGCCTTCTGCCTTTTCTTAGCTGCATATATTCCTGCTACAGCTCTTAGTCTTGTTTCACCTAATCGTCGAGGTCAAAAATTCTTGAAGAGAGTTCATGGCCTGTCCACTCATGCTCCTGTGCTACTCTCAATGTGGGAATCAAGAAGTCCAGAGGTAGCACCGCATTTTGGCCAAATACCATCTGAAAGGGCGTGGCTTGGAGTACCGTTTTATAGGCCACTCGGTATGCCCAAACAGCATGGTGTAGCTGTTTGTCCCAATCAGAGCGTTTATTATTTACCAATTTATTCAACACATTGCATAGGATCTTATTTGTGCTCTCAGCCTGGCCATTAGCTTGTGGGTGATAGGGGGCAGACTTCTTATGTACTACCAAGAATTCTTGGAGAAGATTTTCAATAACTTCATTCAAGAAGTGAGTCCCTCTATCACTTACTAGCTCTATAGGTAGCCCGTATCTTGTGAATACATTCTCAAATAAGAACTTAGCTATCGTTTGAGCATCGTTCTTTGTGGTAGCTTTCACTTCTACCCACTTGGTTAAATAGTCTGTGGCCACAATGATATATTCAGCATGTGAACCCTTGGCTGGGGGATTAATAGGACCTACAAATTCTATTCCCCACTTAGAGAATGCACGTCCACCCATCATAGGTTTCAAAGGCATCTCATCTTTACGTATAGGATACTGAGTTCGCTGACAAATGTCACACCGTTTCACATAGGTATGTGCATCCATGTGAAGGGTCGGCCACCAAAGTCCTTCAAATAGGATTGCTTTGATCACCCGATCTGGTCCAAAGTGTCCTCCTCCTACACCTTGGTGGGCAGTTTCCAAGATCTTGAGATACTCACTCTCATGGAGACATAGTCTCAGGTAACCATCTTTACCACGCTTGTATAGATTATCACCAATGAGTGAGTAATCTAGGGCTTCTTGTTCTAGAATTCTTTGTCTGGCCAATGTCATATCTTAAGGGAATGTCTTCGTCCTCAGAAAGGCTACTAGTGGTTCACTCCAATCTGGCACTATGGACACTTGATAAAGAGTGGCATGCTCCACAGGTGGCTTAGTGCAACAGATTGGGCATTCCTTGCACAACTTATGGACATGTGCTTCTATAGTAGGCCAATGCACACCGAATCTCCTAAGTGTCTGCAAAGTTCTTTGCTTTGAGTAGTGTTGCTCTAATGCACCTACATGTGCTAATTGCAACCATTTTGCATACTCGTCCTCTTCCACACAACAAGCCAATATCCCTTGATCGGTCTGTTTGTACATACTTCCTGCCATGATATGGTACTTCTGTGCTTTTACTACCTCTCTATCTTGAGTGTTTATGACTGGGTGATTAGGCCCGTATGTCAGTACTGGCACTAATGGCTTAGCCCACTGAGGTACAACTTCCAAATTAAACAAGTAAGCATCAGGAAGGTCATCTGATACTCCTTGTGGGGCTTCTCCAGATGTGAGCCTAGAGAGATGGTCTGCTCTCAAGTGAGTCTTCCCTTTCCTCACCACAACTTCAAAGTCGTATTCCATTAGTAAGAGAAACCATCTTACTAATCTACCTGTATTGCATGGTTTGTTTACCAAGTACAATAATGCCTGATGATCGGTAAAAAAATTTAAACTTATTTACAAGCGAATAGTGTCTAAACTTTTTAACTGCATATACCATGCCTAGCCCCTCTCGTTCGATGGTGGTATACTTTCATTCAGCTGCATTCAACTGTCGACTAGCATAGGCTAATTGGAAGATCCATATTACCTTCGTCTGTAGGTTGTGCGAGTACACATCCAATAGCATAATTGGATGCATCCACGTGAACATGAAATAGCTTATTCCAATCTGGTGTGGTCAAGATTGGTGCCGAACACAATCTTCTTTTGAGCTCATTGAAGGAGTCCTCACATTCATTAGTCCACTCAAAGTTAGTCAAAAGTCCATACAGAGGCTTTGCTATGATGGCATACATGTGTATAAACCGTCGGTAATAACCACAATGCCCCATGAAAGCTTGTACTTCCTTGACATTCTTTGGCCTCGGTAACTCGACTATGGCTCTTACTTTCTCTTCATCGGTGGATATGCCATTCTTTGACACTATGTGTCCTAGAATCTTGCCTTGCCTGACCATGAAAACACACTTTTCTGGGTTCAAGCAGACTTGATATTCTTTGCATTTGTCAAAGATTTGCCTGAGTTCAGGTATATGTGTCTGTCTAATGTTGGAATGAGCACAGAGATCATCAACATAGACCTCCAAATTCTTCCTCAAGAACTCTTTAAACACGTGACACATCAGCCTCTGGAAGGTAGCGGGTGCATTGGTAAGCCCAAATGGCATTACTCTGAAGGCAAATATGCCCCACTCTGTGGCAAAAGCAGTCCATCAAGGAAGCTGTACACTTCCTTGCCTGCTACTCTTTCTAAGAGATGTTCTGCGATAGGAAGCGGATAGTTATCTCGAACTGTGGCTGCATTGATCTTTTTCAAGTTAATGCACACACGTAGCTTTCCATTCTTCTTGGGAACCACTACAATGGGGGATACCCACTCAGTGTGCTCAATTTCATAAATAAATCCAGCTTCTACCAGTCTATCTATCTCCTCTTTGATCTTAGCAGCATAATTATCATTATATGTATATGGTTTCTGTTTAGAGGGTTTCGCATCTGAGGTCATGGGAATTGTGTGCGAGCATATGTCTGGGTCAACACCTTTCAAATCCTTGTAACTCCAAGCGAATACATCTCTGTATTCTCTTAGCAAGGCATCTCTCCTCCTTAGGGGTCACTTGTGTGGCTAACCTTACATCATTTGTAAGCTCTCCATGTCTCTGAGGATGAGCTTCTACTTTATAGAAGTATTCTTCATCTGATGAAAAAGGTGGGTCCATAATGATTGACTCTAGATCGGAGTCACTTGCATCCTCAAATGCATCAGGGCTAGGCTCGCACTCTTCTAAAACCGAATCTCCCATGATTGGCTCTATGGAGAAGACTGAAATGTCATAGCCATCCTCATCACAGTGGGGTGTCCATTGTTCTTCATTGATGGCTACGTCCATTGTTGCTAAAATTTTTGCCCAGCCGTGAGGTTCAAACTCTTCATCAGGAAACACTACAGGTGCGTAGGCTGGGTCTTGAATTGACCTATGGGTTTCCTTAGCACCTATCTCTCTGGCCTTTTCTCTCTTCTCTTCTTCCACTGCCACTTTACAGATCCATAAGTGAGTGTCTTCATGCATCCATGAGGATCTTGATCCTATGGAGTGCACGGACTCTGTGTCATTCTTGGCTTTATGGATGGGATTCCATTGAATAGGCGGTACATCTCTATGAGAGTAATCCTTGAGATTGACTTTGGTCGTAACACCTAAGTGTTGCAAGTACAAGGAATTGGTTCCCCAATCCTGGACCACTTACAACTGTTGCATAAATGGTATTCCCAAAATCATCTCATAGGCATGGTTCTTGCTGAAGTCACATATGGCGAAAGTATGCTCAAACTCAACACCGCATGTAGTGAGAGTTATTCCTTCCAGCAAGCCTAAGGGTCTTTCTATGTGGCCATCGACCATCTGGAATTTCATCCTCGTGGGCCTGAGTGCTGGCTTGCCCCAATGCTTCATAGGGAAGTGGAAGGAATAGCAACTCCTGCACCTGAGTCTAGAATCACCTTGGTTCTGCACCCCTGATGGGTAATGGGAAGATAGGTGTTTCCTTCTTCTCCTTCACTCATATCTCCTATCTTGTCTAGAGGAATTTCTGGCACTGTTCTATGAGAACCTACCTGGGAACGGGGTTTCACTACTTCTGGCATTTGGTTAGCTACATGTTTCCATAATTCTGGCCTAACTTTGAGTAGCTCTTCTAAAGTGAGGTTGCACTGCACCTTAGTGTTTTTCACTACCTCCGTATTCCTAGGTATGACTGAGTTTTCGTTTCTTACCATGACCGTGGGTGCTCTCATACAAGTAAACTTGGCTTCCCATGGGCCTGTGAAATGGGGTAGTTCCTGTAGGGAGTTAGACTCGAAGTCTAACCTCTCTTGACTTTGTGCACTCTCCTGCTCTCCATAAATGGAAGGAATATCTTGTGGGAATTGATCATGCGTGTCATCCACAAGTTCAATGGGAGGAGGGACTTCACTTTCATTAGCCCATTTGTCTTCTTGAATCACTCGTAGGAATTCTGGTGTGTACCTATTCATAGAAGAGGAGGTGTCTGGTTCAGTGGAATTGGGCACAAAAGCTTCCTGTGGGGGAAGGCTTATCCTTTTACTTGCCTCATCTTTTCCTTGATTTTTTTCTTCCTTGGCAGATCTTGCAAGTATGCTCTCTAACTTCTCTAGGAGTCCATCCAAGTGCAATTTTGTGTCTTAGCTGAGCCAGAGTAATTGAAGAGGCGACTGGCTTCAAACATGGTCTGAGCCAACGCGACCATTTTCGTGCACAGCTTGGTTCTTTCTATCTCTAGGTCAGCTCTAGGGTAGCACTTGTCATGATCTGTTACATTTGGCCCTTGTGGATTCTGGCCTGATATGCCTTAAGCATCATATCTATGTCTTCAGGAGTGGGGTCAGCTAATACTGATCCTACTCTAGGGGGTGGTGGGATGGTCTGAGGTAGGTGAACACATGGTGGTGGAAATGAGGGTGGTGGTGGTATGTGAGAGTTTGTTTGAGAGGTGAGTTCAACAATTTTGGCTTTTGTTTCTCTTATGCTTTCTTCTAAGTCACTCATCTTTTTATACCATTGTCTTTTCATTCTCTCTCGACTATCCCTCCAGGCTCTCGACCGTTTCTTGGCTATGCTCTCGGTTTCACTAACCTCTACACTCTTCTCCTGACCTATTCCTGGGTTCTGTTGCAAAGCCTGGGCTCTTGTGACCACTTGCACTGGTGTAGTGGAAGTGACACTTCCTGTTGAGTCTACAACTAAGCCAATAACATTAATTGGAGTTATTTTTGGCATATTATTGGGATTCTTTGGGCAATCTCGTAAGAGATGCTCCTTTCCGCAATCTTGACAAAAGCCTTGTATTGTTACTGACTGTGGTTGTGTAGATACAGGCATTGGGCAATCACGAATGAGGTGATCTCCTTGACATCTATAGCATGGTCCCCTAGGGAATGGGGGTCTTACCTGCCTAGGTTGAGGTCTAGTGTTGGGATTTGTGTACATGAGATTTGCATACTCTGGTTCCCAACTAGGTTCACTCGGTTCTTCATTATAGTAGGATTCACCATGTTCAAGAGACTGCATATAGTAAGCCTGTGGACTATCTATGTGAGTGGAATCAAACCTATGATCATTCGGGTCACTTTCTGAAAGCAACGGAGTCACTGGGACTATGGCTCTATTCAAATTTTCCTCAGCAGCAGCATACTTCACAGGAATCACATTAGCTAGGGTTGGAGGTTGTTGAGCTAACACAGGTTGAGGCCTTTGTTGGTTTCAGTAGGGTTGTTGATAGGATTGTTGTGGTCTACCATATTGTTGCGGAGGGTGGTATCTTCCCTGTTGTGGATAGGACTGAGGGTAGGTTTGCCTAACTGCTTGCTTATTGTATGGGCAGTCTTGTGCTGTGTGATTTGTGTATCTCCGTTCTATGGTGCAATATTGGCTGCTAGGGTTCACCTGGGGTTGAGCCATGATGGGACATACGTTCGCCATATGGTCACCACCGCAAGTATAGCACCTCTTTACTGGGGAAAATCTAGGAATTTGTTTGCTAGAGACACCTAGTTTTTGAGCTACTTTCTCCGCAAATTCCTCAATTGATGTGGATTGCGAGGAAGAGAGACTAGAGGCACTATCTGAATCTTTGTAGATTTTGGAAAGCTCTAACTCCTCCCCTAGGTTATCCTCGATGTCGATGCACATGTGTACACACTCTTCTATGGTCCTAGGGTCCTTCAAGTACACGTAGGATCGCAACTTTGTACTTAGCAATCCATCCAAGAATAAAGCCACTTGTTTGGCAGGTGTGGGTAACTCAGGAACAAGGCATCTCTCAAGATACTGCCTAAATCTTATTCCTGTAAGTCTCACGGTCTCTTGAGGGGTCTGCTTGAAGTTGTGTATCAATGAGGAAGTATTATGCCTTATGCCACTTTTAGAGAATTCGGTGATGAAAGCCTCTAAGAGTTGGTCTATGCTCCTGAACTGTCTCTCATTCAATGGTTGAAACCACGTAAGGGCTGTGTTCTTAAGTGTTAGACCAAAGGCATTATATTGCATGAATAGGTCCTCAACTTGTTCAGCTCTCAAGACTTGCCTAAGCTCGGCCACATGATCATATGGGTCTCCTGTGCCATCAACGTAGTTCTTCATGGACTTAACTAACTGAGTCGGTCTCAAAATCCTCGTGTGCTCTCTAGGCCTTGGTAGAGGGAATTCATCCACATTCCTTTGGTTCCTTGGGGCTCTAAGTCCCTCAGGTTCCACTCTATTTGTTTCCGTTCTCGTTCTTTCTCTTCCCACTGGGTTGGCAAAGCTTACCTCCGGTCTATCTCTATGTCTGTCTCTTTGAGTTCCATGAGCTTGGGATGTTCCAGCTCCTAGGTAACCAAAGGACACATTCGATCTTGGTTGGGGGAAAATAAATTCACCTTTCCAAGTGTAAGCATGCCTATCATTTTCTATAACCACAAAGACCCTCTCTGAAGCGTGATCTAAGTAGGTCACTCTGCCTGGGCTATCAGGATCTTTGAACTCATATATCATGATTGTTCCTACCTCATTCGGCTGATCAGATCTATACCTCCAAAAGGCTTCATCAGTCTCTCGGTTCAGGAGTAGATCTATGCTCTTATTGTCTTGGGGAATCCACTCTGGTGTGATAATCCTAGTGAGAACAGACTTGCCTGGGGGGTTCTAGGTTCTACACCCATGTTTCCTTGGTCCAGGTCACCTAAGTCCGCTTCTGAGATCACATTCCCAAATTCATATGTCCTATCTGGATGACTGGTGACTACATATATTGTCCCTTCTTTGTCCAAGTATGCTCCATTTTCAAACTGGACCGCTGGATGTTCTAGTCCAATGGATTGGTCAGGGTTTTTAATCTGGACTACAGATCTTCCTAGGCCGTCCTCATAGATGCTAGCACCTAATCAGTTGGTCCATAGGTATTTGAGTTGCGTCTTGTAAGGGCCTTCTACCCTATGTAAATATGGCACACCTGAACTTCCTGTAGGTCTCTCCATACCGTGGGACATCTCAGACTCGCTAGTCTCAGAGCTAGGGTAGTACGAATGATGGCTCAACTGCTGAGCCCAAGACCTAGCAGTATGATTGACACTAGCCTCTGAAGATCTAAGACTTTGTCTATCTCTCCCTAGGTTTCATCCTGATCTAAGGTTCATAAGCCCAATTGAATAATCCCAAATTTTCCCAAGTACAATTTCCGTTGCTGAGTTCTTTTGTATTAGTCACTTGTTCTTTTTTAATTGCCCTTAGGGTGTTACTTCTTGTCCAATTTACTCTTCATCGCAAGGAACACTTAAGTTTAATCGTACTTTGAGTGTGGTCGCTCGATTTAAATTCTTTTCCCTTAGGTTGTTTCGTAATTGTAATCTCCTAACACTTGCACTTGAGTGATTAGAATTCTTGGACTTTGTCGTTCTTAATGTATCCCTAACTAATCAAAACCTCTATCCGTACTTAGCCTATGCTAGGGATTGACAGAGGGTGTTGAGAATTTCCAACCTTGAGTTTCTTCCCTTGGTTGCCCTTGTATGCCCATGAAGCGTGTTCCCAAGCTTGCACTTACTCTTGCTTCGAGTACCCTTTGATGCTCTCAAAGAACCTGAAAAAGTCCCAAAGTTAGCTCAAGACTTAAATTTGATTGACAGACAGATCACTTTCATGCATGTAATTCACTAACCAAATCGCCTTTTGCCTTTGTGAAAACAATCCCAAGGGACCCTCGGTTTTCGTATGAGAAAGTTATGCCAATTCAGGGTTTTGGGACTAAAACAGGACTTAAAACAGGTTAACAGGCAGACAGGACTTCTTGAAATGCTTTGGGTATTGGCCTCACAATGCTTCTACTAACCCTTAAAAGTTCCCCACAAATTGCCAAAAATTAGACCACTATTTTTTTCCTAAAAAAATTGGCCGAATTTGCCCGTCAATCGCGATTGAAAGCTCTGTCAATCGCGATTGATATGTCAGTCGTGACTGACGTGTTGGTCGCGATTGACTGGTCCGTCGTGGCTGTCAGTCGCGATTGATGGGTCAATCGCGATTGACATGTGGCCCGGGTTTTCAATCGATCGTGGTCAAAGGTTCGTTGACTCTGTCAGTCACGATTGATGGGTCGATCGCGATTGACAGGTCCGTCACGAGTGTTCAGTCGGTCATGGTCAAGCACTCGTTGACTGGGTCGGTCGCGATTGACAGGTCCGTCCGGGCTGTCAGTCGCGATTGACTGGTCGATCGCGATTGATGGCTCGATCGCGATTGACACGTGTCACGTGTAGATTTTGTCGGCCGTGGTCAGTCGGTTGTTGACTCTGTCGGTCGCGATTGATGTATCGATCGCGATTGACAGGTCAGTCGGCAAGTGTCCGTCGTGGTTTGTCGATCGCGATTGACAGGTTGATCGCGATTGACAGAAAACTGAGGCATTTTAGAATTTCAAGCACATATTCATGAACCTCTAGGCCTATACATCACAGTTATACACTTTGTTTTGCAAAATAACCAACTTTTCTATCGGTCGCGATTGACAGAGGTCAACGCCTCGGGACCTGCACAGTCAAGTTTTTTACCTGCTGGAGCTGGTGTAGCTGTTGGGGATGCTGATTCCTGCAAGAAATCTCAAAAAACACAGAAAATCACAAGCACAGCTCTCTCCCACAAGTGAAATGAGGGAAATGGTATGGGTGGGGTGATATGACCAAAAACTGAAATTTTTTGCGATGATGGAGATGGATGTGGGAGATGGTGAGGATGATGATGGTGACGAGAAAAACAAAAGAAAATAGATAAAAGTGAAGAAAATACCTATGACTCAAACGCCTCAACTCTACGTCTTACCATCACACGCTCGTCCTCAAAGCTCGATCCCCGGCAACGACGCCAAAATTTAGTGTAGCTCAGTGATGAGTAGCACCTCCTTTAATGTTAATCTGGGGAGACGTGAGGATGGTATGATGACCTCGAGCAAGTGAGGGCACAAGTGCATGAGTGAGAAGCACACAAACATGCAAACACATACACACACACGTGCACACACAGCAAGAACAAAGAGGAAGACAATGGAGTTCTTTTAGATTACTTTCAAAATGCTCATACAAGTTCAATTCAATTACAAGCTCTCCCCAAAAATGAGCTCTCTAGCTCTATTTATAGTTTTTCACTAGCTTTTGGCACTGTCCAGACCTAGTGTCCGGCCTAGTTAAAAATTAGGTTCTAGGGCCTATTTGGAGGTTCAAACGGAGTCTAAAAAATGTGAAAACTGATAGGGAGGTACTTCTAAAGCTCCTCAAGCTCAAGGACTCCTTGGCTTGCACAAAATGGAGCTGAAAAAATATGAAATGGTATTTACAATGGTTTTTAGTGATGAAAATCACTATTTTTGTAGGGATTTCTTCTAACATTTTGACATACATTTCCTGGAGCTCCCTACTTGCTCCTTCTTCCTGTGTGCCCAACTCTTTGATGCATGAAAAATTTAAATGGCCTACTTGCCAGATCTTCTTTGACTACTGTGTCTGCTTGTGCTTTCTCTTCGCTCCGACTCCCTTCGTAGGCTTCCTTGTCTTGTGAGTCCTTCAGTTCCTTGACTACTACCAACACAAGGGTTTCATGATTGACTTGCCCAACATATGGATTATCTGTAGCAAGGCATAAATGAAAGTATCGATCACTATATCCAGAGGATGGAAACATTAGTGAGGAAGATGGCGTGAATTCCTTGAATGATGAGACATTGAAGAGAAGATTTATTGCAGGATTAGGAGACCCCACCATGCAACATCATATTACTCTTACACATCCTGCTAATTTGATGGCTGCCAAGAAACAAGCAAGGTTATGGGAGGAAGTGCAGTTAGGTCAACAGAGGAGGATTGAGCTTCTATATGAACCAATAAGAGGGCCAGGGAGAGTACTTGCAAGAGATCCTGGCCAAGGAAGTCCTACATTGATCACTTTGACTTTTGTAGCTTCCACTAGTATGCCAGGTGAGGTGAAGCCTGTGCTTACCAAGGAACGAATATTGGAATTGGTGACACAAGTGGTAAAGGTTGCCACGATGACTCTAGAGGCATACACGGTCACAAAGTGTTTCGATCTAATATGTGGTGTGAGAATTACCATTGTTTTAGCCATGTAGTTACCAAGTGTCCTATAGTCTCCAGCCTTGTTGTGGATAGACCGCCACCTAGGATGCTTTGCACCTTTTACAGTAGGATAAACCATATGGAAGATCATTGTTATAATAAGATTGCTTATGAAAGATGAACCATGCAATCGAGAAATGTGGGAGAGTGTCCATATACAACTTGCCTACTCAACGTATTATCCCGCCTATGCCTTTTTGGGAAAATAGAGAGAATTATGGGCATGGTGCTCATGGTCAAGGAGGTAGCTATCTTGGGAGAATAGCACAGGACCAGAGGAGGACCCCAATTTAGTATTGGAAATACGGAGGTGATGGGCACATAGCATGGGTTTGCCCAAATGAAGAGAAACCGATTGACTACACCCCGCTGTGTAGGTACTGTAATGGAGAGGGCCGTTTCGACAAAGATTGTCCAAAAAGAAAAGCCAACACTGGTAAGGGAAATGGGCCGATGGAATCCTCGAACTACGTTGAGACCCAAGTGCATCCCACTCCTAGAGCACAAGAGCAAGTTCTTATGATTGGTAGTGTTTGCATATCTATTCGGGTTTTTGTCTCTTCCTCTTCTACAGTTATATTTGAGTATGATTGTGGACTTAGAAGAGTACAAATAGGTCAATTTCGAGTGATTTAGGGTAAACTAGAAGTTTATTTCCACATCTTTTTCATGGGCTTAGGACCTATCAAGCTGCTTCTCTCCATGCGATGTAGGTGAGTTGGTTGAACTCCTACTTCTTTAGGTGCAGGTTGTGAGTTCAACCCCCCTCTGGGCTACAAGACATGTAGGGGTATCCATCCAATTGTAATGCCGTCAAGCCATTCAAACTTGATGCCTTTAGGTAGCTCTTTCCTGGTGTTTCTTTGGTAGTTTAACCCCTACTTTGTGGGATACGGATGGTCCCATGGGTACTATGCCCTTCACTTCTATAGTTGTTCTTTCAATATATTCAAGCCAAGGGAGATTTTTTTTGCCAAACTTCTCTTGAAAAAAAAGGTTATTCCATGTGGCTTCACTTAATCAAGAGCTCATGCTTGATCTCCATAAGCCATGTACAATGTAATTTGATTATCTATATAGTTCCTAAGTGATGCTTAAGAACTTTCTAACCTAACACTCTAACTTCATCGTCATGTCACCTCTTTAGCTGGAACAATGTTAAGAATGGCATTATTTCCATTTAGAAATGAGAAGAAAATATGGCATAGTTTTACTTCAAGGACTCTGTCCATGTGTGAAGACACATGTACAAATAGCATCTATCCATTGGCCATTTCCTACAAGATACAAGGGGCACCACCCTATCCGAAATACCTCTTACCTTCTCTTGAGCAAGGCCTTGTTACTTATAGTCAATACTTGTGAAGATGGTGGTGGCAGAAGACTGACCAACACCCAAATCAGCCATAAGGGATCTGAGCCACACACACTTAAGAGTCGCTGTGAAAGCTGCCCTATACTCAGCCTCACAACTAGAAGTGTCCAAAGTAGGTTGCTTCTTGCTCAACCAAGATATGCATGAGCTACCAAACATGAAGCAAAAACCACTGGTGGACATACAAGTGTCATAGCAATCAACCCAGTTAGAATTTAAAAAAGCATGTAAATTTGGCAGTATTGATCCCCCCTTAGGATAAAACAATCCAAGTATCCAAGTACCACTCAAGTAGCAAAAGATGCGCTTAACCGCATGCCAATGCTTGACACCTGGGAAATGCATAAGCCTGTTCATCTATGAGATAGCAAACTGAATATCTGGCCGAGTAATGCATAAGTAAATCAAGCATCCAACAGCTTGTTGATAGAGAGTAGCATCAAATGCATCTCTTGCATCATGAAGACTAAATCGTAAACTTGTCTCCTTATGAATGGCAATAGATTTACAGTCATCAAGGCCAAAACATTGTTGTAATATATCAATATATTTTTTTTGACACAAAGCTATTCCATCATCAACTCGCATAAATTGAATGCCCAATAATGATGCAAATGCCCCAAATCTAATTATATCTCAAACGAGGCATGCAGAACAGCCTTAAAATCAGCAATATGCTTCTCATGAGGACCAATGAGCAGCACATCATCAACATACACAACAATGATTAGAAGCACATCATTTACATGTTTAACATATAACGTGCTCTCAATTGGACTGTTCTCAAAACCATGTGCAATCAAATAGGCATGTACCTTCTCATACCAAGCACGTGGTGCTTGTTTCAAACCATATAATGCCTTTTTCAACTTGCACGCTTGGTTTTCATGCCCTTTCTACACAAAGCCATGGGGCTGAAAACATACACTTCTTCATGCAAGTCACCATTGAGAAATGCAGTTTTAATGTCCAACTGATGTGCATTCCAACCATGATGAGCTGCAAGTGCATAGATGCTATGAACAGTAGTCATTCGGCAAGTAGGAGCAAAGGTCTCATCAAAATCAATGCCTCTTTCTTGAGCATAACCCTTTGCAATAAGCCTAGCCTTACACATGTCAACTATTCCATCAGGATTATGCTTCAGCTTGTATACCCACTTAGTGGCAATGGCCTTCTTGCAAGGAGGTGCATCATGTAAATTTGCATAAAAAATGGAATGATCTGCGTCATCACATGAAATGTGTAAAGGCTGAGAAGTTTCCTCATTAGGACCAGCACTAGATTTTCCACTTGTAAAAATAGACAGCAAGGTGTCATGCATGTCTTTGGAGCTAACTCATGTCTCCTTAGTACATGAAAGTAATGGCTGAATAGCACCTTCCACAAAAACAACATCACGGCTAACCACTGTGTTTAGTCTGTGGATGATATAGATGATAGCCTTTGCTTTCAGAACTGTATCCAATATAAATATGTTTCACTGCTTTATCATCCAATTTCCTACATTGTTGTTCAGGCACTAATGCATATGCCAGATAACCAAAAACACACAGGTGAGCAACAGATGGCTTGTGAACATGCTAAGCCTGATATGGAGTGATAGACTACAATGCTTTAGTGGGACACATGTTAAGTACATATGCTGCACACGTAACATCCTCAAGCCAGAAACTATGTGGTAAAGCTAGACTCGATCATAAACCTCACCATCTCCATGAGTGACCTGTTCTTCCATTGAGCAACTCCATTCTGTTGAGGTGTATATGACACTATTCACTGATGTTTTATCCCATGTTCAGCTAGCAATGCATTAAAATCAGAAGATATATATATTTCCCCCTCTTGATCAGAACAGAGGATGCCCATTTTACATGCTGATAGACTTTCAGCTAAAATCAGAAACTGTTTGAAGCACATAAACACTTTGCACTTTGGTTTTAATGGATATACCCATGCATGCCTAGAGAAATCATCAATGGAAGTCACGAAGTAAAGATAATTTCCAGAAGAGAGTGTTTGCAAAGGACCATAGACATCAATATGAACAAGGTACAATTTTTGAGTAGCTCAAACTGATCCATCCTTTGAGAATGAGGAACCATGGATTTTGCTGAAAATACAATCTTCATAGACATGTTTACCAGGTGCCTTAAGTTTGGGCAGAGAGGAAACCGTTTTAGATTTCTATAGTCATATTAAACTAGCGAAATTCAGATGACCAAAGCGTGCATGCCAAAGCTTTCCATTTGACAAAGCCTCAAAATCATGTACTACACATGCTAAATCATTCATAGATTTTTCACAATCTATGAGATTATACAACCCATGATATAAAATGCTAGAAGCAATAATGACATCGCCATTTGACAGATCATGAACTGTACATCTATCATGAATAAATTTCACAACCAAGCCAATCTTGGCTAAAGCTGAAACTGATAATAGATTCTTCTTGATCCCTGGCATAAATAAAGCATCCAACAATATAAAAGAACTACCATTAGAGTACTCAGAATTATTTTACTAGCTTCCATAACAGGATAAGAGGAGTTGTTGGTGCATGTGATAGTATTCCCTATAGGGGCAATCTCAAGTGAAGTGAAGAAGCTGCGCTTCGAGGTAATATATTTGGTTGCCCCACTATCAAATTACCAAACATCTGAGTCTACTACACACATACAATGTTTATGAGAAGATGGATTAAAACTGCAAATAGTAATAAATGACTGTTCTTCATTCTGCACAAGATTAGCAGACTCTATTTTCGGTGTAGAGACCTCTACAACCATTCCAGCCTCTTTTTTCTTTGCCTCTTTTGTAGCTAGTTTTGGATAATTCTTTATGTCATGATCATTTCCTTTAAACTACTTACAAAACAATTTTTGCTTTTTGGTTTTCTTGTCATCTCTGTCATCCTTTGATTATGCAAAATTAGCAGATTTCTGCTTACTAGTAGAAGAGCTCCATTTATCTTTGCCTTTCTAACTAGCCAAGAAAAATTTCGGCCTAGACTGATCTTTATGTAAAATAATAGGGACTAAATTCTCAAATGTTAAGGCACTTGGATTGCCATTCATCATCAAATGAAGAGTAGAAGCAAAACTCTGATATGAATCGAGAAGACCATTGAGAACAATCTACATAGGTGAACTGTCAGGAAAGACTTCATCAACAGAAAACAAATGTTCCTTCAAATCTTTGATCTTTGTTAGAAAACTATCCATGTAATCTCCTTCATTCATATGCTCACTCTCCAACTATTTTCGGAGGTAAACAATACAAACCTCATTCCTTTCCTGGTATAAAGTGGTAAGTGTATCCCACCATCCTTAGCTGTTCTACAAGATCGAATGTGAGGAATAATGGCACATTTGATAGACAAGGCTATAAATGCATGTGCTTGAGCATCTCCACCATCCCAAGGAATTTGCTCTATAGGAGGTGTAGCAAGAACCGCAACATGAATAGGAACATGAAGAATATCATTATCTTCAACACCATCTACATCACCTTCAACAATTGTGTTTGCATGTGTAATATGATGTTTTTCAATACCCTACACAATATTCCACATTCCTTTTGCAACCAATACATGATGCATTATATAAGCCCATAATGGGTAGTTGGTACCATCCAACTTATCCTAAACAGGCAACATGTGGAATACATCACTGCTTTCAACCATGGCCACTAAGTAAAATACCCTGATGCAAAAAAAAAGACTGTATCTCAAAAAGTTGAACAGAAATATTCTGTGATGTCTGCTAGACCTGTAATAGAATTCGAGATGCTTATATTGGCAAACCAAAACCTGTATATATCTTTGGTACAAAAAGATGAAATTGCCTACAGAAGCACTGTGATAGTGTTTCATAGGGCGAAACAAGCTCAGATCGTGATTTCGACACCACATATCAAAGTTGTTTTGCACTCCTAATCATCTTGAGTATGCTCACCAAATTTTGTGCGATTCTGAGACTGTGACTGGAGAGGTGTCGACGATGCTCTAGATGAAGTGGGGACCTGCTCTGGTACCAATTGTTGGAGTTTGAGGTCGGCAAAAGCACGTGAACAACACAAGGAAGAAGAAGAAGCGTGGACCACAACGCAAAACTAAATGTATTACAAGAGAATGTACAAAGGTAAGTATCCCATTAGGGTAATAGGAATATATACAAGCCGGGGGAAAAAACCTCCTAAAGAGGGAAAAAAGTGCCCCTATGATCCTAGTGTGTTCACACACATCACTACCTAAGTATATCAACACTTTTCCTATCCCAAAATTATTGATATCAAAAATTCATAAAAGATACACAAAAGCTCTAGTGGCCCTAACAATTTTTTCAAGATTACACCAAAAAAAGTGTGATAATCAAAGATGCATGGCAATCACCAAGAATACTGTTTTCCATGCACTTAACCAAGCACATAGAAATTTAGTGTCATTGTGTGTCTGAGTTGATTGAGGATGAGATCGTGGAGATAAGCTATTGTCCAATTGAAGAAAATGGAGCAATCATCTTCATCAAGGGCGAGAGCAACTCGGTCAACACTTTCCAGAGCTTGGCATTAGACCAAGGAGGTAGTTCACTGTAGGGTGGACATTGAGGGAGGGTGTTAGATATAGTCAATACTCGATCCTCAAGTGTTCACAAATGATCCATGATGCTCTAATTTGTAAGGCCCCCATTAGGAGAAGAAGCCATTGTGGGAGTCCTGACATTTATGGAACAAGTTAGATGAGGTCTATGTGTGACCGTTGATGGTAATAGATGATCTTCGTGAGACTGTCCATTACGTTAGGTAGGGCATAAAATTATGGACCATTGGGTTACCATTCAAGGGACAAATAATACCTTGTGGTGTTGTGTAGTTTCCCCAAAGAACCTTGATGGGGGAAGTATAGAAGGGGTAGTGGAGATATTGTAAAATTATATATTTTACCTACTATTTTGTTTCTAGCGACTATGTTTATCTATATCGAAGCCCACTTGTAAAGGCTATATAAGCATGGCCTAGGTCGAGCTCTACACAACATTATGCACTACTAATCCCTTCATTTAGAGTGTGCCTAGATTGCCATCTAAGCTCTGCATTGGGAGTGCATGGGTGGACAAAACCATCATTGTTGTTGCATTACTCTTGGCAATCTGAGAATTTGAGTTCTCTATCTCTCAATCTGCATCTATCTTTGTCTGCATTTTTCTCTCAACTCTTTCTATTGGTCTATTCCGTTGTGCTATTATTTTTTTACATGGTATGAGTGGTGTAGAAGTAGAAACCTAGAGGTTGCAAAGGGTTCAACAACAAAACATAGAAATGTCAAGTGATGCATCATCAACTACGATTAGGAATCAAGATGGTTTATCAACAGTAGTAGGTGGAACACAAGCAAGAGCAAAAATGATGCCATCAATGTTGTGGATATGACCACCTACCTTCATAGAAGGTAAACTTGATGGTACAAATTACACCCTATGGAAGTTAAAAAGCACTCCTATTCTTGATTCATATGAGCTTCTCGAGGTTGTTCTTGGAACAGATCATGAGCCCCAACAAACACATGATCCAAATAATCTTGATTGAATGATTCCTCCTAATGATCTTCTACATGCTTAGAAACATAGAAATGAAGATGCACTCTATGCTCTAGTTACAAGTACTATTGATAGTGTTCTGATGCTTACTCAGCATACTACCATGGCTTGTGAAGCATGGAATATATTGAGAAATCAATATGAGACTCAGAATGTGAAGCATGGAATATATTGAGAAATCAATATGAGACTCAGAATTAGATACAGATTTAGAACTTGGAGAATCAAGTAGCAGTAGAAAGGTTTGCTAATGGGGAGACTACAAAGATGTTTATCACTCAAATTATGAATCTATGGGATCAAATAGCAAGAGCAGGTGTAGAAAAGTCAAGCGAGGAGCTAGCATTGTCTTTGAATTTGTCCACCAAAGTTTGATGGTTTGGCAACTACTCTTAATACTCAAATGAGACCTTAATCTCCAACTTTTGAAGAATTCGATGACTGCTCATGGAGGAGGAGCTATATCTCAAGGCAAGGAGTGGTGGAAACAAAGAAGATGTTGCATTCACAGCAAGTGCCAAAGGAGGTAAAGAGGAATCTTAAAGAGATGGAGATAAAAAGAAGAACAACAAAAAGAAGTTCGAGGGAGAGTGCTTTCTTGCAAGAAGAAAGACCATAGAATTCACGATTGTCCAATGAAGAAGGTAGAAGAGAAGAATGGCTCTTCAAAACGTGGCAAGGGTAAGGAGACTGCCAACACTGCTAAAACAAAGATTGAGTTGTTTGTTACAATAGAGGAGGTATGCTACTCGATTGAAGATTCATGAATAAATGACTCATTGGTGTTGGATAGTGGTGCCTCTCATCACATGATGAGCAGAAAAGACCTTTACAGTTCCTTACAACCTATAAGGGAATCCATGACAATAAAGATAGGCAACAATGCAAGATGTCGTGCAAAGGGTGAAGATATGGTTTCTTTCATTAACTCTAATGGGGATGTCAAAAAGCTTTCAAATATGTTGTATGTTCCAAAAATAAAATATAATCTACTTTCGGTAGCTTCTATAAATGATCAAGGTCATCAATTATCTTTGAGTAAAACGGGAGCTAAGATCATGGATAGTAACAACAACATTGTTGGGACTAGCATAAGGAGGAACAACCTGTATAATTTTTCTACTCTTATAGCCACTACAAGTAAGGGCATAAGTAAGCCATGGCATAAGAGATTCGATCATATTGGATACCCTGTACTAAAGGAGATGTATTGAAGGAGTATGGTTGCACACCTACCATCGATTGTGGAAATCAAGATGCATTGAAGGAGCATGGTTGCACACCTACCATCAATTGCAAAAATGAAGGAACCGTTAAGGAAATGATGGGCAAGCAATAGAGGAAGGCATTTCCATAGCAAGCTATCCTCTAGAGTTGGTGCATGTTGACTTGTGCAGAAAAATGACCACACATGCCTTGAGTCAATCTTCCTACTTCGTGTTACTTTTCAATGACTATAGCAGGAAGATGTGGGTATTAGGGGAGCACTAGATTATGCCCTCATACTAGACTAGATAAAATTTTAGAATTACACTTTTGATTACAAGATCACCTATGTAGGAAAATAATACAAGAATATATAACTGATACAAGATGTCCCACAACCCGGGACTGGTATATATAGATAACTCAACTAGAGATGATACAGAAGATCCCATAACCCAAGATCATAGGTATTAAGCAAGATCTCTAGATTACAAGAACTTCCTTCAAGGAAATGAACTAGATACAAAGAATAACTGGAATAGATCTTATCCTACAAGATTACAACAGAACAAGCGAGGATGTCCAAGATACAAGACTAGACAAAACTAGAGCAAAGGACAAGGCTAGAGCTTAGACTCAAACTTGAAGGTACTTACTTGGTGATCACAAATCCTTGAGCTCCCAACACTGGCATTGGAAAGACTGAGTATGTATGTGGCAAAACCCTCCTTATATAGGTTTTCAAGGGTAGTTCATCAATGGCGGTTACAAATTGATGATGTTCTCAATGATATCATCAATCGAAAACATTACCTTTGGATATCAGAATCAAGCAAGATGATAATCGATCTAAGGGTTTTGGTACTTTCTGGACACAATGGAACCATATGTTTCTCCAAATTATGAAACAATCATGAGATGTAGAAAGTCACATGGAATCTGAGGTTTAAGATGGTTTTCTATGTCCATGCCATTACCTCCCCCTCAAGCAATGAGTTCCATGAGGAGCGGTTATGTGACTCTAAAATCTTCTAAGACTTGAATCTTCATAGCTCTTGTTCTTTGTAGATTTCTTGATATGTGGTACTGGAACATGATGATGGATATCTATGATGAAATTGAAAAGGGTTCTTATTATATCTAGGTGCAGAATCAACTGCTCGATTCTCATGATGGGATGTATTCATCTTTTGACTCTGCTGATGATTCCTTTGATATGGGATGGTGACTGTGGAATGTTTAGCTCCAACTTGTTTCTTCTTCTTAGGACATTTGAATACCGTATGATCATGACCTCCACATAAAACCATAATCCATTGTCTTTCTGATGCTTTCTTTTCCTTAGTGTAAGTCTCATAACCTTGATGTTATCCAATTGCATGGGATCTGGTTGAGATTCCTCCAACATATATTGTCGAGGGACTGAGGTGAATTTAAATTCTCAATCTTGAATAGAACTCTTCTTCTCTTGCTTACTCTCAAACAACCTATTATCATATATGATTGCCTGATTCAAATTCATTCAAAGTATTTACCTTGGGTGTGGTTAACATGAGATCCTTGATATCATCACGTACACCCCATCAAAATCGGTTAATAAAATAATCCTTTTTCCATGTGAGATAACAAATGATTTTTTTGAATCCTGATGCATAGATAGAAGTAGGTCTATTTCCTTGATGTAGCTTCCTTAGCTTTGTCTCAACATGTGAACAATTGGTATCTCCAAAAGAAGATGTGAACTCTTGAACAAAGACCTTGAAATCAAACAAAATATTCATGTTCTTCTCTAAGATAGGTGCAAACCATGAAAGAGAAAGACCACATAATAGAGTTCCTATGAGTCCCACTTGAGAAGCATCATCTGGATACCTGTCAGGTTTCATTCCATGAAGAGCTTCAATTGTTTCTAAATTCCTCAAAACTTTGATCTCATTCCATCAAATTTCTCAAACATGCTCACTTTTGGACTGTTCTTCATATTGGTTGCTATGGGGTACATGAAGAAGATTGAATTACAATGATCTATAGCCCCCTAAATTTGCCTTTGAAGTTTTGTGATGTGCAAAAAAATATTCTTCACAAATATTGGTTGCCATGGGGTACATGAAGAAGATTGAATTACAATGATCTATAGCCCCCTAAATTTGCCTTTGAAGTTTTGTGATGTGCAAAAAAATATTCTTGATGATGGTTGTCTTGCCAAAATGTCAAGGGAGCACTAGATTGTTCCCTCTCACTAGACTAGATAAGATGTCATAGTTACACTTTCGATTACAAGGCCACCCACGTAGGAAAATAATACAAGAATATATAACTGATATAAGAAGTCCCACAACTTGGGAATGATAGGTATAGATAACTCAGCCAGAGATGATATAGAAGTTCCCACAACCCAGGAATGTAGGTATGAAGCAAGATCTCGCATTACAAGAACTCCCTTCAAGGAGATGGACTAGATACAAAGAATAACTATAAAGGATCTTTTACTACAAGATTACAATAGGACAAGAGAGGATGTCCAAGTTACAAGACTAGACAAGACTAGAACTCAAACTGGAACTTGAAGGTACTTACTTTTTTACTCCTTGAGCTCCCAAGACTGGCATTGGCAAGACTGAGTATGTATGTGGCCAACCCCTCCTTATATAGGTTTTCAACGGTGGTTCGTTAATGGCCTTTACGAAGTGATGCTATCATGGATGATATCATCAATTCAAAATATGACCTCTAGATATAAGAAGCAAGAAAATAGTCTAATTTAAACTTTTGGCATGTTGAGGAAACCATGGAAGAATTAGTTTCTCCAAATTGTGAACCAATCATGATCTATAGAAAGTCACATGGAATTTGAGGTTCAAGATGGTTTTCTTCATCCATGATAGTGGGTGCACTTCCTTCACAATAAGTCTCAAGCTTTTGGTAAGTTTAAAGAATTGATTCATCTTGTTTATACTAAAATAGGGAAGAAGATGAAGAAAATCAGGATAGACGGTAGTGGTGAGTTCAAATCAATAAATTTTGAAGATTTTTTCAAGAGCAAAGGAATAAAAAATCAACTCATAGTGGCACATATCTCTTAACAAAATGGTGTTGCAAAATGTCAAAATCGAACCATCATGGAGATGGCAAGGTGCATGCTGAAGGGAAAGGTTTGTCTAATCAATTTTTGGTAGAGGCTCTCAACACTCATATCTATATCTTGAACCGAAGCTACACCAAGGTGCTTGATTATTTGGAATTGAATATTATATACATGTACGAGATAGGGAGTGAAACAAGCTTTAACCAAAAAGAGTCAAATGTATCTTCTTAGGGTATAATGACGATAAGAAGGCTTATAAGCTTTATGATCTTGAGGCTAAGAAGATCATGGAAAGTCACGATGTTGTGTTTAAGGAGCAACATCCACATGCAGTGGAGGAGGAAAATAGACATTCCACTTTATCATTAGACCAAAGGAGAATCCACTATGAGCCTAGCCCAAGAGCTATCCCTTCTACACAAGAAATGGAAGAATCATCTTCTAATGATGAGTCTAAATATCACCAATTTGTCATCAACCCAGCGGAAAATCCATTTGCACATTGGGTAAGGTAGCTCTATGATTCTCCAAACCCCATCCCACAGTCACTAGAACTAGTTGCACATGGACCAAGATGATCATAGAGAATAGGGGAATAGAGAGGAGCAAGTGCTCATATAGTAAACACAACCCTGATGGATGAGTTCATTGATGAAGAAGCAAAGGAACCAACCAATGTGGAAGAGGCACTCCACCATCTAAATTCGAAGGCTGCCATGCAAACCAAATACAACAATCATGAAGAATGGAATTTAGGAGCTAGTGGATCAACCCCCAATGAGCAAAGTCATTGGCACCAAGTAGGTGTGGAAGCTAAAGTACAAGATTGATATTAATTTGGAAAAGTACAAAGCCAGATTTGTTGCACTCGGCTACTCATAAGTTGAAGGCATTGATTTTTGTGAATTGTTTGCCCTAACGACAAGGATGACTAGTATTTGAGTAGTACTAGTTGTGGCTACAAAAAACGATGGTTTGTCTATTACATGGATGTCAAATCAACATTTGTGAATGAGAGGAGGTATATGTAGCTTAGCCACTTAGGTTTGAGGATCCCCATTTAGAGAACAAGGTATGTAAGTTGAAGAAAGCATTATATGGGCTGAAACAAGCCCCTAGAGCATGGTACCAGCAGATAGATAAGTATCTCCTAGATCTAGATTTCAAACGGTGTGCTTCTGATGGTAGCTTGTATGTTCTAAATTGAGACTGTATCTCTGAGTCCTCATGCTCTGAAATTGTACCATAATCTAGAAAGTCATGTACAAAGAGAGTGTGTTCCACATAGTGTGATTGTCTTGTAGTGGAATGATCCCCCTCTGAAGTGGAGATCTAGATTTTGAGAAGAATCCAAACGGTATGGACACTTAGAGGATTCATGAAAGGTGGAGTCTCTGGTAACTATAACAGCGTGACTCTTGGGATCATATAATTTATATGCCTTCTAACAATCACTGTAACTAATGAAAATGTATTGCTTAGGCCTAGGACCACTAGGGCCTTGCACATAGGCATCACTACCAAAGACTCTGAAATAGCTCACACTTGGCTTCTTCTTAAAGTAAGCCTCAAATGGACTTTGGTTCTTCACGACATGTGAGAACCCTTTGTTAATAATATGCAATGTTGTATGTACAGCTTCACCCCAAAACGCTAGTGGAAGTTGCCTTTGATTAAGCATAGTATTGGCCATATAGATCAAACTTCCACCCTTGTGTATAGAAATACTTTGATGAGCATCCTTGTTTACTTGGTACGTACTACCTCATTGCTTCAAATACTTTGGGAAGTTGTGATTGAGAAAGCCATTATCTCTATCTGATAGAATGATTGCCAAAGAACTTAGAAAGTCTTCTTGAATTGTCTATGTCCACTTCTTAAACTTGGAAATACATCCTCTTTATGCTTTAATGGATAAACCCAAGTGCATCTAGTGAAGTCATCTACTATCAAGAAGAAGTAAATTGATCCACTTAGAGAAGGTGTATGCATAGGTCCACAAAGATCCACATGGAATAATGTGAAGGGTTTAGATGATGAAATGGATGCTTCCATAGGCAAAGGGATAAGTTTTTGCTTACCACATGCTTGGAAATTCAATTACACTTGTGCGATCCTACGTAAACCCTTGACAAGATTACTTGAAGAGATCTTAGCTAGATAAGAGGTATGTTTGAATCTAAAATGTCATAAGCTAAAGTTTGAATCCTTCACCATGAAGCTTGAAAGCTTATAGAGATCTTTATCTTTGAATCCTTGAGCTATTACTTCTTTGGTTTCTCGATAGATGACTTAAACTTTGCCATTATCAAATTCTACTATCTGTAGAGAGTACATGCGTAGAAGCAAAATGAAAAGAAGAGTGTACTTACAAAAGAAAGAGTGTAAGAGACTCATGGTGAGGAGACCAAGAAATGGGTAAACTAACATGGATTAGAAATGAGCTTGCCAAGAGCATGGAGTAGGCTCCTCAAGCTTCTAACCAAGTACAAATGGGGTGAGAGGCCCTCCTTATATAGATTTGGGAGCGGCTCTCCAAAGTACATATGATGTGGTATAATTATGAATGAATACAATGGTAGAAGAAAATGGCAAGGTACCCAAATACAAAGGATATAATATAAAATGTAAATGGAATGGAAATGGAATAGAAATAGAGTGACTCCAATATACAAAAGGGAGATGCATTCTCATATTCTCATCAACCCCTATGCAGCTCCATTTTGTAGAGTATGGAGGCTGCTAGGGTATGAGAGAAAGGTCCACCAAGAATGTAGCATCAGCAGCATGAGCACCAAATAAGAAGTGTCCATGTGGAAATCCATAGCTTCCAAGTGGTATTGACCATGTGTGATCACCAGGTACTCCATAAGATGTCCACCAGATGGATCAAGAGGATGCTCCATAGGTACGTCACCAACGAGGTATAGGAATGAAATAAGATCTCACTGGACGAGATCACCTCCACGTGAGAAAGGTAGGATGACTCCATGTGGTATGTGGGGACATCCAAAGCTTTGAAAATATCCACCACAAGATGTGTATCGCCAAGAAGTATGTCCTATGAGAATGAAATATAAAGCATGAAGCATAAAATCATAGTCACATGGTAGAACATATGTATGTTGTAGTCCTCCATGGAGTGTACAAAGTCCTGATGTGTGTTGGTAGGACCATGGAAACCCCCTCTAAACCGAGAAGCTAACTCAAAAAAGGATCCAACGGAGTGATGAATCCAAGTAGATGCAAGAGTATCTTGCAGTAAATGAAAAGATTCTAGACTCCAAGAATGGAAGAGTACATGCTCAGAATGCTGTTGTGGACGAGATAAGTGGACTCTCTAAGATAGGTTTGAAAAATGGTGAGTCACTTATCTTGGAGTAATTCCCAACCGAAGCTAAGGAAAAATGCAAACCTTGGATGGTACTATAAGAGGTGTAGCCATTTGAGGTATAAGCTGAGATTGTGTCTCTGATTCCTCATGCTTCAAAATTATACCATGATCTGGAAAGTCATATACAAAGAGAGCATGCTCCACATAGTGACTGTTGGAAACTAGAATGATCCCCCTCTGAAGTGGGAATGGGAGGATCTAAAAGGGATGAATACTTAGGGTATTCATCAAAGGTGAAGTCTTTGGTTACTATAATTGAGTGACTCTTTGGATCATAGAGTAGCCTTCTGCCAATCACTATAAGTGATGAAAATGTACTACTTAGGCCGATCATCATCATGGTCTTGCACATAGGCATCACTACCAAAGACGTGGAAATATCTCACATTGGGATTCTTATGAAAGTAAGCCTCAATTGGTATTTGGTTTTTCAAGACATCTGAGAACTCTCTGTTCTGAATATGTATTTGCTGCATGTACTACTTCACCCCAAAACTTTAGTGGAAGTTGCTTTTGACTAAGCATAATCTTGGCCATTTGGATCACACTTCAAATCTTTTGTAAGGCAATATCTTGTTGAGTATCTTGCATTGCTTGATACTTGATTCCATATTGCTTCAAGTACTTGGAGAAGTTGTAATTGAAAAAGCCACTATCTCCATCTGATTGGATGATCTTCAAAGAACTTGGAAAGTCTTCTTGAACTATTTGTATCAGCTCCTTAAACTTGGAAAGGGCATCCTCTTTACGTTTGAGTGAATAAACCTAGGTGTATCTAGTGAAGTCATCTACTATTAGGAAGAAGTAAATTGACGCACTAAGAGAAGGTATATGCATAGGTCCACAAATATTAGCATGGAATAATGCTAAGGGTTTAGATGCAGAAATGGATGCTTCTATAGGCAAAGGGGCAATTGTCTGCTTGGCATATGCTTGGTAGTTCAATTCCACTTGTGCGATCCTGGCTAGACCTTTGACAAGATGATTGGAAGAGATCTTAGCTAAGAAAGAGGTATGTCTAAATCTACAATGCCACAAGCTAAGACTTGAATCTTTGGCCAGAAAACTTGAAAGCTTGTAGAGACCTTTGTCTTCAAAGCCTTAAGATATCACTTCATTGGATTCACGATCGATGACTTGAAACTTTTTGTTATCAAATTGCATTATCATGTTGCACTTTGTAATGGCCTTCATTGAGAGAAGGTTCTTACAAAGTCTTGGTACATAAAGAGCATCTCTGAGTGACTTTGTCTCACCTTTTGAGTTAGTGATATGAAATTTGCCTCTTTCTTGGATCTCAATGCATTTGTTATCTCCAAGATAAACTTGACCTTTGTGTTCTTCAAACTCATGAAAATTATCTTTGTCATAGCATATGTGTGATGAAGCCCCACTATCAAAAATCCATTCTTTACTTGGAGTGGATGCTACAAGTGCCTTGTGTTCACTTGTGAGAAAGAGTTCTTCACTTGTGTAGTGAGAGTGATGTTTAGTCGTTGGAGTAGTCTTAGATTTATCCTTGTTCTTCTTCTTGAAGCAATATTTTTTTATGCATCCAAGCTTGCCACAAAAATTACAAGTGGAATTCTTCTTGCCTTTGTCTTGATCACCCTTTTTTCCTTTAGTCTTATGAAAGGTATCTTTGGCCTTCATAGTTGTTTCTTGAGTAGCTTGGGTTTTTTGTCTAGAGTCATGGAGAAGCAACAATCTTCTAACTTCTTCCCAAGTGAGTGCTTGACCTCTATTGTATAAAGTGGTCATGAAAGTCTCATTAGACCAAGGAAGCTTGTTAAGTAACCTAACGACCATGTCTTCAGTTGAAATTTATCATCCACAAAGTGCTAACTTATGTTGATAATCTTCGAATTTGGCTATCACTTTTGTGATGGTGTCTTGTGGAAATATAGTGAGATTGTGAAACTTGGCCTCTATCTTAGAAGGTGTTTTATCCTAATATATGTTTTCTAGAGTATCCCACTAAATTCTATATATTCCAAGCTCCTAGATCGATATCCTTATCAGGCTCTCATTCTGTTCATTTGACTACCTTGTACAACAGGCTTGTATAGAGGTAGGCCCTAATTATATCCTTCCATAGGTTGTAATTTGTGCCATTTAGCCTTTCATCTTTCGGCATGAATATTGGCATAAAGGATGGTAAATACAACAAACTTGAGGATGTTGCATTCGAAATTGTTGACATTATTACCGTTGAAATGAAGTTATCAAACTTGTGATAAAAATTGATTCACAAAATTGAGTTGGGGTAGGGGTTGGGGGGGCCTTAGAGTAGACACCAAAAATGAAGTAGACACCCTAGAGAGGGGCGGCTTAGAATAGCCCTACTCTTGCACAAAAGCTGAGATCAGTCAACACGAGAGGAGGGCTTAGAGTAGCCCGTTGCACCCAGAGAAAGGCACACTTGGGAGCTTAGAGTAGCCTCCCAAGACACACACATAAGATCCTCTTCTTATATTTTTGAAGTTACAAGAAGGGCACTTAGTGCCAAATGATGGTGGGGCAACTAAGGATTGTACCATTAGAAAAATTTCAAAGTACCCTTTGAGTGGTGCTAAATTGAGTGTCACTATGGATCTCAAGAATTTTTTCACAAGGAGAAAAATGACATGTGGATGTTACAAGGATTAATGCTTTACACTAATGCTAAATTATACCAGTAAGTGCCCTTGGATCAATACAAAGATAATTTGTTTCTTAGTCCACTACAAAGATGTGTTTGGATTACAATGGGAGCTTTAAATATTGTGGCAAAGATAATGTCGAAGAAAGGTATACCTTTGAAGAGAATGATTAAAATGTAGGAAAACTTTAGAGGTAGGCAAGAAAAGTGAAGTCCATAAATGTAAGAAATCCTAAGGACTTCTCTAATTAAGTAGAATCCAAATGTAGCGTTGTGATTGCAAGGTTGCCACTATATTAAAGCCAATTTGTTTTGCCAAATGATTGCTCACAACATGCTAAAATTGATGCACTTAGTGAGCATCAAACAGATCTTGAGTTACCACTTCAAGTAGCACAAAATAGCCTTCGATGACCTATTCTTATAACATTCATGAATGTACTAAAGTTCACAACAGACATGTGGTCCCCAAACTTAATCGATTGGTATGACATCATGCATGATGTTGATTGCTATTGGCGTACTTGGAGCAGAATCTTGTCACATAGCAAAGACAGAGCACCTTAATGAAGTATTTCGATGGCGTGCACCGCACTGGACTCTCCTTCTCGAGAGCTCCACGACGATATGCTCAAAGTAGAAAACCGAGCTCTGGTCGCCACACATAGTACTCCGCACAGATGTTGTAGAATACGCAGAAAACGCAGTACACAGGGAGCACGAAGACAGACTTCTTAGGTCTTACAAATGCGGTCGAACTTACAGTCTGTGACTGACCAGGCCACTATATGTTTTATTAAAGAACATATACAAAGAAGTGTCCGGTGGCCATTTGGCCTTTTACATGGACACTAACGGTAACAATCTCCCACTAAAGGCCAATATGGCCAGAGTAACTATGGGAGAAAAAAGAAAGAATGATAAAGAATACCTGAGTGTAAGTATACAAACTATACCTCCCACCTGATGGGCATGTTACACAGTATACAAGTGACTGTGTAAGATCAAGAATCAAGTAACCCCCATCAAGTGACAACAGTGTCGAAAGCTATCCTGTGGTAGAGCTTTAGTCAAAGCATCTGCAGCATTATCTCGAGTGTGAACCTTCTCAAGAATAATGCTCTTAGTGGCTAAGCAATCTCTAATGAAGTGATACCTCACCTCAATGTGCTTGGTCTTTGCATGATAGACCGGATTCTTAGCCAAAGCAATGGCACTCTGACTATCACTGAGCAAGTGAGGTACATGCTGAGGCAAACCCATATCACAAGCAAGACGAGAAAGCCACAATGCTTCCTTACATGCCTCACTTGCTGCAACATACTCTGCTTCTGTGGTGGAAACAGCTGTACATTCTTGAAGACGAGATCTCCAAGAGATAGCACCTCCAGCAAAATGAAAAATGTACCCTGATGTAGACTTACGATTGTCTACACAACCAGCATAGTCAGAATCTGTGTAACCAATAATGGATGCTTTCCCTCTACCTAAGCATAGACACTTGTCCTTAGTGCCACTCAGATATCTCAAAATCATTTTGACCGCTTCCCAATGTTTCTTGCCAGGATTAGACATATATCTGCTCACAACTCCCACTGCAAATGCAATGTCTGGTCTCGTAGCTACCATAGCATACATGAGACTACCAACAGCAGACTGATAGGGAATTTTGGTCATGAATTCCTTTTCCTCATCTGATTTGGGGCAGTCATCCTTGCTCAATTTCACATATGTGGGTAAAGGTGTACTCAATGCCTTTCCACCCTGCATATTAAATCGATGAAGTACTTTGGATATGTACTCACTTTGAGACAAGTATATGCATCTTTTACTCCTATCACGAGTAATGCGCATGCCAAGAATATGTTTGGCATCCCCCAAATCCTTCATATCAAATGTCTGACTCAACTTCTTTTTGAGAATTGACAAATCATAAGAGGACTTCCCAGCAATCAACATATCATCGACGTAAAGTATCAAGCATATCAAGCTGCCATCAGAACATCTCTTTGTGTAGAGACAATGATCCTCATTGCTCCGAGAATAGCCTTGGGACTTCATAAAAGCATCAAACTTTTGGTACCATTGTCTAGGAGACTGTTTAAGTCCATACAAGCTCTTCTTGAGCTTACAAACTAGACTTTCCTTGCCAGGAACTACATAACCCTCTGGTTGTTCCATATAGATCTCATCTGTAAGATCTCCATGCAAGAAAGCTGTTTTCACATCCATTTGGACTAGCTCTAAGTCCTCCATTGCAACGAATCCAAGCAACATGCGCAAAGTAGTCATCTTGACCACTGGGGAGAAGATTTCCTCAAAATCAACACCATGTTGTTGCTTAAAACCCTTTGCAACAAGTCGTGCTTTATATTTTGGAGAAGCACTATCTGATGTGAATTTCAGCTTATATACCCATTTACATGGTAAAGCTTTCCTTCCCTTTGGCAAAGGTACTAAGTCCCAAGTACCATTCTTGTGAATAGAATCCAACTCACTCTTCATGGCACGCTCCCACTTGACATGATCCTCTGTCTGCATAGCCTCTTTGTAGCAAGAGGGCTCACCGGCATCTGTTAGCATAACAAAATCTAAACCTGGAACATATCTATCAGGTGGATATGAGACACGTGCAGAACGTCTCAATGGTTGCTGAACAGGAACATGTGCAGACTGATCTGAATGGACATTCTCTTGAACATCCCTATGTGCAGCATTTTTATGCATGCTAACCGGAGGACTAGTATCCTCAAACACCACTCTTCTCACTTCAACCTCCTTAATCGGCTGTTTATGCATCTTAGACTCATTAAAAATGACATCACTACTTCTGATCACTGATCGTGTTTCAGGATCCCATAAGCGATATCCAAATTGTCCTTCTCGACCATATCCAAGAAAAATGCATTTCTTTGACTTATGGTCCAACTTCTGTCTAAGATTCTTGGGTATATGAACATATGCTTCACACCCAAAAACTCGAAGATGATCATAATATGGTGGTTTCCCTGTCCATAACTCTTGTGCCACTTTCAGACCTTTGGCAGTACTAGGTGAAAGGTTAATCACATGAACTGCAGTCAATACTGCTTCTGCCCAAAAACCTTGTGAGAGGTTTGCATGATGCAACATAGAGACTACTCTATCTTGAATAGTTCTATTCATCCTCTCAGCTACACCATTCTGTACTGGGGTATAAGGAGCTGTAAACTCTCTACGAATCCCTCTATACTGACAGAAAAGGCTGAATTCATGTGAGGTATACTCACCCCCATTATCTGAACGTAAAGCCTTAAGCTTAGTTCCTTTTTCAGTCTCAACTGAAGCAAGCCATTTTCTGAAAGTAGGGAATACATCATCCTTCGATTTGATAGGATATACCCAGACTTTTCTAGTAGCATCATCTATGAAAGTAACAAAGTAAAGAGAACCACCTAAGGACCTAGTGGGCATAGGACCACACACATCTGTATGAACAAGATCTAAAGGCTGAATTGAAGAGTCAATGTGCGTTTTATGCACATTTCTGGTTTGCTTTCCATATTGACAATGCTCACAAAATGAAAAATCAGAGAAAGATAACACAGGTAAGTAGCCAGAACGAGAAAGATTTTCCATTCCACTACGAGATATATGGCCCAAACGACCATGCCAAATACAAGCCATAGGCTGTTCAGTAACAGCTAACAAGTGTTCTTTCTGTGATACAAATAAAGGGTAAAGTGAGCCAACTTTCCTTCCTTTTGCAATAACCATATTGCCCTTTGATATACGAAAGGACTGAGCATAGAAGACCACCTTGTAACCAAGGTCATCAAGTTGACCAACTGACATCAAACTGCGTGATAACTGAGGTACATGGCGTACATTATGCATAGTAAATTTTGAACCGTCAATGAACTGCACCACATCTCCAATCCCCACAACATCACACTGGTAAGAGTCACCAAGTCTCACGGTACCAAGAGACTTTGCTGCATAATTAGAGAACCATTCTCTATGTGGTGTCACATGGAAAGAAGCACCAGAATCTAGCAGCCAGGTGTGGGAAAGAGAATCAGCCATAAGTGCCTCAGATGGCACAGTACTATCAAGTGTCAACACATCAGCATCATCAGAAATAGCATTAATTTCTTCAATCTTCACAGTCGAAGTAGATGGTGCAGGTAACTGTTTAACATGCCCATCAACATTCTGTCCTTTACCTTTAGCATTCTTTAATGCATAACAGTCTTTCTTCATGTGTCCTTTCTTATGACAATAATGGCATTCAATATCCCTCTTCCTTGATTTACTTCTGCTCTTATTCCGTTGACCATTCTTTTCCTTGTTCTTGCTCCTGCCACGTTGTTGATTCTTTCCTTGGTAAGAATCACGAACATTATATGCATCTCCACTCTGAGTGCCAACCATAGATTTTCTACGAATCTCCTCACTCAAGAGTGCTCCACATATGTCATCATAGACGAGTTTACCACCTGGTGCACTATTGCTAATAGCTGTGCAAAATGTATCCCATGATGATGGCAGGGTGCATAACAGCAATACTGCTTTCATTTCATTGTCCATATCCATTTTCTGAGCCTGTAACTGGGAGAATATGGCATCAAACTCATTTAGATGAGCAGCAACACTATCTGTGTCCTTCATACGAAGGTCGTATAATTTTCTCATCAGATATACTTTATTTGATGCCGTCTCTTTTTCATATGTATTGCATAACTTCTTCCAAAGCTCCTCTGCACTTTCACAGTCTAATACTGTAAAGTAAACATTATCTGCTAGGTGCAAGCGAATGGTAGACCTGGCCATTTCATCTAACTCATCCCAATCATCTTCATCCATGTCAGCAGGCTTCTTTGAAATCCCATTTACTGGCTTCCATTGCCTTCTTTGAATCAGCACATCTTTAATCTGATTCTTCCATAGAGCAAAGTTTGTGCCATCAAATTTTCGGATCTCAAAATGGTCTTTGCCCTGCAAGTTATAGCTCCTCCTCGGAACGCTAGCACTAGACCCTGATCCACCGGATGTGCCTGAGACCTCTGATGCCATGATCGTAGAGAACTGAATAGAATGATAATGGAGCTAGAAGAGTCCAAACACCAACAAATAAGTGTATCAAGGAGTAAATCGACCACTATATAGTTGACTAAACCAGAAATCTGGAAAAATTTTGCCAGAGTATCCTCTGCAAAATTAGCATATGACCAGTGTCAAAGTATCATAAAACTGCAAGTACTAACATGTCTACCTGCATAGTGAATCACTGACTCCACTGCATATAATGAGTTACCCAATAGAAGCCAACTAGGCTTATCGAGCACCTATGAACAACTATCATACATCTCCTATGGTGAGGCTGGGTAAGTCTTCCACCTGCATCACCGAAGAGACCCCGACATCTGGGTGTCTCCCAGTTAAGAAAACCTCACCACGACCCTCTTTATCAAACGTAAAAGGCTTTATGCAAAGAACGTAACCGCTATATCAATGTCCACATGGACGTACATAAGCGGTATCCACAGAAGCGTACATGGTGTGTATGTGCTCAATATATGCAGTAAAATGACACTGAAAGGCTGAATACACAGCCCAAAAAACTAGCCAATAACACCTGTAAGTGTCTGTCAACTCTGATGTTTTAGGCTTTAAAAACCTGCATAAATTTGCAGCGACTGCTCCCACCAAAACTTAAAACCCCTCGAGAAACCTGTAGTTTTACAAGTGTGGCTGAAAATACAGCCCCAAAGGTTGATATTTATTGTCTGAGAAGTACAAGGAACACTCTTCTTGATGTTCTTGGACCTGTGTGAAGAGAACTACGTGCGAAAGTACTCCAAAATGGCTCCAAAAACACCCCAAAATTGCTTCAGAAATAGGCTTTAAAAGCAAAAATGAAGCTTTGAGGGACCAAAACTTGTTCAAGGTAATGCCAACCTTAGTCTTTCCCCTTCTTCAAACACCACAAGAGTGTAGCTTAGTGGCAAGAGATTGCCGCGGTTAAGCGAGCTCTGGGGGGAACACTACTGGGATGGGTGACCTCCCGGGAAGTACCGGGAACCTCTATATTCCTTGATCGTTGAGGTCCTCCCTCGCGCGCAGCCAACGGCGCCAACGGTGACTTCGGTGACTCGGATGACAAGGTATGCCAAGGTCTATGCCTTGGTCGCCGCCTTAGTCGTAAGCCTTGGACCGCACTGGACTCTCCTTCTCGAGAGCTCCACGACGATATGCTCAAAGTAGAAAACCGAGCTCTGGTCGCCACACACAGTACTCCACACAGATGTTGTAGAATACGCTGAAAACGCAGTACACAGGGAGCACGAAGACAGACTTCTTAGGTCTTACAAATGCGGTCGAACTTACAGTCTGTGACTGACCAGGCCACTATATGTTTTATTAAAGAACATATACAAAGAAGTGTCCGGTGGCCATTTGGCCTTTTACATGGACACTAACGGTAACACTTAAATCATCTATCTCTACATATCATGTGATTACCTTCCATAGATTTTATGGTTGCACATCTTTGGTGACGAGAGAAATCAGTGTTGGCAGCTATGCACTCAAAATAGAATTACAACTAAGCGTGTGAGTTCTAGTATTGAACATATGGAGATAATGCTCATAACATGCTCAGAAGAGAATATCAAATGCAAAAGTGTATGGTCACGCAAGAGCCTTCTTAGTTAATGCAGATAGAATGTCAACAAAGGAAGGCGACACAGACTAGCATATAGAATCCAAGGATATGTGATTATGAATAGTTCGTGTTGAGCTTAGGCTTAACACATCGTCCTTAAGTATGATAGTGCAATCTTGATAGAACGTGAGAGACATATGCTCGATGGCATGCTCTCATGCAGACTTGCAAAGACAAAGTAGTGCTTATGAATACTGTATGATGGAGATGAACCAAGAAACTAAGTACCAAAGGAAAGAGATCCGAAACATCGTTATGAACACTTGTATGTGATAATGGTGTACCATATAATGATAAAGAGAATCAAGAATCTCTACAACAAGGTTTATAAACACTTCAAATATGTGAGATCCATAACCAAATCCATAAAATATCACCAAATAACAACATAATTAATCACAAAGAAGGGTGGGAGGGTGGAAAGAAGTGGTAGAGAAGGGTACAAAATGATAAAGAAGAAGGGGTGGGATGGTGGGCAAGTGGGAAAAATGAGGCCCTAAAGAGCAATGGCAAAAGCCTCTCTCAATGAGGAGGAAACGAAACCCCACCACTCGAGCACCACCACCACCACCAAAATGACCATCAAATGCACCACCAAGACCTCCACCTAGTGCTCTGATACCATGTAGAGAGTACACATGCGGAAGCAAAATGAAAAGAAGAGTGTACTAAAAAAAGAAAGAGTGTGAGAGCCTCAAATTGAGTAGACCAAGAAATGGGTAAACTCATATGGATTAAAAATGAGCTTGCCAAGATCATAGAGTAGGCTCTTCAAGCTTCTAACCAAGTACAAATGGGGGGAGAGGCCCTCCTTATATAGATTTGGGAGAGGCTCTCCAAATTACATCTGATGTGGGATAATTCCCCTCAAAGGAGAATGAATACAATGGTAGAAGCAAATGGCAAGGTATCCAAATACAAAAGATATAATATAAAATGGAAATAGAATAGAAATAGAGTGACTCCAAGATACAAAGAGGAGATGCACTCTCATATTCTCAACACTATCATGTTGCAGTTAGTAATGGACTTTACTAGGAGAAGGTTCTTACAAAGACTTGATACATAAAGAGCATCTTTGAGTGACTTGGTCTCACATTCTAAGTTTGTGACTTGGACTTTGCCTCTTCCTTGAATCTCAATGCACTTGTTATTTTCAAGATAAAGTTGGAATTTGTGCTCTTGAAATTCATGATAGTCTATTTGTCATTGCACATGTTTGATGAAGCCTCACTATCAAAAGTCCATTCTTTGCTAGGAGTGGATGCGACAAGTACCTAGTGTTTAGTTGTGAGAAAACATTCTTCACTTGTGCAGTGAGATTGATGTTCTATCTTTGGAGTAAACTTGGACTTGTCCTTCTTCTTCTTCTTCTTGAAGCAATATTTCTCCATAAACATTGCAAGTGAAATTCTTCTTGCCCTTGTCCTTAGACACTTGAGTGCCTTTTTCAACTTTGTTCTTGTTGAATGTAGCTTTTGCCTTCATAGCCATTTCTTGTGTAGCTTGAATCTTTTTCCTAGAGTCGTGGAGAAGCAAAAGTCTTCTTACTTCTCCCCAAGTGAGTTTTTTATCTCTGTTGTAAAGAGTGATCACAAATGTTTCATAGGACTTTAGGACTTTGTTAGGCAATATAATGGCATGTCTTCACTTGAGATCTTTCTTCCAGAAAGTGGTAAGTTTCTTTGATAATCTTCGAATTATGCTATCACTTTTGTGATGCTATCTTGAGGACGAATAGTGAAATTGTGAAACTCAACTTCTAAAGCATAAATCTTTGAAGGAGCTTATCTTCATATAGACTTGCTAGTGCATTCCAAGCTTCTTTGGAGGTCTTAGACATAGCGATATGACCCTTTGTCAATTCATTGCATGCTAGAAAAATATGTCTAAATGCCCTTTTGTCCTTAACATTCAATATATTTCAAGACTCTAAATCTTTGACCTTATTAGGTTTGGGTTCTGACCCATCTACAACTTCATGGAGAAGATTTGTTTACAAGTATGCACACATGATATCTTTCCATAGATTATAATTTCGACCATCTAAGGGTTCTTCCTTGGGCATAATCATAAGCATAAAAGAAAGTAAATAACTTTCTATTGATGATAAAATTGATTCTTTCTTGGACATTTTAAGCTTGGGGATGATCTTGAAAGCTTGAACAATTGAACTTGTGCTTGCAATTTGCAATAAAAAAGTATTAAGTGCTAAAAAACACTTCCTTGACAAGAGAGTGTAGAGAAGTGCTAAAAAGCACGTTCATTTGACAAAGATCAAAGATTTGAAGAAGGAGTTGATTTATGCTCACGAAGTCTTGCCACACAATTCATTTGTGCAGACTGTTCTAAATGATCTTCAAGATTAATATTAGAGTTTTGATTCTTCTCTTTGATTGATGATGAAAGGTAATACAAATGCCTTAACATTTCACAAATTAGTCTTTGTTATGTTTCAAGAAGATCAATCTAGGCAAAATAGATCCATTATGCATATTGCACATCAAGCTTTCTTGGCTAGTCAGAAGGGCAAAGGTAAATGGACTTCATCTACTAGTAAGCACAAATATGCTAATTTTGCACAATCAAAGAAAAATGACAAAGATGAGAAAAACAAAAAAGCAAAAAATATTTTGCAAATACTGTAAAGGAAATGATCATGTCATAAGGAGTTATCCAAAGCTAGATGCAAAAGAGGCAAAGAAAGAAGAGGTTGGAATGGTTGTTGCAGAGACCTCTACACCCAAATTAGAGTCTACAAATCTTATGCAGAATGACGAACGAGCATTTACTAATTTTTGCAGATATGACCCATCTTCTCATGAACAGTGTATGTATGCAATAGACTCAGATGTTTGGTACTTTGATAGTGGGGAAACCAAACATATTACCTCGCACCATAGTTTCTTCACTTCACTTGATCCTGCCACTATAGGGAATACTGTCATATGGGCCAACAACTCCTCTTATCTTATCATGGAATTTGGTTAGATCATTCTAACTACTGCTGATGGTAGTTCTTTTATGTTGTCAAATGCTTTATTTGTGCCAAGGATAAAAACAAATCTATTATCAGTTCCTACATTAGCCAAGATCAACTTGGTTGTTAATTTTTTAATGACAGATATACAATTCATGATCTGTCAAATGGCTATGTCATTATTGCTTCTGGCATTTTATGTTGTGGGCTATCTGTGAATGGTTCAGCATGTGCAGTTCAAGATTCTTAGGCTATGTTAGATGCAAAGCTTTGGCATGCATGCTTTGGTCGTTCAAAATTTTTTGGTTTGCTACACCACTGAAAATTTGAAATGTTCTCTCTGCCCAAATTTGAGGCACCTGGTAAACATGTTTGTAAAGGTTGTATTTTGTGAAAAATGCAACGTTCCTTCCCAAAAGATGATTCAGAATGAACCACTCAAAAATTGCATCTTGTTCACAGTGATATTTGTGGTCCTATGCAAGCACCTTCTTTTGAGAACTACCTTTACTTTGTGACTCTCATTGGTGATTTTTCTAGGCATGCACGGGTGTATCCATTGAAAGTAAAGTCCAAAGTATTTATGTGCTTCAAATAGTTTCTAGCTTTGGTTGAAAATCTATCAGCATGTAAAATGGACACCCTTCATTCTAATCGAGGAGAGGAATATATGTCTTCAGATTTTAATGCATTTTTGGTTGAACGTGGGATAAAACATCAATCTAGAGTGTTGTATACAGCTCAATAAAATGGAGTTGCTGAAAGGAAGAACATGTCACTAATGGAGACGACAAGGTGTATGGTCAAGAGTCAAGCTTTACCACAAAGTTTCTGTCTTGAGGTTGTTATGTGTGTAGCATATGTACTTAACTGGTATCCCACTAAAACATTGCAGTCTATCACTCCATATAAGGGCTAGCATGGCCGCAAGTCATCTATTGCGCATCTGCATGTCTTTGGTCATCTAAACAACCAAAGACATGTAGATGATAAAGAACAACAACATAGAAAATTGGATGATAAAATAGTGAAATGTATTTTTGTTGGGTATAGTTCTGAAAGCAAAGGCTATCGTCTATATCATCCACAAACTAATGCATTTTGGTTAGTTATGATGATGTTTTTGTGGAAGATGCAATTCAGCCATTACTTTCATGTACTAAGGAGACATCAATTAGCTCCAAAGAGATGTATGACACTTTGCTTCCTCTTTGTACAAGTGGAAAGTCTAGCACTGGTCCAATTGACGTAATTTCTCAGCCTTTGCAACATGATGATGCAGATTTACATGATGCACTTGTTGATAAGAGATCTCATATAGAGGAGGCAAAAACTATGCCTAAATGGCTAGTGTAGACTTTGAGACATAGCAAATTAGATGCATCTCTGTCATATCGTACTCGTTTACGCTATTATAGTGCTTTTTTTGCATCAGATTGCTATGATATGGTTGTATCTAGTCTTTGTGATGAGAATGAGCCTATTTTGCTTGCATAAGCACAAATTTTAGGAAATTGGATGACTGCTATACAATCAGAATATGATGCTATTATGAAGAATGGAATACAACAATATCATCAAGAATGGAACTTGGGAGCTAGTGGATCGACCCCCAAAGTGTAAATTCATTGCCACTAAGTGGTTCTAGAAGCTAAAGTAAAAGGTTGATGGTACTCTGGAAAAGTACAAAGCAAGACGTGTTGCACTAGGCTACTCATAATTTGAAGGCATTGAGTTTTGTGAATCATTTGCCCTGACTACAAGGATGACTACTATCCGAGTAGCACTAGTTTTGGCTGCGTAGAAATGATGGTGAGTCTATCACATTAATGTCAAATCAGCATTCCTAAATGGAGACCTCAAGGAGGAGGTATATGTGGCTCAATCACCAAGGTTTGAGGCTCCCCTTTTAGAGAACAAGGGATGTAAGCTCAAGAAGGCATTATATGGGTTGAAACAAGCCCCATGGTACCAACAAATAGATAAATATCTCCTAGATCTAGATTTCAAACGATGTGCTTCTAATGCTAACTTGTATGTTCAGAAGAGAGGAGGGAAGACAATTATGCTTATACTCTATGTGGATGACCTTGTGATTACAGGAAATGTGATGCTTTTCTTCAACAAACAAAAGATGCCTTAAGTTCAGAATTTGAAATGACAGACTTGAGCTTAATGCATTATTGCTTAGGCATTGAAGTTTGACAAGAATGACGGAAGATTTACATCTCTCAACGAAAGTATGCAAGACATGTACTGAAGGCATTCGACATGGAGGATTGCGAGGAGATTTCTACACCTATGGAGGTCAACGCAAAATTATATATTGAATATACTTCATCTCCAATGGATATTGGAAGATATAAGAAATTAATTGGAAGTCTCATCCACTTATGCAATAGTAGACCAAATATCTCGTATGTTGTATTAGTAAGCAAGTTCTCTAATAAGCCTTGCCAAACTCATTTGAAGGCAAGCATGCAAATGCTCTGGTTTGTGAAAGGAACCACTGATTATGGTACTCTTAATGAAGAAGGATAATCTTTGGTTGGATATTGTGACTCAGATATTGATACCAAAAAATCACTTTCTGGATATTGCTTTTCCTTAGGATCAAGGATTTTTCCTTGGATTAGTAAGAAGCAACCGATTATAGCATTATCTTCTACTAAAGTTGAGTACAAAGCAACATGTGTTGCAGCATGTGAAGCAAGTTGAGGAGGATCCTATGGCACATAGGAATATAAGGACAGGAGGCTACAGGGTTGAAGTGTGAGAACCAAAGCTGCATGGTCATCACCAAGAATCCTATTTTCCATGCACGTACCAAGCACATAGAAATTCAGTATCACTATGTGCGTGAGTTGATTAAGGACGGGGCCGTGAAGATAAACTATTATCCAACTGAAGAAAATGGAGCAGACATCTTCACCAAGGCTTTTGGGAGAAAGCAACTTCATCGACACTTTCCAAAGCTTGGCATTGGACCAAGGAGGTAGTCCATCGTAGGGTGGACATTGAGGGGGTGTTAGATATAATCAATACTCCACCCTCGAGTGACCACAAATGATCCATGATGCTCTAAGTTATAAGGCCCCCATTATGAGGTGAACTCACATTGTGGGAGCCCTGACATTTGTGGAACCCTAACTTCCAAGTTAGATGAGGTCTACGTGTGACCATTGATGGTAATAGATGATCTTTGTGAGCCTAGCCATTAGATTAGGTAGGGCATAAACCTCCGGGTGTGGGAATTGAACTCGTGACCTACCCGCTAGGAGTATGA
Source organism: Ceratopteris richardii (assembly GCA_020310875.1). Classification (NCBI taxonomy): domain Eukaryota; kingdom Viridiplantae; phylum Streptophyta; class Polypodiopsida; order Polypodiales; family Pteridaceae; genus Ceratopteris; species Ceratopteris richardii. Next base: position 74,817,309 of record CM035412.1, on the reverse strand, counting down.
TGGGCTAACCACTTGCCCCAAAAGCCATGGTTGAGGATTAATCCTACCTCTTAGGGTGTGGTTCAACCATCTCCAACCCATCATTTCTTGATTCGAATACTCTCTTTCCTTTCTAAAGATCATTGTCCTCAATGATCAATCCTTGATCTCCCGAATTGATCCCTCACCTTTGCACAATCTCTTGAACCTCCTTGTTCTCAACCTTGGTCTCTTGAACACTTGTTCTCAACCTTGGTTTCTTGAACCTTGTCGTTTATCTTAACTAATGCGTTGTTTCTTGGCCACTTGCCTATGGATTTGCTTTGTTCGTAACCTTGGTATCTTGAGCTCTTGTTCTCAGCCTCAGTATCTTGAGCCTGGTTCTCACCCATGCTAGGTATCTTGATTCATCAATCTAGTGCTTGCATTGGAAAGATTCTTTTAAGAGCTTTCCAAGGTATCTTACATGTCTAAATTTGACCTACAAATTGGGAGATACACTCTAATGTTTGTTTGGATCGTTTATAAAAACGATGTGTGCACCTTTCATCCACTTTCCCAAGCCTACTTCCTAGGCTCTGAAGCCAATTATGGGAATTGAACTCATTCCTAGGCTCCGATACCAATTGTGGAATTGAAATCATGACCTATTGGCTAGGAGTATGATCGGCTTACCACTTGCCCCCAAAAGCCATGGTTGAGGATTACTTCGGCTTACCACTTACCCCCAAAAGCCATGGTTGAGGATTACTTCCTAATCCTCCCTTTTAGGGTGTGGTTCAACCATCTCCTACCTGTTATTTCTTGAGTCTAACACCGGGCCATTGGGTTGCCATTCAAGGTGAAGGCCTTGTGGTGTTATGCAGTTTCCCCATAGAACCTTGATGAGGGAGTGCAAAGGGGATCGTGGAGATATTGTCAGATTGTATATTTTACCTACCATTTTGAATTTCCAAACTACGTTTATCTATACCAATTCCCCTTGTAACAGTTGTATAAGCATGGCCCACGTTCAGCTTTACACAACATTGCATACTAATAAGCCCTTCATCTAGAGTATGACTAGATCGCCATCTAAGTTCCACATTGGGAGCGCATGGGTAGACAACACAATCATTGTAGCTGCATTACTCTTGACAATTTGAGAATTTGAGTTCTCTATCTCTTCGTCTGCGTCTATCTTTGACTACGTTTTTCTCTCAACTTTGTCTATTGGTCTATTCCACTGTGCTGTTATTTTCTTACAAGCCTCACTCTCAAACGAGTCCAACACGAATATCCTGCTAATTTTGAAAGCAATGGAGTGAACCAAGGTAGCGCTACCCTTTGGAGTGTGTACTTGTTTGACTCCCTCCATATGAACTCCCTGGGTACCCCCATGGCCTGCAACCTCACGCGAGTCTGTGTGTGTGTGTGTGTGTGTGAGAGAGACAGAGAGTGAGAGAGAGAGAGAGAGAGAAAGAGAGAGAGAGAGAGATCTTATACTAATTGTAGCAATGCAATTGTTGTTCTAATAGAATGACTACAAAATTAGTTGGATTTGAATATCTGGTAGCAGAATCCAAGGAAATTTTGATCGTAATCAACTATTTTACATGTTTTAAGAATACCGATTAAGCTGATTCTCACTGGAAGCCACCTCAATTTAGAACTCATATTTGAAAAATTAATACACTTGCTGCAGGTAATGTGACGGTGATAAATTTCTCAAAATGAAAGGAATGTTCTTATGTGTGACGTTCGTCATTACTTTAATAAGAGATCAACCACACCAAATTTGCTTGCTTCATATGTATCCTATTCTATCATTGAATTGAGGTGCTGAGACACGTGCTAAGACCACGCTGTTACCTACTTATGTATACGGCGAGAAAGAAACACGAATACAACAAAAACATAAATCTACAAATAGAAATCTTAATTACCGGGTAGATGTTTGGTCTTACATTTTTTGCATGAAAATTCTTTTACATTAATAAATACAGAATTTACAAGAAGATTTTGGAGTCCCCGAATCCGCTTGAAAGGTCTCAAAGAACGACTTTTCAAACTAGCTTTCAGCCAGGTTCATCATAAACACATACAAAGATTGTGGTTCAACCACCCTTAAAAATTGGCATGATACATTTTCGAATGGAGAAATGAGATTGTTCAATACCTTTATATATTTTTAGATTAAAAGCTCTTGATGCTACCCATGCATAAATATTTAACCTGTGAAAACAACCATAGAACAGAAAATGAAAAAATTGACAACATTTTACTAAGGAATTTGTGAACAGAAAAAAAAGGAAGACAATTTAACAAAATTCTCTTACTTCGAGATACTCATCAATGCCATACTTTGACCCCTCACGTCCAAGGCCAGATTGCTTGACTCCTCCAAATGGAGCGACCTGCAGCAACCAAAACCATAATCCGTAAAATTTTAGATCATATGACTGTATGTTTCTGTACAGTTTAACCATCATAAACAGTTAGGCACCTAACTTTTTCTACATTTATGGCTACGACTACATAGTTCACCAGGATGCACTGTAAACTGACATTGCCTACATGAGCTAAAATACGCTTCTGAAATTGATATATCCTGTGCAATTTTATGCAAAAATAAATAAATCTTCAAGTTCAGACTGTTATCACTATAATTATCCAGGGTGCATTATAAACTGCCAGTGCCTACATGAGCTTAAGTATGCTCTGAAATTGGTGTATCCTGTGAGTGATCAATGTTGTATCAAGCATTAATTTAGCTGCACTTTTATCAAATAAAATTTCTTCAAGTTAAGAGTGTTATCCGCATAATATAATCTAACATTGCTTAAATGAGCTACAATATTGTTCTGAAATTGACATATCCTGTGAGAGATTTAAGGTTGTATAAAACATTAATGTTACAGCCCTTTTATGAAGAAACTTATAATAAAACTTAAGTCTGTTTCACAGTACATGGCCATGTTAATCCACAATAATAGATATCTATGGATGCCATAAATGAAACATCATATTGAGTCCATATGTAATACAAAAGAAAAATCAGGTTTCAACCTACATAATAATAAGTCCCATTCGTGCAACTATTCAAGAACATGGACACAAGTTTCTCAATCCTCAATTAAATCCCTGAAGGCAGAAAACTTAATTCTTTCAAATCAATTTTATTGGCCATTTTAAGTGCAACCCTACTGTGCATTTGTTCATTGGACGCCATACACTTCACTCAGGATCTTGCAGACATTCATAAACAATGATAGCATGTACATGATTGACCCTTACCCCCTTCTCAACCCTTTTAATTTCCCAATTCTCCATTTTGTTGAATCGCTATCCATAGCCTGTGTGTAATTGTAAGGATCCAGACCTGTATCCACTCGCAACATAAGTAGAAAAAGGACAACAACTCATAGGATCAAGGCCAAATGAGAGTTCATTGTATGAGCAAGCTTTAAGTAAGGCCATGTGAGCTCTGTAATAATCCCCAGTAGGACAAGTGCATAAAAAAGGGAGAGTAGTCATGGAATCAAGGCCAGATGACAGCATAATGAGGCACATATCTTGATACTTAAAAGACCACGTAGGTAAACGTCCAAAACATTTTACCATACCCATCAGACGTCAGCTAATCATCAAAAGTCAGAGGTCAGACCCGTTGGTAACAACTATGCCTATGGTTTATCAGAGCCCATCACTAGCACCATTGGTGTTAAGTAAGGCTGCCCACTCTCCCCCATTCTTTTTGGGATTTACATTGATAAGATCTCCTACTATATACTACGAGCAGGCAGGGAGTGGAGCAACCTTGGAGTACCCCAGTTGACATTCTATTATATGCTGATGATATTGTTTTGATTTCAGAATCACGTAAGGGGCTTCAACTCCACCTCGGAGCTTTGGATTATTTTTGTACACATAGAGGATTGACTCTGAAACTTGGCAAGACCAAGGTCATTATTTTTCACACATCCAATGTAGTGAGGAGTGCAGCCATTTTCACCATAGCAGGAAGGCAGGTCGAGGTGGTTACTTCATACATCTATTTGCGAGTTACTTTCACCAGCCTACCAGGACCTTTCACCATGAGGCAGGCAGCAGCTATTGATAGACTCACCCAAGGATATGCAGCCCTTGCTGCGCTAGAGCAGAGGTGTCACCAGACACACTTCCAGGAACCCTGCATGAAGGGGTGGCTTTTCAACACACTAGTCACCCCAGCCTTGATGTATTCAGCGACGGTATGGGCAATAGGTTTTACCGCCAGTTAGTTGGCACAGATTGAGAGGCCGCAGGTATGTATGATCTCACGCTTGTTCCGTAGCAAACTGACTGTGCCACATGACATCGTCCGAGCAGAGCTGCTGCACCACCCATGGTCTTCGAGGCACATTCCCAAGAATAAGCTTCATTCAGAGGGTGAGGGAGTTGCCCAAGGACATACTTGTAGAACATTTGAGGCAACTATATGATTGTCTGAGAGTGGGCATGATAGAGCCTCGTATTCACATGTCAAAACTTGGTTCACGACACATGGGTTGGATATGGAGTGTCTACCATCTCTTCAGTACGACTCCGACTCACCTTACTATCACCTCTCATGTAGTCAGAGGGACTTGGTACTGAGACAAGATCTATGGAGGCTCTACATCAGGAGAGCACGGAGATCACCCAGTTTAGAGAGGAGGATGTCATACTCATAGTTGCACTCGTACGTTGTACGGCAAAAGTCGTCCAACCCGTCCCGACCCGTCCGATCCCGTACAACTCGTACGGTAAAAAAACTGCCAGGCCCGAAAAAAATTAGGGTTTTAGTTAAGTTGAAGTTTGAACTCATTTTGCACTCATATAGTGAGCATCCCCTTTCGAACACGCTGCGTTTTCAGCTCCAGCAGCCACCTCTCCAAGCTCTATTAGCCGGCCATACTCTAAGTTGTGGACACTCACAAGACAAGAGAGCTTTGCCCTCTTGTTTTCCTTCGCCCACTAACATCCATAAGCAATTTCAGCGCCCTCATTTGTTGCTCCACCTCATCAATGGCTCCACCTCTTCATGAAGCTTTCTCTAAGCATTGTGTTGCCTATGAGAGAGTGAAAGACAAATCAAATGTATGTCGTTGGCATTGCAAATATTGTGGGAGGATTCAAACATCTAGTGTCACACGTCTTCTTATCCACCTTTGCAAATTGGGAGGAGAGTGTGCTCCATGCAGCAAAATCCCCGATAATATATATGAAGCATGTCACCGCAACTACCTTCCATTGAAGAGGAGAAAGGGATCTTTTGCTGAAAATGAGGTGGTTTCACCGGATTGTGTCAACTCCGAAAGAGGTAATTGTCCATCTATTTCTATTGGTTCAACTTCAATGGCACCCACAATGAGTTCATGTGAGCTTGATGAAGTGGACGTGTCCAAGAAAGCTAAGAGAATGGGCACTAATACAAGCTCACGACAACCTACTCTTGCACAAGCAACGGGTGGTGTATCCGGCACTATAACTTTTCTTAGAGAAAGACAAAGGCTTGCTGAAATTGAAATTGCACGAACTATCATTGAATGCAATCTTTCATTTAATGTGCTTTGGTTAGATCAATGGAAATGCATGGTGAAAGCAATAGCTAATGTAGGCCCGTGTGAGGGTTGGTATGGAGTTACATACAATGATATGAGGACAAAGAAATTAGATGAGGAGAAAGAGAGGATTGATAAATCCTTAGAACCTGTGCGTGCAGGTTGGGTTAAATATGGATGCTCTATTCTCTTCGATGGATGGAGTGATCGTAAAAAAAGAGGGATTATTAATATTCTTGTATCTTGTCCTCTTGGTACTTATTTCTTACGAGCGGTGGATGTGGGAGTAAAAGGAAAGAAGGTGACCGGTAGCTTCATTTATTCACATATTCGTCGTGCCATACTTGAGGTAATTTGATTTTTTTATTTTATTCATAAAAATTCAGAAAAATGATTCACATTTTTTATGTGTGTGTGTAATATGTGACTTGAGTCTTGAATCTTGATTAACTTGTTGGTAACATGATTTTTTTCTTTCCCATAGGTTGGCCCTCAAAATGTCATTCAAGTGGTGACCGATAATGCTTCAAATTGTGCATCTATGGGAAGAAACTTAGAGGAGGAGTTTCCATCCATAGTATGGAGCCCATGTGCTTCTCATTGCCTTGATCTTCTAATGGAAGACATTGGCAAGTTGGAATGGATCAAGAGCATTATTTCAGAAGCTACATCCATAGTTGACTTTATCAACTCCAAGGTGAGAGTTCTTGCTATATTTCGGTCATATTCGGATAAGGAGTTGAGAAAGTCATCAAAAACACGGTTTGCGGCTATGTGGATACTTTTGGATCGTCTTTATGAGGTTCAAAATAAGCTTCAAAAGACGGTAGTCTCAGAGGAGTTTAAAGAATGGATGGACGGAGAGCCCATTGCACAACAAGAGGCAAAGTCTATCAAGGTTATGCTTACAATTTTACCTTTGTATAAGGTATTGCGTATGACGGACATGGAGAGTGCCACAATAGGTGTTCTCTATCATTTTATGAAAGAAGCAATTGAGGAAATAAAGAAGTGCACAACTCTTGATGAACCATGTGATCTTTCATGGTAATTTTATATTCTAAGTATTTATGAGTTGACTCTTGAGTTAGCCTTTAAATTCCCATTTTAAAATCCATACTAAATTCTAATCAATCTTTATGTTTTTATGGCTCTTCATGTAGTGATATTCTTGATAGCACACCCAAAAGAGATGATATACTCTATTTGGTGGAGAAGAGATGGAAGTGGATGAAGAGGCCTATTCATGGTGTTGCTCCCCTCTTGCACCCGGCCTTTAAGGTCTTCCAAAAATTTTATCTTGTGAGCAGCATGCTATTTTTTTGCAAGAATTCATAAATTATAATGATCAAAGAGGGATTGCATTAGCCTCACCCATTGTTTGGAAGAGGGATTCACTAGTGAAGCCTCTTTTTTGGTGGGAGAGTTTTGGCTATCAAATGCCTCTACTCCAAAGGATAGCTATGCGAAATTTTGCACTGGTATGTAGTATATTCAAAATTCAAAATTCTAACATGTCAAATGATAAACCATTTAGATGGTTTTTTTGTACTAATTTGTTTTATTTTGTTGTAGGATTGCTCATCTGGAGCATGTGAGAGGAATTGGTCTGCCTATTCCCTCATCCATACCAAAATACTCAACAAACTCAGCACAAAACAATTAGAGAGACTTATATATTGTCGCTCTAATTTACGCATGTTACGGACCATGCATCAAATGCCTATGGCACGTCAAGTACTAATTTTCAATTTTAGTGTTTCTTAGTTTATGTTAATGGTTTGAATCTTGATATGACAATGGACATATCACATGTTATTGATCATATGTTTTGTGTTTTTTGTTTGCTTTTGAATAGGTGAATGTGGATAGTCTCAAGCTCTCACTTGAGACACTTAAAAGCATTCAAAAAGAGAGAGATATAGAAGAAGAACAAATTTTCCGTGATTTATATTTAGAGCTTGAGGAGATTGATCGGACAGTGAATCGTACTCGATCTCACTCAAAGGTCACAATTCATGCATCACGACATCAACAAAGGCATGGGCATTTGACTTCCACTATTGCATATTCACGAAGAGGGTCCGGTAGTAGATCAGCTCCATCGGCCATGGAGGATGAAAATGAGGCCATCGAACCTAGAGAGCCATCTTATGATGATGATGGCAATATTATTAGTGATGGAAATCACGAAAATGTTTCTATCATGTCCTCTAGTGAAAAGGATAATTGTACATCTAGTGATGAGTAGTGACTAGTGAGTCATGAGTCGTGACTCATGAGCATTATGATCATTGGTGATTCATACATTTGACATTGATGATTGATCATTGATCATTGGACACTTCTTATTTGCATGTGTTGGTTTTGTCACTTTTGTTTTGAATATGAGTTATTTATCATGAGATGTATCATGATTCATGTTCTAAATTCTCTAAAATCTGATTTTGTCTGGAATATGAATATTGCATGTCTTTGACATTTGTGAGATTAAATTATGGTATATGCATTCAGCACAATTAATTATGTCTCATAATTCATTGATTTTTAATAGTTTTGGGAAAAGTTAGGAGTTGACATGTTTTCTTAAATCTGAAATTTGAATGGTCTTTAATCTTGAATACTTAGTACTTATTATTACATACATGATACTACATAGTAGTAAGTACATACTACATAGTACAAGTAACAATGCATATGTACATATTATATATACAAATTACAATGTGTACATGTACATTCTAGTCTCTAGAATCTAGATATGCATCTACATTGCACATGTACATCTACATGTACATGTACATTGTATATGTATCGTACGTATCGTACGTGTACCCAAAATTTACTAGTACGATCCCGTACCGTACGGGAACCGTACAAGACGCATCGTACTGGACTGGACATGACTACTATGGTCATACTATAGAGACCAGTTTCTCATCATTTTATCAAATGGGTTCATACAGAAACCACACTACATGGACATCTATATGCCACACAATTCACGAGTGCGATTGGCCAGCTGAGGGTGGCATCACACATACTCGAGATTGAGAGTGAGAGACAGCGAGGTCCCTAGGGAGGAGCTGATCTGCAGATTATGTAGAAAGGAGGTGGAGAGTGAGGAGCATTTCTTATATCGATACAGAGCATACACTCAAATTAGAGACAGAAATGAGACTATGTTCAGAGGGCAGCCCACCCTATGAGAGATTCTGGACTCTCGAGATCAGAGAGAGTTAGGACATTTCCTGACACAGATACAGAGCCATAGGGATACACTTTTACCACTGACACACACAACTACACAGAGGGAGAGTAGACAGCTCACTGATTTTTTTCTGAGGACCAAAGTCCCCCCCCCCCCCCCCCCCCGACTCCAAGCGAGGTGAGCAGAGTCACGCTACCACGAGTGAGACGGTTCGAGCCCGATAGCACCGTAGGATTGCAGAGGGAGTAGCCGAGATGAAAGCATACCCTATACCTTTCATACGGGCAGCCCTAGCACCGGCTCCACCTATGTACCACATCCTCCACCCCCCATTGCCACTAGATGAGCTAGTAGATGGATGCATTGTCATGTTTGTACTGCCACATATAAACATCCATATACCCCCAAAGATAAGGCTCCATCGCCCCACCATCACCCTTGGTATTTCATCACTCATGTTTGAGATTAAATTGTATTAGCTTTTCATGATCTTGTTTTATCTTTGTGACAACGGGATGACATCCACATCATGTATCCTATGTTTTGTCTCATAGGCCGATTTTGGTCTATCATAGACATAAAAACTCTCTCTCTCTCTCTCTCTCTCTCTCTCTCTCTCTCTCTCTCTCTCTCTCTCTCTCTCTCTCTCTCTCTCTCTCTCTCTCTCTCTCTCTCTCTCTCTCTCTCTCTCTCTCGAGTCTATTTAAACCCTTTTTAATTCTCTACTGTCATCTCCTGCAGTGCAAGTGGACCTGAGGTGAAACTACCAGAGCTGTGCATACGGCCCTATGACATACAAGTTTAAGATTTCTGAGTGTGGTTCTACACAAATCAAATAAAGAATTCAAAAGTGGCAGCATTCATAACTGATCTATGGATACTCTGGATGATGGTCATTACCTCTGTTGATATGATACCTTCGTTTATTCCAACCATTCCAAACTCTAATGCCTCAGCAACACGCCATGCTCTGGATAAATTTTGTGTGAAAAAGTAGGCAGCCAAACCTAGAGGGTCAACAATGATGGTGTCAACCAGTCAATTTAATAAAGATTCTGTAATTAGGAATGTAATGTAGATAGACAACGAATAGATTCTGGAATCTTGAAAAATTAGTTCAACCAAACACTAAAAGCTTTGACAAGCTTACCAAAGAGTGTATCATTGGCCATTTGTATCACATCTTCTTCTGTTTTGAATTTTATCAGAGGGGCGACAGGTCCAAAAACTTCTTCTCTGGTTATCAAAGAAACATATACATTGAATCATAATTTGCTCTGAAACTGATAAGATACTACAAGTTTTCCCTTATTTTAACATGCTACAGAAAACGAACCTAAATCCATGAACTATTTAACCCATATCAACATTTTTGAAAACTTGTCATCTACGCTTTTCTACAACGATGATTGAAGCACTCGCTAAGAGCAGTGCTTACCTGAATTTGAGCTTTCGGAACAAAAATTTACAGTGGCACAATCAAAATGTTGAATAATGTACCTGAAGATTATCATATCTGTAGAAGTGTCAGTAAGTACAGTTGGTTCATAAAATGTGCTGCCCAGACTGTGCTTCTTGCCACCTAGCAACACTTTTGCCCCCTATAAAAAGATCATTTTGTTAATCACACATATATATTTGCGATAAAAGATGTATTCTATATACTCATATTTTACCGATGTACTTCTTAGAATAACAATTACATGTGCATGACCTTCGACAAAATAGCAGTGAATTTAAGAATTCATTTGCTTATAAGCTCCCCAGCAGTAATGCTGAAGTTTGATCCAGGAGGACATGATGATCTTATACAGTATATCTTTAACCCACTACGGTACAATCAAGTTTCTATCATTACGCATTAGAAATCTTGAGGTATCAAAAGACCTATTTATCACTCAAACGTTGAAATGTGTGTGTGTGAGAGAGAGTGCGTGTGTGCGAGCGCACATGTGTGTGTGTGTGTGTGTGCACGCACGCGTGCGCGCGCACGCTCTCACACAGACGTACACATGCACATGTATGTGCCTGCATGCATGCATACACACGTCCATTAGTGCAAGCTTTGAAGACAGGGAAATCGTCACTTCTTAATAACTATTCTTGTAGAACTAAAGAAGGGATTACATCTCATGCATGTACATGCACACATGTACATACTTACATGCATACACATGTCCATGTGTGTGAGGAGTGAGGGGAATGCACAGTTTTTGATGACTACGATTAAAGCAAAGGGTTTTCATCTCGATGCATGTGCATGTGCATGTGTCCATCTGAATGTAGACCAGGAAGAGTGCACACATCCTTATGACTGCTCCAAGCTCTTACAGACAGGGATTTCTGTTTCACCATGAACACTTAGCAAACTAGTATGAAAAAATAAATAGGTTTTCCGGCGGTATAAGTTGGAAGGTAATGCAAGAACAGAAGGCCTGATATCAAAGTCATTACTGGCATTCATGAACTGCAGTGAAGAGCCCATTCATAATCAATTGCACATTCCATGTTGAGAAAGACAAGATGTCTTTCAAACTTACTGAAAGCAACTTTTTGGGAGAAAGTTTATTAAAACCTTTTGTCAATGAAAGAGTGTAGACTTTACCAATAAGAAGATCTATCACGATATAGCATCCACAAGCAGTAAGCAAAAAAATAATCTCAAAATAAAGTGTAGAATTATGATTGAAAAGGGAACAAGAAGAGCACACTTTGAGGTAAAAGACATGTTCAAACCAAAAATATTTCATGAGGATACCTTGGAAAGTGCATCCTCCAGGTGCCTCTCCACCTGTCAAAATATATACCCATTTCATAGTGATATTTTAAACGAAGTGCTCCAGCATTAGAAACAAAGACATTGAACCAGTGGAAATTTTAAGGATTATGCCTACCTTTTCGACTGCAGCCTCATTGATCAAAGGGCCCTGACATAATATTTAAGAAGCCAGTTAAGGTTTTTCCGATCCATGATTACAATTTTCGTTCAGTAACTTCAGCTAAGCACATGCACTTGTGCAAAAATAAATTTCGGCCAAGCCTTTCATCCCAATGCATAATATTGCAGAGCCTATAATGAGCGTGACAGGACTCTGAGATATAACTTCATAAATTAAAGTAGCACCTGGCAGGCCTACCCAAGTGAACAAGTTGCCACATTATACTGGACTATATAGTGAACTCTGCTTATGAGTTATAATTGTTAATACATCATAATGTTGGCAGTCAACCATGCAAGAGGTTCACCTGAGCAACACCCTTGTGTAAGCCATTTCCAACTTCCAAGGACTTCACAGCAGTTGCAAATGCATCGGAAAATTTATCATAGATGCCTGAGAAGCACATGAAAAGTAAGACATGGACAACAGATAACAAGCGGTTAAACAGCACAGAACCATAGAAAGGGAGACACAACTCTGTGTCAATGAATCATCTTGAATTGAACGGAAATGGAAAATACAACACTCATCCAAGTGGCCATGGTTTAAAAAAAAAAACAAAGAAGAAAAATAATTCATTAAAATAGATGACCCCCATTGTCACAAATCTGACCTTTCACCATGTGATAAGCTTGTTAAAAGTTCAGACAAAAACAAACAAATCTACAACATAGAAGACAGATAGGAGGGAGAGAGGAAGATGGCACGGATGAGTATGTGAGGGTTTGCATGAGAGAGGATGGTGAAGTAGTCTTACAACTTGCCACACAAGTCATTGCAAAAAGTTCATAGCACAATCATATCCTCAATTCATTGTGTTGCAAATCATTTGAATAGGAAATATCTTGCAGGCCACAACAATACATGGGCCAGAGACCCTCAGCCGAAGGACTGTTAGCTAATCAAACATGTATTATCACAATACATAGTGTATATGGAGAGAGAAAAGCTTCAATCATGACACTTTTGAGAGGGACCGGCTTAGTCCCTTAATATTTTGTCCCCCAATGAGACAAATGGGAAGCGTAGGGGGAACCCGTGGGGGGGGGGGGGGGGGGGGGGGGGGGGGGGGGGGGGGGAGAATAAGAAAGAAAGAAAGAAAGTTATGTCATGTACGACTGTGGTAATACTCAAAACTATGTAGGCTGAAAACAACAAAACGATGATGAGGACCCCATGGGGAGTGAAATGTGCATACCCTAACTGCTGAGGATGGGTGGTGGTGGGTGGAGTATGTGATACATTGTTGGTGGTCTGAGTACCTCTTAAAAGAAGGCTGCCCAAGTGATGGTGGTGTGTCTCTGCGAATGTTACTCCCAAGTAGACATATGATCCAACTGCCTCGATGGGCCCTCATGTTGTAGTGAAAGAACTGTCTCCTCACCTGTGCTGATGTATGGAAGATCAGAACCTTGGTTTTTACCAAGGTTCACTGACAACCCTCTATGTGTGCAAAAATCGTCTAGGCTGAATAGGTGACATTGTAGACCCTCTACATACTCTGAAAGTAGCACAATATCATCAGCATATGAAAGAATGTGGATAGTGGACCCTCGTACCTCAATGCCCTCTCCTCCCTATTGTCGTATGAAGTCCACTATCTCCTCAATGTATAGACCAAAGAGGATGGGTCACCCTTGCTTCACCCTGATGGTGCTAGCAAGTAAATCAAATAGACCACCTCGGCATTTGGCTCTACTTGATACTCTCTCATATAAGGCGTAGATCCCCCATATAATCTCCTCTAGAGACCTGATATCGAGTAGACATCTGAAGAGCTGCTCCTTGGGAAGTGTGTCAAAGGCTTTGCGGAAGTTTGCAAAGCGGCAATATAATCTCCTCTTCCTCACTCATGCCAAGTCGATCAGACATCTAAGAGTGAAGATGTGATCAATGGTAGAGTAATTGCATCTGAATCCTGCTTGTCCTAGAGCCCTGATACCCTTTCTCTCGGCAAGAGCGCTCAACTTTGTCTCTAGCACTGCCCCATATAAGTTGGCGAGTATGGGGCCAATCATGATCGTCCGATATGTGGTTTGGTCCATAACATCCCCGTACTTATGAATGGACACATTGGTGTGTTGAGTCCATGAGTTAGGGAACCCTTTAACCAGTGCTCAATTGAAGAGATGGGCAATGAGCAATGCTAGAGTCGTGCCACCATAGATGAGATGTTTCGTCTATAAACCGAACTGGTCATGGGCCTTACCATGTTGTAGATGGGCAATGACACAGCTCATCATAGTCGATGTGAAGAAGTTAGAGGTAGTGAGGCGTAAGCTATGTGGCATGGGAATGGGGGGACTGGTGGGGGCCTCATCCAGAATCTGGTATAAGCTATGTGCATAGCTACGCCAAGCGCTTTAGTCATGAATGGGTGTCTACTGTCTCCTCTCTCTCAGATGTCGCCATGCCACTGCACTGTCTCGGCTCATGAGCAAGTGATACATATCCCAATACTGTCTCCCCTCCCATTCCCGTCGCTTGCAGCGAGTAAGGCTTTGTATGCAGCGATGTGCTTCCTTAGCTCCCCACAATCTGTATCATACTAACGATTTTGGGGCATGGATCTCGTGTGTGGAGGGTGTGTATGTGTGCGGTGTGGAAAGCTATGTAGATTTGAGTCATGTATGATGGTGGTGATCTCTGATGTGAGTGTGTCCAAGGGTGAGAGTGGATCGAGGGAGAGTAGGCGAGTATGTAAATGGTGTGCATAAGCATGAGAGAGCTCATGTGTGAAGTGTATCGTGGTGTATGGCTCAATGAGTCAAGGAGGATATAGTGGGATACGGGATGAAAATGTGAATGTGATGAACGTATGGTCAGCACCAATTGGACATCATCGAATACTAAGTGAGGAAATGAGTGAAGCTCAAGAGATGGTACCAGAATGTAGTCGATCGTGTTCTCGCCCCCCACTTAGGAAAGCAAGTAAGTCCACCCGAGCCTGGCCGGTAGTGCATTCCCTTATATATAAGGAGATGGTGTCGACTTCCTAGCTCAAGTAGATGCCTTCATATCCGGTGGTGTCCTGGCCCATATTTGCTCATACCCTACTATTCCTTGTCTCATGTGGATCTCTTCCCCTCATGATCTTTGGATGCACCATGTCATGTGACTCGCATTGACGTGATTGGGTACGGCCAATGAAGTTCCCCGTGAGGAATACTTCACCAAGGGTGCTGTTATGTAGTATCTCATCGGAAAGTGTTGTGTATGGTGAGTCTCTATCCTGAGTCGGTCCTCCATGGTCATTCCCCACGTATCGAGACCCACCATGTGGGAAGTAGCATATGCCAATGTAAACCAAGCTCTTCGTCGCTATCTCCTTACGGACCCATATGTATTGTGCCCCCTCATCTTTGCCTATGATATGGATCCGACTTTGTATCTCCTGTCTAAATATGATGGTGACACCCCCCTACCCTCGTGTCGTACTCTATCCCATCGTGGCCCTGAATGTATGACTCCCGATGAAAACCTTCAATGCGGGGAGCCCCCTTTCTGGGTTCTTGTGGATCTCTGTGATGCAAGCAAAGTCATGAGTATCTAGGATCTCCTCCAGTCCGTATGGTCGTGTTCAAAGTGCTCCATTGTAGTTCTACACTCCTCCCCTGAGTGGTGACTCTTGGTGTGATGTTGTCTCATAGGTCGTGTAGCCCTAGTTGATAGGGCATCCGTCTATGAAGACTTTATCGTCTCGGTAAAAACCCTTCCTTCCCTCCCATCGTGCCTGTAAGATCTGGGGCATACATGCCCTTCTATGTTCTATTTGCATTTTTTTGAGGTGTTCATCCATGAATAATGACACTCCTAGAAGACTTCATAACACTGGTCATTTTTTATTCGCATCTCTGTTGAGATCATATGCAATATCATTGAGGTTTCGTGCTATTTTTTCCACTCTCCATGTCCCAAGTAAATGGCATATTGCTATATCCCATTGGTTGACATATCTGTGATGCATCCATTTCTGTCGAAGCCTTCAGGTAGGCTTGTGATTCTCACATGGAGACATCGGACGTGTCTGAGTCTCTCCTCTTCAAGTGTGTCTTGTACTCGGCTGTATTCATTTTTTATTCTTTCTTTATTGACGTCTTTTTTAATGTTTTTACTTACTACTTCCACCCAACTATTATGTGTTGCCTCCATTTTTACTCTAATGTTTTCTTGCATATCAATCTTCCAATCATTCTTGATTTCCTCTTTTAGATCATCTAGTTTTGTGATCTCTCTTTCCTCCTTGGAAATCTTTAAGTGAATAATTTCTTCTTGACGCCGATGTGCCTCAACTTTCCATTCATCTCGGTCTTCTTAGAGAATTTTGATATGATCTTCTCAGTGCTGATTCGGTGCGCCGCACCGCTATTTTTTTCAATTCATCCGGTACAGTGCGTTAAATTCGATCGGGTTCGAAAAATTCGCGGTGACAATAGGTAAGTGAAATCGTTAGCCGACTGCAATAGGGTTAATGATGGAACAATTCGCGCGTGAACGGAAATTTCCGAGTGTTTTGAGCTTCCCTTAGTCATCCTCTACATTCCCTCAGCCCCTCCTCTACAAGCCCTTCGTGCCCACTGCCCACAGCCATCATCCCTCAGAGTGCACGAAATTCAGCCGTGAGCTTAGCCTTTGAAATTCGGACTGGAGAGAGAGAAAGAGAGAGAGAGAGAGAGAGAGAGAGAGAGAGAGAGAGGAAGTCCTTAGCCTTCTAAGTTAAGCAACCAGCTTATCAATTGAAATTTGAAACCATGCCTCGTGGTATTTCACCTTTATGGAGTATCCATACGAGTAATAATGAGTTGGTGAATACTACCGGATCTGGTTTTGGTACAAGGAGATGAATGTGTAAGTATTGTGGTAAGTCCTTTAGTACCACAACTACACGTCTTATCCGACATGTATCCGGACTAGGAGGATTGGGCATTGCTGGTGTACAAGGTTTAGGTACAAGGAGATGGTGTACACAAGTCCCACAAGAGATTGCAGAAATTGTGTGCAAAGAGCATAAGCTTGCTCAAGATGCTAAAGAAGCTCGTCGTTGTGAGTTTGTTGCAGCCTCTGAGGATATATTAGAAGAAGTTGAGGATATAAGACTTAGCGCTAGCACATTGAGAAGTCGGACTTCTTCTCAACGTGATGAGAATGAAGAGTCTGTTCCATTGGAAGGACAATCATCTCAAAGATTCAAAGCATCGCAGTCCTCTATTCAATCCTCTTACATATCTAGTGGCTTGCATAAGCAACGCCAAAGAGTAGCTCACATAGAGATAGAGAGCTGCGTACTTGAGTGCAACATTCCTTTCAATGTTGTCCGCACGGATGCATGGAAGAGAATGGTAAAATCAATAGCTCAAGTAGGCCCTTCTGATGATTGGCATGGGGTTGATTATAAGCGGTTGCGTACCTCGATGCTCATAGAAGAGAATGGAGAAACTTCTAGAGCCTATTAGATTGGGGAGGCAGATATATGGTTGCTCCATTCTATCCGATGGATGGAGTGACATTCGACGCCGCCATATCATAAACATAATGGTCTCTAGTTGTTTGGGTACCTTTTTTCTTAAGGCCATTGATTGTAGTCATGCCGGCACACGCATCACTGGAGAGCTTATATTTGAGCACATCAAAAGTGCCATTGAGGAAATCGGTGTGCAAAATGTAGTACAAGTTATCACTTATAATGCCTCAAACTGCAAGAGAATGGAAGAGTTGGTAGAGGCTGAGTTTCCTAGCATTGTGTGGACTCCATGTGCTGCACATTGTTTAGATTTATTGATTGAGGATATAGGGAAGCTCCCTTGGTTATCTCCTGTTGTTAGTGATGCCAAAAAAGGTGATTTCTTTCATATGTAAGAATCATCAAGCACTAGCTATTTTTCGGGCTTATAGTAAAAAAGAGTTGATTCGTCCAGTAGAGACCCGATTTGGCTATGTATACCATGTCTTCTCTAGACTACATTTATGCATGGACGCATTGCGCTTGACAGTTACAGACCCTCGATGGCGGGCCATGGCGAGAGGACGCACAGAGGCAGCAAATTTTGTGCAGTGGAAGGTTTTCGATATGGATTTTTGGGAAGAGATAGAGCATATTGTACATGTCTTGCGGTCGATTCATATCATACTACGTTTTGATGATATGGAGGGATCCACACTTGGCCTTCTGTACCATATGTACACACGGATGCGGGAGGCTATTTCATCCGTGACGACTCTATCGACTTCTCGGTATTTGAATTTTTAATTATTAATTATTACTTTGTGTGACCACATTGATGATTAAAAATTTATTTACGATTACAATGATAATTTTATAGTGGCTTTTTGCTTTTGTAATTTTTTAACATAGACATCGTGATGTGATGGAGCTAGTGGAGTCCCGATGGCAGTTTTTATCGCAACCGATTCATAGTTTTGCAGCCCTTTTACACCCTTACTTTAAGGGTCCACGTTTATGGTCGAAGCCACACGTGCGTCATATGAAGGACTTATACATGGAGCGCATTATGAGTCCTGATCAACACGTAGCATTTGATAGGGATTTCTCAGCCTACATGAGCAATGTTGGTATTGCTTATGCTAGATCCACCTCATTGAGGCAAGATGTCACATCTCGACCTCTTGAGTGGTGGAATCATTACGGTTATGGTCACCTTATCATTGCACCCCATGCGCTCAGGGTATTGTCACAGGTATACATAATACAGTATTAATACCTATATTGAAATTTGATTTATCATTTGTTATTTGTTACATAAATAATAATTATAATCTAATGTTCATGAATAATAAAGTTTAATGATTAATTATTGTAGGATTGCTCTTCTAGCCCATCCGAGCGGAATTGGAGTGCATTTTCTTTAGTGCACACCAAACTCCGCAATTGTTTGAGTGTGAAGCAGTTGCATCGTGTGGTCTTTTGTAAGGCCAATTTACGACTTTTACGTTCATTACGATCTCTTACAGGTCTGAGGCAGGTAATAATTTTGGTAATTATAATTTGTGTATATACTTAACTTTTTCTTATGTGTCGTGATAAATTATAATATTCTTAATATTTGCTTCGTTTTCTTCAGATTTCACCTATTGATTTTGAGAGTGCTTTCACATCAGAGGAAAGCATAGAAACACATGTTGATGATGAGGAGCAGATTTACAGGATGCTTCATTCAGAGCTCGAGGGCATTGATAGGAGAGTTATGAGAGCACGATCCCGTGCTATTTCTAGGCGCCAGAGTGATCCACCCGAGGAGCAAAGTCCATCTACGAGTGCAGCACCTATTTATAGTAGGAGACGCAAAATGCGTCCTCGACGTAGAGGCCAGCCCATTGTGTCAAAGGCACAGCTCGAGGACATTGTGGAGCATGCACCAGAGGATCATGAGTTTGCAGAGATAGCTCCTATTGTGGATCTAGAGTATGATGATGAAGGGAATGTCATTCCTAGAGATGATATTTCTCTTCCATCATCAGATGAGTCCTTTAGCATAGATGATCTAGAGTAGATAGTAGATTCAGACTTTTTGGCAAATGTTTATGAGTTACCATGACATATGTATGATCATTGATCATTGATGTTACATGTATCATGATTCATGTCAGATATTACATGTATGATATATCATGTATCATGTTACTTTTTGGATTCATACTTTTTGACATTGGACATTTGACAGTATACAGGGTTTCTGACTTCATATTTATTGTAATTTGTTTATGTCATATGATTTATTAGAGTTCATAAATTTCTCCCTTGATTATATTGTGTTTCATTATTTATGAAATTATGCCACATGGTTCAAACTTCAATGTTCATTAATAGACTAGGATTGTGATTTGATATTTGTAAGTATTAAATTTTAATATATATATATATATATATATATATATATATATATATATATATATATATATATATATATATATATATATATATATATATATATATATATATATATATATATATATATATTGTAACGACGCACCTTACCTCCGCATACCATTCGGTCCTCGCACCTTACACGCACCGAACTGAACGCACCGGACTTCCTTGGATCTTCTAGAGCTCTTATTCTGTCTATGACCTTCCTCATTTCTTGATTAAATGCTCTATCCGCTTCTTTCTTTGCTTCTCTCATTGTTTTATTAATCATGTCCTCCACTTCCTTTTTTTTCTAACCGTGCCATGTTTCTACTGTAATACTCTAAAACAAGTTCAATCACTGATTCATTGAGTCTCCCTCTAGGACCTTGTAAAGGCCATAGTTATTGTTATCATCAAAGATCAATGGAGGATTCTCATTAGAGTTTCACGGGTGGGAGCAGGGGCAAAACAAAGGTTAGGGTTTTAGGGGAGGGGCATAGAGAGTTAGGGTTTCGAGGAAAGGAGCACAACATAGGGTTTCAAGGGTGGGGGACAGAGGTTAGATGCTAGGGTTTTGAGGGAAGGAGCCTCAAGGGGGCAAGGGGTGTTTGGAACATAGGGCGGGGGTGGTTGGAACAAGGGACGGGGTTTTTTTTTTTTTCTTTTTTTTTTTTTTTTGTGGGGGGGGGGGGGGGGGGCGCCTGGCTGAGAAGGGCACCGATGGGGGTGGGGGGCTGCTCGAGGTGGGCACCGACGAGGGTGGAGGGTCTGCTAGAGCAAGGCGCTGACGAGGGCTGGAGTAGGGCGCAGACAAGGGCTAGAGCAAGGCACCCACAAGCGCTAGAGCAAGGGCACCGTCAAGGGGCCACTGCATGGAGAGAGTTAGGGTTGAGAGAGAGAGAGAGAGACAGAGAGAGAGAGAGAGAGAAACAAAGAAAGTTATATTAACGTCTTCTAAAGGCCAAAATTAGCCTATGAGACAAAACCATATACACTTGTGATATACCAAGTATCTGTAGACAAAATAATAATAAGAAGAAAAAAATAAGAACGTAGTATGGGGTGGAGTGGATGAAGGATCTCAGACATGGGTGTCGAATGAAGTAACCTATGGAAAATGACATGCCAAGCTGTGGATAGACCTAAGAACGTAGTATGGGGTGGAGTGGATGAAGGATATGATACATGGGTGTCGGATGAAGTAACCTCTAGAAAATGACATGCCTAGACTAACGAGTGTTAACACAGATAGAAAACATTACATAGAGCAAAAGCACTTGTATTTGCAATTCATGACAAACCCAAGCAAGTTTGGTTTGTGTGGCTGCATATTTGATTACAAAGGAAGTCAAGCAGCCTTGCCGATGATACCAACCATGAGACATGAATTCATAGAATGAGCTATAAGAGTGGAAGTAAAGAGAAGCGGTGAAAGCAAAGTAACATGGGAATACATATTTCTAGCCACTAGGAACAAGTCTTGAGGATGGTTGTATGTCATGTGACTGTAAAACAACACCTGGATGGGGACTGGCCCAAAAAGGTCAGACTTTTTTTTTGTTCCTACTCCCTCTTCCATACCATCGAAAATGTCTAGCACAAGTTCCATGCTATCCACGTTTGTCAAGTCAACAAACACTCCTTTAAAATTGGAATCCCATATTGAAAGAAGAGGTGGGCACAATAGTGGCATGTTTTTTCTACCATGTGGCATGATCACATACCTTTCCATATGACTCAATAAAGTTCAAACACTTTACTCTTGGTTATTCACTCTCTATTATTTTGTTTTAGTTTTTACTATTTAGTACTTTACTCTTCACTTCCAATATTTATCAATCTCAATTGAGTTCCATAGTTCACCATACTTTGAAAGTTGCAAAGAAAATATAAAAATATGAACCACAATATGCACCTTCATCTTTAGAGAGCTTGTGCACCACTTTATTGGAGAAAGAAAAGAAGTTCGTTGGAACCACGTGTGCACAAAAGAATCATGGGAAAGAAATGCACTATCGTTGCTTGTGGATAGAAGTAATATCCAACAATGATATATTCATGGAGTGGTGACTTCTTTTTGTAGGGAGATGTACTTCATCTCATCACATGATGCATCTAAGAAAGGGAAGTTGCTTGATGTACTTGATGCATAGTGGGCAAGTGCCATAGAGCTTTTGGCAACTTGGAGTGGATTTTGCCTCATATTAATAAGGAAAATTCAGCGGTAAGCTTCATCAACAACCATACCCATATGAGGAGTGAGTTTTGCATGAAATCTAATTTTGATTTACTCTAGTATTCAAACGTGAGCTTTGCATATAACTTCACCATGTGACCTAATTATGTGAAATGTAATGTTGTGTTCAGAAGGGTCCTCATTGAGCAATGAATTCGCAAGGATGCAACAGCTTCCTACTTCAACATGAAGCCAATTTGCAAGATTAGATCATGATGCCACATGGTGGGGGAGAACATTTCCCTCATTGTAGATATTGCTCAAGCGTCATCCACTTTTGCACTTATTGAAAATTATGGATTTCATGGAAGCATGCATTGATAAAATGTAGGAAGCTATGAATCTCAAAATGGATCTCTCCCTATGCATATCATATTTGTATCTCACCCATTGAGCATATAGAGTGCATACCCATAGCACCCCACACCCTTGATACCAGCTACTATCCCTCCTTTTATACCCGTTTGCAGTACTCACACTTTCTTTTCGTTTTGGATCACAGTGGATTGGATCATACTGATGTATATGTTTTGTCTCATAGGCCGATTTTGGCCTCTAATAGACGTTAAAAAGTCTTTCTTTCTTTCTTTCTTCTCTCTCTCTCTCTCTCTCTCTCTCTCTCTCTCTCTCTCTCTCTCTCTCTCTCTCTCTCTCTCTCTCTCTCTCTCTCTCTCTCTCTCTCTCTCTCTCTCTCTCTCTCTCTCTCTCTCTCTGAACAAGTTCAAAGGATAAAGTCAAAGGACTCGAAGAACAAGTAAAGACTCTCACTGAAGAACGAGACAATTGGAGGACAGCCTATGAGCACCCGAAAGAAGAGGGAGAGATCTCCAACGTGGAGACACTCAAAGAAGAAATAAAGAAGGAAATCAAAACGGAGGTAGAATCCACTCGAGAGTCGTGGGTGGAAGTAGTACACAAAAGGGTTAAGAAGGAAGTTAGGGAAGACGTGAAGAAAGAAGAACTCACACGAGTCCAGGATACACTTGAGGAGGAGAGGCTTCGACACACTCGATAACTTCACATTCGGATTACAGGCCTACCCGAAGGTGCATCACCAGAGGTAGATGCAACTGACATTTGCCGTCGACTTGGATACGAGAGCATGCCCTTCACAGGCGCATGGAGGGTTGGGAGGGATACATCGCGTTTACGAGCACTCAACCTTAAGATGAGCTCTGAGGAGGCACGGACGGCGTTCTTTAGACGTCCATCAGTACTACGTGGACTACCAGGAGGCGCCCTCTACATGGACGAGGACCTCACGAGGATGCAGGTGGCACACCGACGCGCTTGCATGCCACATATACTCCAGGCACGCCGAGAGGGGAGAAAGGCCTTTTACCGGGATGGTAAGGTCTTCATAGATGGACGCCCTATCAAATAGGGCCACGCGGCCTATGAGACATCACTACACTAGGAGACACCACTGAGAGGAGAAGTGTGGAACTGCAACGGGGCACTCTGGACGCGACCAGACGTACTCGAGGAGATCCTGGCATCACATGACTTTGCGTGCATCACAGAGACACACGAGAGCCAAGAGAGAGGTCTACCACGCATTGCAGGTTTTCATTGGGAATCTGCATTCAAGACCACGACGAGACACAGTACAGCACGAGGATTACGAGGAGTGGCCATCATATCATATTTCGACAGGAGATACAAAGCCGGATCCATATTATAGGTAGAGATGAGGAGGCACGATACATGTGGGTTCGCATGGAGATAGCACAGGGGGGTTGGATTTACATTGCTATATGCTACTTCCCACCAGGCGGGTCTCGATACGCAGGACAGGATCTTGGGGGACCGACCAGAGACAGAGACTCACCATACACAGCGCTTTCAAAGGAGATACTACATTACATCACACTAGGTGAAGTCTTCCTTATGGGGGACTTCAATGGCCGCACTCAGTCACATCAGTGCGAGGCATATGACATGGATCACCCACATCTCATGAGGGCCAGAGACCCGGATGAGATTAGCACCAGCAGAGTATCGGCAGATATGGGTCAGGACACCACCGGCTATGGCAGACATCTACTCGAGCTAGGCAGCCGACACCATCTCGTTATATATAACGGGATGAATCGTTGGCCAAGTTCAGGCGGATTTACTTGCTTCCCGCACGGGGGAGGTGAGAGCACAGTCGACTACATTTTGGGTACCACCTCTAGAGCTTCACTCATCCCCTCACTTAGTATTGGACGACGTCCACTTGGTGCTGACCATACATTTATCACACTCACACTCTCATCTCTGATTCCATTAGACCCTCCCTCACCCACTGAGACACATACCACGATACATTTCACACACGAGCTCTCACACGTTTATGCACACCATTTACACACCCGCCTACTCTCCCTCGATCCACTCTCACCTTTGGACACACTTACATCACAGATCGCCACCATCCTACACGACTCAGCTCTCCGTAGCTTCCCACACCGCACACATATGCACCCTCCACGCATAGGATCCATGCCCCAGAACCGTTGGTATGATGCAGATTGTCGTGAGCTATGCAAGCACCTACGGATTTTAGAGCATAGGGGAGATATTACACACACACAGGCACAGCATCGCACGCAGAGCCTTACTCGCCGCAACCGGCGAGATTGGGAGAAGAGAGAGTATTGGGATATTTACCATTTGCTCATGAGTCGAGACAGTGGGGTGGCATGGCGACATTTGAGAGAGAGGAGACAGCAAACACCTATCCAAGAGCCGAGCACTTGGCATAGCTATGCATGGAGTCTATACGAGATCCCAGATCGGCCCCCCATTCCCAGACCGCAGAGCCTATGTCCTCCTCTGACTTCTTCACACCCACTATGGTGGGACGCGCTATTGCCCGGCTACAGCATGGCAGGGTCCATGACCATTTCGGTTTACAGGCAGAGCACCTCATCTATGGAGGCACGACTCTCTCACCGCTCATTGCCCACCTCTTCAACCGTGCATTGGTTGAAGGGTTCCAAACTCATGGACTGAGCACACCATAGTGCCCATTCATAAGTCAGGTGATACTAAGGATCGAGCTACATACCGGACGATCATGATTGGCCCTATATTGGCCAAGTTACATGGGCAGTACTAGAGAGAGAGTTGAGTACTCTCGCTGAGAGGAAGGGTATCAGGGCTCCAGGGTAGGCAAGTTTCAGACGAGATTACTCTACTATTGACCACATCTTCACTCTACAATGCCTGATAGACCAGGCAAGGGTGAGGAAGAGGAGATTATATTGTTGCTTTGTGGACTTCCGCAAAGCATTTGACACTGTTCCCAGGGACAGACTCTTCAGCCGACTACTTGATATCGGAGCTCCGGAGGAGATGATATGGGGATCTACGCCTGATACGAGAGAGTATCAGGTAGAGTCAGATGCCCAGGGGGCTTATCTGATCCACTTGCTAGCACTATCGGGGTGAAGCAAGTGTGCCCTCTTTCACCCACCCTCTTTGGTCTCTACATTGATGAGACAGTGGACTTCATACAGCAACAAAGGGGAAATGGCATTGAGGTACGGGGATCCACTGTCCATATTCTTTTATACGCTAATGATATTGAATTGGTTGCAAAGTCTACAGAAGGTCTACAGCATCATCTACATGGCCTAGATGACTTTTGCAGACAGAGATGGTTATCTCTGAACCTTGGTAAAACCAAGGTCATGATCTTTCATACATCTGCACAGGTACGCAGACATAGTTTGTTCAGAGGAGCAGGTGGACCGATCGAGGTGGTCGGATCATATGTTTACTTCGGAGTGACATTTACAGCAGCATCGGGGGTCTTCTCTATGTCTCAAGCAGCTCGGGACCGCATCACACGTGGGTATGCACCACTAGCTTTGATGGAGAGACAGTGCCACTAGGCATATTTTCAGGAGCCCCGCACGAAGGGGTGGCTCTTTGACACTTTGGTTACGCTAGCGCTAATGTATGGGGCAGCCATATGGGGGCCGGGATTAGCGACATCAGTATGGACAGCATTAGAGAGGCCACAGATCCTCATGATTGCCAGACTTATCCGCAGCAAACCTTCAGTACCACATGATATCAATAGAGCAGAGCTCGCTGCACCACCGATGCTAGTTGAGGCACTGTTCCAGACAGTATGCCTATTACACTGACTTCGGAGCATGGATGCAGAGCGCATTGCTTATCGTGCTTTCCAGGCATCACGTGATATTGCATTAGAAGGGGACACCTCCTCATGGTATGCACAGACACGAGACTGGCTGGCCCACCATGGCTTTGACATAGACAGGCTACCACCACTACAGTACGACTCACATGCACCCACCTACTCGCTCTCTCATCAAGAGAGGACTAGGGTCATTCGTCAGGAGATATGGCATACATACATACAGAGGACATACATACAGAGGACATGGGTGAGACCTAAGGATACATTGCCACTGAAAATGCTCTATTACCGCGAGCATTTTCTACATATATCGGACGCGGGCTTCATCGAGATCCCGAGATACATGCAAACATACCTTCCCCACCACCTCCGAGTCGTCATTGGGCAGCTCTGGGTCTCATCACATCAGCTCGAGATTGAGAGGGGTCGGTCCAAGGGAGTCCCCCGTGAGGAGAGGTGGTGCCCAGTATGCCAGAGAGAGGTAGAGAGTGAGGAGCATTTTGTTATCAGATGCCGAGCATACTTAGACCTACGAGCACAGTTCCAGCTAGAGGAGTCACTCCAGTTGTGCATGACTATGGGAGACCAGCGACGCTTGGGACGCTTCCTCACAGCAGTATACGAGAGGCGAGAGCGGTCACTACAGCCCACACATCAGCCACGGGTGAGTACCCAGCGGACCATTACCCAGTTCTTTCAGCGAGCAGAGCTACATCAGGAAGGTCCTTCTATAGGGCTCACGCTCCACCAGGCAGCAGCACACAGCGCACGACGACGACCACACATGGTAGGATATCGTCGACCGCGACTATATCAGGAGGATATCTCACGCCTCAGGACAGCCTACGACCACATGATGGAGCATAGGCGTACCACCACCCCATGGGTTGTCTTCCTTCAGGAGGCACTTAGTCCACCACCGATGTACCACATACTATACCCACCTCCCCCATCACCAGTAGCTAGGGTGTTTTGCTCACTCATATTATGGATCCCCCCTGTATTAGGTGGCCACTATCTCCTGAGTCAGAGCCACGTCTCCCCTGCCTTTTACCAGCCCTAGATAGCTTTGTGTTTATTTCATTTCATTTTCTACACATGGTTACTACATTTGTACATGGCTTTTGTCTCATAGGCCAAGTTTGGCCTCCAAAAGACGTTAATATGACTCTCTCTCTCTCTCTCTCTCTCTCTCTCTCTCTCTCTCTCTCTCTCTCTCTCTCTCTCTCTCTCGTCAGAGGTCACGTCAGCTCTCTGTTGCGTCAGAGGTCACGTCAGCTCTCCGTTGCGTCAGAGGTCGCGTCAGCTCTCTGTTGCGTCAGAGGTCGTGTCAGCTCTCTGTTGCGTCAGAGGTGCGTCAGCTCTGTCGCGTCAGAGGTGCGTCAGCTCATCAGGTCTGTTGCGTCAGCTCTGTTGTGTCAGTTCGTCAGGTCTGCATCAGAGGTCTGTTGCGTCAGCTCGTCAGTTCTGCGTCAGCTCGTCAGGTCTGTATGCGTCAGAGGGAAGACATCTGCATCAGCTCGTCAGCTCTGCGTCAGAGAGCAGATCTGCATCAGTCCTCTCTCAGGAACTCCTCCCGCCACCATCTTCTTTGCAGCGAACGCGAATCCCAAAGCTAGATCTGCTATTCAGCTCCTTGGAATAGCTGCTCTGCGCCCCTCCTGGATCATCTGCTCAGCTTCCCCTAATCAAGACACAAGGGGTATGGAGATGATGAGCACATGCAACCCTAACCCCCAACCAAAAGTCTAACCCTAATCTCAAAACCTAACCTAACCCTAACCTCTGTATCCCTCTCTCTGTACCCTAACCCTAGCTTAACACCTCTGTACCTGTGCAAAATGGCCACGAAACAAACACTTACCATCAACAGCTGCTTAGGGCATTTTTAAGAAGACAACAGTTTATCTTAGTTAAAAGCACACATAAATAGAAGAGGAGAATGGCACAGTTAGAGAAAAAAGAGGTGGAAGAGATGATCAGTAAAACTATCAAAGATGTTAAAAAGGAGGCAGACAAAGCACTAAATCAAGAAATGAGAAGAGCTTTTGAGAAGATTAAAGCTTTTGAAGATCAAATCAAAGACATCAAAGAAGAGAGAGACGAATTGAAGGCTGATATCCACCGCCTTCAAGAAGAGATTGTTCACATGAAGATCTCTAGGATTAAAGAGGAAGGAGAGATCTCTCAAGTGGAAGAACTCAAGGAAGAGCTCAAAAAGGAAATCAGATCAGAAGTGGAGTCCACTCGAGAGACATGAGTAGAAGTAGTTCACAAGAAGGTCAAGAAAGAAGTCAGTGAAGAGGCACGGAAGGGAGAGCTCTCTAGAGTCCAGGACACACTCGAGGAAGAAAAACTTCGACACACACGCCGATTGCATGTACGGATTACAGGGCTCTCAGAAGGCACATCACCGGATGCAGATACCACTGACATCTTCTAACGCTTGGGGTACGAGAGCATCCTTTCACAGAGGCATGGAGGGTTGGTAAAGAAAAGTCCCGACCACGAGCACTCATTCTTCGTATGAGCTATGAGGATACACGTATCTCTTTCTTCCGAGGACGACCAGTACTACACGGACTACCTGGAGGAGCTATGGACGAGGATCTCACGAGGATGCAAATAGAGCACCGTCGGACATGTATGCCACATATTCTTCAAGCCCGACGAGAGAGAAAGAAGGCCTTCTACCGGGACGGTAAAGTCTTCATAGACGGACGCCCTATCAAATAGGGATACGTGGCCTATGAGGCAACACCATATCAGGAGTCACCACTCAGAGGAGGAGTCTGGAACTGCAATGGAGCACTTTGGACACGGCCAGACCAATTGGAAGAGATCCTAGACACTCATGACTTTGTTTGCATCACAGAGACCCATGAGAGCCAAGAGAGAGGTCTACCTCGCATTGCAGGTTTTCATTGGGAATCTGCATTTAGGACCACGACGAGACAGAGTATAGCGTGAGGGTCGAGAGGGATGGCCATCGTATTTAGACAGGAGATATAGAGCCGGATCCATATTATAGGAAGAGATGAGGAGGCACGATTCATGTGGGTTCGCATGGAGATAGCACAGGGGAGCTGGATTTACATTGCTATATGCTACTTCTCTCCAGGCGGATCTCGATACGCAAGACAGGATCTTGGGGGACCGATCCGAGACAGAGACTCACCATACACAGCACTTTCAGATGAGATACTACATCATAGCACACTAGGTGAAGTCTTCCTTATGGGGGACTTCAATGGATGCCAAAGTCACATGGGGATGGGGATGGGTCCCGGGAACGGTGGTGTCCCCGGGACGGGGATGGAGCTTAGGGTGTCCCGAGGACGCGTCCCCGGAACGGCACTAAAAAAGTGTTGATTTTTTTAAAATATTCAAATGAAAGTTATGTCCAATGACTGAGTTAACACATGAGATGACCAATAACAACAAAACCTTAGAGAAAAGGTGGTTCTTTAAGTACAAACATGTGGAGAGTATGTTTAACATGAGATGACCAATAACAACAAAACCTTAGAGAAAAGGTGGTTCTTTAAGTACAAACATGTGGAGAGTATGTTTAACATTCAAAGTTGAATCCAAAAGAGACAAGTGACAAGTCATATGTATTTCATTATGTCAAAAACAAGATTATGAATCATCATCATCATCATCATCATATGAAAATTTCATATACATGAAAAGAGCTAAGACTCAAGGGTCAATCATCATCTAGCATACATGATATGGAATAATCATGATAACAAAAAGATCTTACATCATACTCTCCATCCACAAAATGCCTACATATGACTTGAACATAAATGTAATGAATGTAGAGAATCCAAGTGGGAGTCTCATTTTTTGTAACATAATCAATAGCTTCTTCTTCTTCATGTTCTTTATTTGCCACTTGATTTGACCCCTATGCGACCTCCCATTCTTTGAAAAGATCTCTTTTCATGCAATGGAACCTTGCTCAAGCCTTCAAAGTTCACACATAAAATGCTTGAGCCTTGCTATGAAGCCTCTAAGTGAACGTGTGGCGGGATGAGCTCAAATGAGGCCTATCTATGCTTGTCTTTGAGGCCGAAACGACCTTCTAGATGTCTCAAGAAAAGGAAAAAATAGATTGGTAAGCAAAATCAGAAATGGGAACTCAATTTTAGCTCTTGAAAAGTCTCCCTCCAAACTTCCAGATCTTCCATCCCGTCCCGGACAGCTTCCATCACATGAAAACGTCCCGGTGATGGATGGATGTTACAGGCATGAGTGGGGGACGGATACCGTCCCCGTTTGGAGTCCCGCCTCCAATCGAGTCGGGGACGGCGTCCCGGAGTCCCTAGGGCCCAAGGACGCGTCCCCATGTGACATTGATGGACGCACTCTATCACATCAGTGCAATGCATACGATATGGATCACCCACATCTCATGAGGACCAGAGACCCAGAGGAGATGAGTACCAGCAGAGTATCGACAGATATGGGTCAGGACACCACAAGGTATGGCAGACACCAGCTTGAGCTAGGCAACCGACAGCAGCTCGTTATATATAACGGGATGCATCACTGGCCAGGTTCGGGCCGACTTACTTGCTTTCCTCACGGGGGAGGTGAGAGCACAGTCGACTACATTTTGGGTACCACCTCTGGAGCTTCACTCATCACCTCACTTACTATTGGACGACGCCCACTTGGTGCTGACCATACATTTATCACATTCACACTCTCATCTCCTATTCCATTAGACCCTCCCTCACCCACTGAGACACACATCACGATACACTTCACACACAAGCTCTCACACGTTTATGAACACCATTTACACACCCACCTACTCTCCCTCGATCCACTCTCACCCTCGGACACACTTACATCACAGTTCACTACCATCCTACACGACTCAGCTCTCTGCAGTTTCCCACACCGCACACATATACACCCTCCACACACAGGTCCCATGCCTCAGAACCGCTGGTATGATGCAGATTGCCGCAAGCTACGGAAGCACCTACGCATTTTAGAGCATAGATGGGATATTACACACACTCAGGCACAGCGTCGCATGCAGAGCCTTACTCGCCGCAAACGGCGTGATTGGGAAGAGAGACAGTACTGGGATATTTATCATTTACTCATGAGTCGAGACAGTGCAGTGGCATGGCGACATTTGAGAGAGAGGAGACAGCATACATCCATCGGAGACCCGAGCACTTGGCATAGCTATGCACAGAGCTTATACGAGATCCCGGACAAGCCCCCCATTCCCAGACCACAGAGCTCACGTCCTACTGCATCTAACTTCTTCACACCCACTATGGTGGGACGCGCTATTGCCCGTCTACAGCATGGCAGGAACCATGACCTTTTCGGTTTACAGGCTGAGCACCTCATCTACGAATGCACGACCCTTGAATTGCTCATTGCCCACCTCTTCAACCGTGCATTGGTTGAAGGGTTCCCTGACTCGTGGACTGAGCACACCATAGTGCCCATTCATAAGTGAGGAGATACTATGGATCCAACTACATACCGGACGATCATGATTGGCCCTATATTGGCCAAGTTATATGGGGCGGTACTGGAGACAGAGTTTAGTACTCTCGCTGAGAGGAAGGGTATCAGGGCTCCACGACAGGCATGCTTCATACGAGATTACTCTACCATTGACCACGTCTTCACTCTTCGATGCCTAATCGACCAGGCAAGGGTGAGGAAGAGGAGATTATATTGCTGCTTTGTGCACTTCCGCAAAGCATTTGACACCATTCCCAGGGGACGACTCTTCAGACGACTACTTGATATCGGAGCCCTAGAGGAGATGATATGGGGGATCTATGCCTTATACGAGAGAGTATCTGGTAGAGTCAGATGTCCGGGGGGTTTATCTCATCCACTTGCTAGCACTATCGGGGTGAAGCAAGGATGCCCTCTTTCACCCACCCTCTTTGGTCTCTACATTGATGAGATAGTAGACTACATACAGCAGCAGGGGGGTGATGGCATTGAGGTACGCGGGTCCACTGTCCATATTCTTTTATATGCTGATGATATTGTACTAGTTTCAGAGTCTGCAGAAGGTCTACAACATCATCTACATGGCCTAGATGACTTTTGCACACACATAAGGTTATCTCTGAACCTTGGTAAAACCAAGGTCATGATCTTTCATACATCAGCACAAGTACGCAGACATAGTTTGTTCACAGCAGCGGGTGGACCCATTCAGGTGGTCGGATCATATGTTTACTTGGGAGTGACATTTACAGCAGCATCAGGGGTCTTCTCTATGTCTCAGGGAGCACATGACCGCATCACACGTGGGTATGCAACACTTGCCTTGATGGAGAGATAGTGCCACCAGGCATATTTTCAGGAGCCCTGCACAAAGGGGTGGCTCTTCGACACTTTGGTCACACGAGCGCTCATGTATGGGGCAGCCATATGGGGACCAGGATTAGCCACATCAGTATGGACAGCATTAGAGAGGCCACAGATCCTCATGATTTCCAGACTTATCCGGAGCAAGCCTTCAGCACCACATGATATCATTAGTGCAGAGATCGCTGCACCACCGATGCTAGTTGAGGCAGTATTCCAGACAGTATGCCTATTACACAGACTCGGCAGCATGGATACAGAGCGCATTGCTTATCCGGCTTTTCAGGCATCACGGGACATGGCATTAGCAGGCAACACCTCGTCATGGTATGCACAAACACGAGACTGGCTGGCCCACCACATCTTTGACATAGACAGGCTACCAACACTACAGTACGACACACATGCACCCACCTACTCGCTCTCTCATCAGGAGAGGAATAGGATCATTCGTCAAGAGATATGGCATACATACATACAGAGGACATGGGTGAGCCCTAGGGGTACATTGCCACCGAAAATGCTCTATTACCGTGAGCATTTTCTACATATATCGGACGAGGGCTTCATCGAGATTCCTAATACATGCAGACATATCTAAACCACCAGCTTCGAGATGTCATTGGGCAGCTCCAAGTTTCATCACGTCAGCTCGAGATTGAGAGGGGTCGATCTAGGGGAGTCCCCCGTGAGGAGAGATGGTGCCCAGTATGCTAGACAGAGGTAGACAGTGAGGAGCATTTTGTTATCGGATACCCAGCATATGTAGACCTACGAGCACAGTTCCAGATAGAGAGGAGTCACTCCAGTTATGCATGACTATGGGAGACCAGCGACGCTCGGGACGCTTCCTCGCAGTAGCATACGAGAGGCGAGATCGGTCACTCCAGCCCACACATCAGCCAGGGGTGAGTACGCAGCAGACCATTAACCAGTTTTTTCAGCGAGCGGAGCTACATCAGAGAGGTCCATATATAGGGCTCACGCTCCACCAGGCAGCAGCACAGAGAGCACGACGCCGACCACGCATGGGCACATATCATCGACCATGACTATATCAGGAGGATATCTCACGCATCATGACAGCCTACGACCACATGATGGAGCATAGGCGCATCACCACCCCATGGGTTGTCTTCCTTCAGGAGGCACTCAGACCACCCCCGATGTACCACATACTACACCCACCTCCACCCATTCACCGGTAGCTAGGGTATTTTACTCACACTTCTACTCACATGTCCCCCATGTATTAGGTGGCCACCATTTGCGGAGCCACAGCAACATCACCCCATCCTTTATCAGCCTTATATATGTCTTTGTGTCGCGATATACCTTTTATTTCATTTCATCTTCTACACAGGGTTACTACACTTGTACATGGTTTTTGTCTCATAGGCCAAGTTTGGCCTCCAAAAGACGTTAATATGACTTTCTTTCTCTCTCTCTCTCTCTCTCTCTCTCTCTCTCTCTCTCTCTCTCTCTCTCTCTCTCTCTCTCTCTCTCTCTCTCTCTCTCTCTCTCTCTCTCTCTCTCTCTCTCTCTCTCTCTCTCTCTCTCTCTCTCTCTCTCTCTCTCTCTCTCTCTCTCTCTCTCTCTCTCTCTCTCTCTCTCTCTCTCTCTCTGAGTCAGAGCCACTTCTCCCCAGCCTTTTACCAACCCTTGATAGCTTTCTGTTTATTTCATTTCATTTTCTACACATGGTTACTACACTTGTACATGGCTTTTGTCTCATAGGCCAAGTTTGGCCTCCAGAAGACGTTAATATGACTTTCTTTCTTTCTTTCTTTCTCTCTCCCCGAAGCATGGATGCAGAGCGCATTGCTTATCGGGCTTTCCAGGCATCACGGGACATGGCATTAGTAGGCGACACCTCCTCATGGTATGCACAGACACGAGACTGGCTGGCCCACCATGGCTTTGACATAGACAGGCTACCACCACTACAGTACGACTCACATGCATCCACCTACTCGCTCTCTCATCAGGAGAGGAATAGGATTATTCGTCAGGAGATATGGCATACATACATACAGAGGACATGGGTGAGCCCTAGGGGTACATTTTCACCGAAAATGCTCTATTACCGTGAGCATTTTCAACATATATCAGACGAGGGCTTTATCGAGATTCCGAGATACATGCAGACATATCTACCCCACCACCTTCGAGTCCTCATTGGGCAGCTCCGAGTCTCATCGCACCAGCTTGAGATTGAGAGGGGTCGATCCAGGGGAGTCCCCCGTGAGGAGAGGTGGTGCCCAGTATGCGAGACAGGCCATCCATAGGCTATAGCATGGCCGTTCAATAGACCACACAAGACTACAGAGCGAGCACTTTATATACGCAGTCGATGTAGTTTCCCACCTCATCGCCCATCTCTTCAACCGTGCTTTGGTTGAGGAATTACCTGACTTGTGGACTATGCATACCATTGCGCCTATCCATAAGTCCGGCGATATGATGGACCCATGGAACTACAGGACTATTATGATAGGCCACATCCTGGCCAAGATCTATGGGGCAGTACTAGAGGCAGAGCTCAGTATTCACGCTCAAGCAGCTCTGATCAGATCACCTGGAGCACGTGGTGAGGCAGGCTTCTGTCTCACTTTTTCCACTATCGACCATATCTTCGTACTTCGTTGCTTGATTGAGAGCGCAAAGACGAGGAAGCGGAGACTATATTGTTGCTTTGTGGATTTCCACAAAGCCTTCTACATTGTCCCTCGAGAGAGACTACTACGGAGACTCCAGGAGTTACAGATACCATCAGACATGCTATGGGCCATTGATGCTTTGTATGCACGACTCACACGCAGGGTGCGTTTCCTCGGCGGCCTATCAGACAGCCTTGTTAGCACCATTGGTGTGAAACAAGTTTGCCCTCTCTCACCCACTCTCTTTGGTCTCTACATCGACAAGATCCGGACTATATACAACGAGCAGGAGGGCTAGACCTCGGAGGTATGTCCGTACACATATTATTATATGTTGATGACATTGTCCTTCTTTCCGAGTCACAGGAGGGGCTACAGTCACATTTACAGGCACTCGATACCTTCTCCATGGAGAGAGGACTCACAGTGAACCTTGGCAAGACCAAGGTCATGATCTTCCATACCTCGAGGACAGTATGCCATCGCGCCTCTTTCACCGCAGATGGAGGACAGATAGAGGTAGTGGACTCCTATGTCTACTTAGGTGTCACCTTCTCGGGAAGCACAGGGGTATTCTCCATGGCACAGGCAACGAGAGATAGATTGACGCGAAGCTATGCGGCACTTGCAGGATCGGAGAGACGCTACTTTCAGGCACATTTTCAAGAGCCCCGGACTAAGGGGTGGCTCTTTGATACTCTAGTGACACCCGCATTGATGTACGCAGCAGCAGTATGGGCACCAGGGATCACGGAGGTGATGTGGACGTGAATTGAGAGGCCCCAAGTCACCATGATCTCACGCTTGCTCCGAAGCAAGCCCTCCGTTCCACACGACATTATACGAGCTTAGCTTAGCACACCACTGATGCTAGTGGAGGCCCTCTTTCAGCTGGTGACCTTTATTCTGAGAGTCAAAGAGCTCCCCACCAGCCGACTCACCAAGCTTGCATTTGAGAGCTCTAGACATTTGGAAGAGACAGGGCATGAGAGAGTATGGTATGCACAGACCTACTGATGGTCAGCAAACCATGGCATGAGCATTACCGATCGCCCCCTTTTCAGTATGACCTCTCTTCCCCCTACATTACCCTCTCTCGTTCGGAGAGGAACAAGATCATTCATCAGAACCTACTACATATACACGTCAGGGAGACATGGATAGCACCACGGGAGCCTCTTCCCACAAAGACGCAACACTACAGAGAGCACTTCCTGAATGTGACAGCAGATGGTTTCATCCAGAGACCACAATACATGGATACATACATGGCTCCAGCAGAGAGAGTGGTCGTTGGGCAGCTAAGTGTATCATCACACCAGCTCGAGATTCAGGTTGGGTGAGCAACACATACCCCCAAGGACGAGAGATTATGCGGGATATGCCGAGAGGAGGTGGAGGACGAGGAGCACTACACATGTAGATGCCAGGCATACGAGGACATCAGAGACCGCTACCCACAGCTCTTCAAGGGGCCCAAAGAGATCAAGGCTTTATTGGAGACGGAGGACCAGCGCCCTCTAGGTCGCTTCCAAGTAGAGCTCGAGCGCCGTCGTGCATCACTTCTCTAGCAGCGCATGGACATACACTTGGCCCCCAGACTTCTATTACAGATTTTTTCAGACCCACAGCCACACGAGGACCCAGCTCGACGCCGGGTGTCATATTACAGAGAGCAGAGGAGCTTAGACGATAGCGTCGACGACCGAGACCCCCACTCTGGAGAGCCCGTCCCCACCAAAGAGAATTTCAAGCGATTCACGCAGGCCATGACATGGAAATACGGAGACGTTAGCAGCGCACCCCTGTCCATCTCGATGTGCATACCATTTTGAGGATTGCCACGATGCCTTACCCACCAATGCACTATATCCTACACCCACTCCAGGCACTTCGAGCGTTATGACACCACCGAGCCTCCCCTCCCTACGCATATCATATTTGTACATCACCTATTGAGCATAAAGAGTGCATACCCATAGCACCCCATACCCTTGATGCCAGCTATTATCCACTCCTTTTATATTATGTTTTGTACACACACTTTATTTTCCTTTTGGGATCACAGTGGATTGGATCATGCTGATGTATATGTTTTGTCTCATAGGCCGATTTTGGTCTCTAATAGACGTTAAAATCTCTTTCTCTCTCTCTCTCTCTCTCTCTCTCTCTCTCTCTCTCTCTCTCTCTCTCTCTCTCTCTCTCTCTCTCTCTCTCTCTCTCTCTCTCTCTCTCTCTCTCTCTCTCTCTCTCTCTCTCTCTCTCTCTCTCTCTCTCTCTCCTAACTTAACCAAATCGTAACCTAACCTCCTCATGCCCATGCAATCTCCTGAAAACCTAACCCTAAACCTAACCCTAACCCTAACCTTAACCCAACCCTAACCCTAACCTTAACCCTAACCCTAACCTGAACCTTAGCCCTAATCCCAAACCCTAAGAAACCCCCACATCCCTCTCTCTCTCTCTCTCTCTCTCTCTCTCTCTCTCTCTCTCTCTCTCTCTCTCTCTCTCTCTCTCTCTCTCTCTCTCTCTCTCTCTCTCTCTCTCTCTCTCTCTCTCTCTCTCTCTCTCTCTCTCTCTCTCTCTCTCTCTCTCTCTCTCTCTCTCTCTCTCTCTAATCCTAAACATTGAAATGGCTCCCATGGACCGAAAGGAAGTGGACGACCTTATCGCTAAAGCTCTCAAAGAGGCCAAAAAGGAAGCAGACCGCAACCTCAATATGGAGATACGAAAGATGATGGAAAAGTTCAAAGGACTCGAAGAACAAGTAATGAATAAAGTTAAAGGACTAGAAGAACAAGTGAAGACTCTCACAGGAGAACGAGACCACTGGAGGACAGCTTATGAGCACATGAAAGAAGAGGGGGAGATCTCCAACGTGGAGATACTCAAGGAAGAAATAAAGAAGGAAATCAAAACGGAGGTAGAATCTACTCGAGAGTCATGGGTGGAAGTAGTACACAAAAGAGTTAAGAAGGAAGTAAGGGAAGACGTGCAAAAAGAAGAGCTCACACGAGTCCACGATACACTTGAGGAGGAGAGGCTTCGACACACTCGAAGACTTCACATTCGGATTACAGGCCTACCCGAAGGGGTATCACCGGAGGCAGATGCCACTGACATTTGCCGTCGACTTGGATACG
Organism: Ceratopteris richardii; assembly: GCA_020310875.1. NCBI lineage: Eukaryota > Viridiplantae > Streptophyta > Polypodiopsida > Polypodiales > Pteridaceae > Ceratopteris > Ceratopteris richardii. The sequence goes on along the minus strand of CM035412.1, from coordinate 74,779,179 downwards.
AGAGCATGCCCTACACAGACGCATGGAGGGTGGGGAGGGATACATCGCGTTTGCGAGCACTCATCCTCAAGATGAGTTCCGAGGAGGCACGGACCGCCTTTTTAGACGTCGATCAGTACTACGTGGACTACCCGGCGGCACCCTCTACATGGACGAGGACCTCACGCGTATGCAGGTGGCACACCGACGCGCTTGCATGCCACAGATACTCCAGGCACGTCGAGAGGGGAGGAAGGCCTTTTACCGTGATGGTAAGGTCTTCATAGATGGACGCCCTATCAAATAGGGCCATGCGGCCTATGAGACATCACTACACCAGGAGACACCACTCAGAGGAGCAGTGTGGAACTACAACGGGGCACTCTGGACGCGACCAGACAGAGTCGAGGAGATCCTCGCATCACATGACTTTGCGTGCATCACAGAGACACACGAGAGCCCAGAGAGAGGTCTACCACGCATTGCAGGTTTTCATTGGGAATCTGCATTCAGGACCACGATGAGACAGAGTACAGCACGAGGATCGGGAGGAGTGGCCATCGTATTTCGACAGGAGATACAGAGTCGGATCCATATTATAGGTAGAGATGAGGAGGCACGATACATGTGGGTTCGCATGGAGATAGCACAGGGGAGCTCGATTTACATTGCTATATGCTACTTCCCACCAGGCGGATCTCGATACGCAGGACAGGATCTGGGGGGACCGATCCGAGATAGAGACTCACCATACACAGCGCTTTCAGATGAGATACTACATTACAGCACACTAGGTGAAGTCTTCCTTATGGGGGACTTCAATGGCCGCACTCAGTCGCATCAGTGCGAGGCATACGACATGGACCACCCACAGATCATGAGGGCCAGAGACCCCGATGAGATTAGCACGAGCAGGGTATCAGCAGATACGGGTCAGGACACCACCGGCTATGGCAGACATCTACTCGAGCTAGGCAGCCGACATCATCTCGTTATATATAACGGGATGAATTGTTGGCCAGGTTCAGGCGGATTTACTTGCTTCCCTCACGGGGGAGGTGAGAGCACAGTCGACTACATTTTGGGTACTACCTCTGGAGCTTCACTCATCCCTTCACTTAGTATTGGACGACGCCCACTCGGTGCTGACCACACATTTATCACATTCACACTCTCATCTCCGATTCCATTAGACCCTCCCTCACCCACTGAGATACATACCACGATACACTTCACACACGAGCTCTCACATGTTTATGCACACCATTTACAAACCCGCCTACTCTCCCTTGATCCATTCTCACCTTTGGACACACTTACATCACATATCACCTCCATCCTACAGGACTCAGCTCTCCGCAGCTTCCCACACCGCACACATAGGCACCCTCCACGCACAGGATCCATGCCCAAGAACCGCTGGTATGATGCAGATTGTCGTGAGCTACGGAAGCACCTACGGATTTTAGAGCATAGAGGAGATATTACACACACACAGGCACAGCGTCGCATGCAGAGCCTTACTCGCCGCAAACGGCGGGACTGGGAGGAGAGACAGTATTGGGATATTTACCATTTGCTCATGAGTCGAGACAGTGCAGTGGCATGGCGACATTTGAGAGAGAGGAGACAGCAGACACCTATCCGAGACCCGAGCACTTGGCATAGCTATGCACGGGGCCTATACGAGATCCCAGGCCAGCCTCCCATTCCCAGACCGCAGAGCTCACGTCCTACTACCTCTGACTTCTTCACACCCACTATGGTGGGACGCGCTATTGCCCGGCTGCAGCATGGCAGGGCCCATGATCATTTCGGTTTACAGGCAGAGCACCTCATCTATGGAGGCACGACTCTCGCACCGCTCATTGCCCATCTCTTCAACCGTGCATTGGTTGAAGGGTTCCCGGACTCATGGATTGAGCACACCATAGTGCCCATTCATAAGTCGGGTGATACTATGGATCCAGGTACATACCGGACGATCATGATTGGCCCTATATTGGCCAAGTTATATGGGGCGGTACTAGAGACAGAGTTGAGTACTCTCGCTGAGAGGAAGGGCATAAGGGCTCGAGGACAGGCAGGTTTCAGACGAGATTACTCTACCATTGACCACATCTTCACTCTGAGATGCCTGATCGACCAAGCCAGGGTGAGGAAGAGGAGATTATATTGTTGCTTTGTGGACTTTCGCAAAGCATTTGACACTATTCCCAGGGATCGACTCTTCAGACGACTCCTTGACATCGGAGCTCCGGAGGAGATGATATGGGGGATCTACGCCTTATACGAGAGAGTATCCAGTAGAGTCAGATGTCCAGGGGGCTTATCTGATCCACTTACTAGCACTATCGGGGTGAAGCAAGGATGCCCTCTCTCACCCACCCTCTTTGGTCTCTACATTGATGAGATAGTGGATTTCATACAGCAGCAGGGGGGAGATGGCATTGAGGTACACGGGTCCACTGTCCATATTCTTTTATACGCTGATGATATTGTATTGGTTTCAGAGTCTGCAGAAGGTCTACAGCATCATCTACACGGCCTAGATGACTTTTGCAGACACGGAGGGTTATCTGTGAACCTTGGTAAAACCAAGATCTTGATCTTTCATACATCAGCACAGGTACGCAGACATAGTTTGTTCACAGCAGCAGGTGGACCGATCGAGGTGGTCGGATCATATGTTTACTTGGGGGTGACATTTACAGCAGCATCGGGGGTCTTCTCTATGGCTCAGGCAGCCCGTGACCGCATCACACGTGGGTACGCAGCACTAGCTTTGATGGAGAGACAGTGCCACCATGCATATTTTCAGGAGCCACGCACAAAGGGGTGGCTCTTTGACACTTTGGTTACGCCAGCGCTCATGTATGGGGCAGCCATATGGGGACCAGGATTAGCTACATCAGTATGGACAGCATTAGAGAGGCCACAGATCCTCATGATTGCCAGACTTATCCGCAGCAAGCCTTCAGTACCACATGATATCATTAGAGCAGAGCTCGCTGCACCACCGATGCTAGTTGAGGCACTATTCCAAACGGTATGCCTATTACACAGACTTCGAGGCATGGATACAGAGCGCATTGCTTATCGTGCTTTCGAGGCATCACGTGATATGGCATTAGCAGGCGACACCTCCTCATGGTATGCACAGACACGAGACTGGCTTGCCCACCATGGCTTTGACATAGACAGGCTACCACCACTACAGTACGACTCTCATGCACCCACCTACTCGCTCTCTCGTCAAGAGAGGAATAGGATCATTCGTCAGGAGATATGGCATACATACATACAGAGGACATGGGTGAGCCCTAGGGGTACATTGCCACCGAAAATGCTCTACTACCGCGAGCATTTTCTACATATATCGGGCACGGGCTTCATCGAGATTCCGAGATACATGCAGACCTACCTTCCCCACCACCCACGAGTCGTCATTGGGCAGCTCCGGGTTTCATCACATCAGCTCGAGATTGAGAGGGGTCGGTCCAGGGGAGTCCCCCGTGAGGAGAGGTGGTGCCCAGTATGCCAGACAGAGGTAGAGAGTGAAGAGCATTTTGTTATCAGATGTCCAGCATACATAGACCTACGAGCACAGTTCCAGATCGAGGAGTCATTCCAGCTGTGCATGACTATGGGAGACCAGAGACGCTTGGGACGCTTTCTCACAGCAGCATACGAGAGGCGAGAGCAGTCACTACAGCCCATACATCAGACACGGGTGAGTACCCAGCAGACCATTACCCAGTTCTTTCAGCGAGTTGAGCTACATCAGAGAGGTCCATCTATAGGGCTCACGCTCCACCAGGCAGCAGCACAGAGAGCACAGCGCCGACCACGCATGGGCGGATATCGTCGACCACGACTATATCAGGAGGATATCTCACGCATCAGGATTGCCTACGACCACATGATGGAGCATAGGCGTACCACCACCCCCTGGGTTGTCTTCCTTCAGGAGGCACTCAGACCACCACCGATGTACCACATACTACACCCACCTCCACCCATCACCAGTAGCTAGGGCGTTTTACTCACATTTTGGACCCCCCCCCCCATGTATTAGGTGGCCACTATCTGCAGAGTCAGAGCCACATCTCCCCAGCCTTTTCCAGCCCTATATAGCTTTGTGTAGCGATATACTTTTTATTTCATTTTATCTTCTACACAGGGTTACTACACTTGTACATGGTTTTTGTCTCATAGGCCAAGTTTGGCCTCCAGAAGACGTTAATATGACTTTCTTTCTTTCTTTCTTTCTCTCTCTCTCATATGTTTACTTTGGAGTGACATTTAGAGCAGCATCTGGGGTCTTCTCTATGTCTCAGGCAGCTCGTGACCGCATCACACGTGGGTACGCAGCACTAGCTTTGATGAAGAGACAGTGCCACCAGGCATATTTTCAGGAGCCCCGCACAAAGGGGTGGCTCTTTGACACTTTGGTTACGCCAGCGCTCATGTATGGGGCAGCCATTTGGGGGCCGGGATTAGCTACATCAGTATGGACAGCATTAGAGAGGCCACAGATCCTCATGATTGCCAGACTTATCCGCAGCAAGCCTTCAGTACCGCATGATATCATTAGAGCAGAGCTCGTTGCACCACCGATGCTAGTTGAGGCACTGTTCCAGACAGTATGCCTAGTACACAGACTTCGGAGCATGGATACAGAGCGCATTGCTTATCGTGCTCTCCAGGCATCACGTGATATGGCATTAGCAGGCGACACCTCTTCATGGTATGCACAGACACGAGACTGGCTGGCCCACCATGGCTTTGACATAGACAGGCTACCACCACTACAGTACGACTCACATGCACCCACCTACTCGCTCTCTCATCAAGAGAGGAATAGGGTCATTCGTCAAGAGATATGGCATACATACATACAGAGGACATGGGTGAGCCCTAGGGATACATTGCCACCGAAAATGCTCTATTACCACGAGCATTTTCTACATATATCGGACGCGGGATTCATCGAGATCCCGAGATACATGCAGACATATCTTCCCCACCACCTCCGAGTCGTCATTGGGCAGCTCCGGGTCTCATCACATCAGCTCGAGATTGAGAGGGGTCGATCCAGGGGAGTCCCCCGTGAGGAGAGGTGGTGCCCAGTATGCCAGACAGAGGTGGAGAGTGAGGAGCATTTTGTTATCAGATGTCGAGCATACTTAGACCTACAAGCACAGTTCCAGCTAGAGGAGTCACTCCAGTTCTGCATGACCATGGGAGACCAGCGACGCTTGGGGCGCTTCCTCACGGCAGCATACGAGAGGCGAGAGCGGTCACTACAGCCCACACATCAGCCACAGGTGAGTACCCAGCAGACCATTACCCAGTTCTTTGAGCGAGCGGAGCTAGATCAAAAAGATCCTTCTAGAGGGCTCACACTCCACCAGGCAGCACCACAGAGAGCACGACGCCGACCACGCATGGTAGGATATCGTCGACCGCGACTATATCAGGAGGATATCTCACGCATCAGGACAGCCTACGACCACATGATGGAGCATAGGCGTTCCACCACCCCCTGGGTTGTCTTCCTTCAGGAGGCACTCAGACCACCTCCGATGTACCACATACTACACCCACCTCCCCCCATCACCAGTAGCTAGGGTGTTTTGCTCACTCATATTATGGATCCCCCTGTATTAGGTGGCCACTATCTGCTGAGTCAGAGCCACTTCTCCCCAGCCTTTTACCAACCCTTGATAGCTTTGTGTTTATTTCATTTCATTTTCTACACATGGTTACTACACTTGTACATGGCTTTTGTCTCATAGGCCAAGTTTGGCCTCCAAAAGACGTTAATACGACTTTCTCTCTCTCTCTCTCTCTCTCTCTCTCTCTCTCTCTCTCTCTCTCTCTCTCTCTCTCTCTCTCTCTCTCTCTCTCTCTCTCTCTCTCTCTCTCTCTCTCTCTCTCTCTCTCTCTCTCTCTCTCTCTCTCTCTCTCTCTCTCTCTCTCTCTCTCTCTCTCTCTCTATCTCTCTCTCTCTCTCTCTCTCTCTCTCTCTCTCTCTCTCTCTCTCTCTCTCTCTCTCTCTCTCTCTCTCTCTCTCTCTCTCTCTCTCTCTCTCTCTCTCTCTCTCTCTCTCTCTCTCTCTCTCTCTCTCTCTGGCTCACTCTCCACCAAGCAGCAGCACAGAGAGCACGGCGCCGACCACGCATGGGTGGATATCAGAGAGGTCCATCTATAGGGCTCACGCTCCACCAAGCAACAGCACAGAGAGCACGGCGCCGACCACGCATGGGCGGATATCGTCGACCACGTCTATATCAGGAGGGTATCTTACGCATCAAGATTGCCTACGACCACATGATGGAGCATAGGAGTACCACCACCCCCTGGGTTGTCTTCCTTCAGGAGGCACTCAGACCACCACCGATGTACCACATACTACACCCACCTCCACCCATCACCAGTAGCTAGGGCGTTTTACTCACATTTTGGATCCCCCATGTATTAGGTGGCCACTATCTGCAGAGTCAGAGCCACGTCTCCCCATCCTTTTCCAGCCCTATATAGCTTTGTGTAGCGATTTACTTTTTATTTCATTTTATCTTCTACACAGGGTTACTACACTTGTACATGGTTTTTGTCTCATTGGCCAAGTTTGGCCTCCAGAAGACGTTAATATGACTTTCTTTCTTTCTTTCTTTCTCTCTCTCTCTCTACACATGTAGATGCCAGGCATATGAGGACATCAGAGACCGCTACCCACAGCTCTTCAGGGGGCCTAGAGAGATCATGGCTTTATTGGGGACAGAGGACCAGCGCCCTCTAGGTCGTTTCCTAGTAGAGCTCCAGCACCGTCGCGCATCACTCCTCCAGCAGCAGATGGAGATACACCTGACCCCCCCCCCCCCTCAGACTTATATTAGAGATTTTTTCATACCCACATACACTCGAGGGCCCAACTCGATGCGGGGTGTCACATTACACATAGCAGAGGAGCTTAGACGACAGAGTCTACGACCGAGACCCCTTGTCCGAAGAGCTCGTCCACATCAGAGAGAGATTCAGGTTCACGCACGCCATGACATGGAGATACAGAGACGTCAGCAGCGCACCCCTATCGATTTGGACGCCCAGAGCATTTTGAGGATCGCCATGATGCCTTACCCACCGATGCATTATATCCTACACCCACTCCAGGCATTTAGGGGGTTGTGATACCATCGAGCCTCCCCTCCCTATGCATATCATATTTGTATCTCACCCATTGAGCATATAGAGTGCATACCCATAGCACCCCACACCCTTGATACCAGCTACTATCCCTCCTTTTATACCCGTTTGCAGTACTCACACTTTATTTTCGTTTTGGATCACAGTGGATTGGATCATACTGATGTATATGTTTTTTCTCTCTCTCTCTCTCTCTCTCTCTCTCTCTCTCTCTCTCTCTCTCTCTCTCTCTCTCTCTCTCTCTCTCTCTCTCTCTCTCTCTCTCTCTCTCTCTCTCTCTCTCTCTCTCTCTCTCTCTCTCTCTCTCTCTCTCTTCTCACCGCCGCCAAATGAGATAGCGCACCACACGAGGATAAGGAGGAGTAGCCGTGCTCTACAGACAGTCGGTACAGCAGAGGGTACAGGTGGTAGCTAGAGACCAAGACGCACGTATCATGTGGATACGCCTCCAGCTATCAGAGGAGAGAGCAACGTACTTCGCCGTATGCTATATTGCACCCATTGGTTCGCGCTTCACACATTCCCCCGAGAAGCTATCGGGGGGGAGGGACCAAACACATCGCCATATGACTGCCTCAGTGACACGATTATGGAGTATACCGGGATGGGTGAAGTCTTGCTTGTAGGAGACTTCAATGCCCGCACTCAGAGCCACCAGTGTGATATCTACGACTTTGACGACCCTGAGATGCTTCGTACCATAGAGGACATGCCTACACTCAGAGCCTCAGCCAACACCGCCACACCCACCTCATACGGCCAGCCGCCAACACCTACTCCAAATGGGAGAAGCACACCGTCTCATTATATATAATGGGATGGGGACCTGGCCCACCTCAAGCGGTCTCACCTGCATTCCACCCACGACACCAAGGGGGGCAATGCGGTAGACTATGTTATCGGACCCCCGGAGGCGACACATCTCATCACTTCATTCACTATCCCACCCTTACCGATTGGATCTGATCACGCATATCTTGCCCTATCCATTCGAAGCTCACCATGCATATCCCACCCCGTCACCATACAGCCACGAGCCCATACCACCATTCACTTTAGACATGAGCTAGCACATATCTATAGCTCCCATGTTCGAGAGCGCATCTACTCCCTTGATCCCTCTGCCTCCTTGGACACCCTCACCACCCGCTTCTCCTCGATCCTCCATACATCTGCTACTCTCAGCTTCCCACACACCACCCACAGCACTACACATTCGACACGGCTGGGGCATACACCCCGGAATAGATGGTACGATGAGGAGTGTAGGCGACTATACCGACATCTCAGAGCACAGAGTATCTTGGGATCCATCACAGAGAGGGAGGCACGACGACAGATGCGAGCCCTCACACGCCGGAAGCGGCGAGCTTTCGAGGAGCGACAGGAGGCAGAGTTGATCGACCTTCTCATGAGTAGGGATTGTGCCACCGCGTGGAGGGCACTACGTGAGCCACGCCCACCTACACCCATAGCATATCCTCCGACTTGGCACACCTATGCCCAGAGGTTATATGACGTCCCAGGGAAGCCATCATTGCTGACTCCTTCCACACCGCGTCCTCTGATATCCACCCTCTTCACGGCAGGCATGGTACAACAGGCCATCCATAGGCTACAGCATGGCCGTTCAGCAGACCACACGGGGCTACAGGGAGAGCACTTTATATATGCAGCAGATGTAGTTTCCCACTTGATCGCCCATCTCTTCAACTATGCTTTGGTTGAGGGATTACCCGACTCATGGACTATGCATACCATTACGCCTACCCATAAGTCCGACGATATGATGGACCCAAGGAACTACCGGACTATTATGATAGGCCATATCCTGGCCAAGATCTATGGAGCAGTACTAGAGGAAGAGCTCGGTACACACGCTGAGGCACCTAGGATCAGAGCACCCGGCCAGGCAGGCTTCCGCCGCACTTTCTCCACCATCGACCACATCTTCGTGCTTCGTTGCTTGATTGAGAGCGCGAAGGCGAGGAAGCAGAGACTATACTGTTTCTTTGTAGATTTCCGCAAAGCCTTCGACATGGTCCCTCGAGAGAGACAACTACGGAGGCTCCAGGAGTTACAGCTACCATCAGACATGCTATGGGCCATCCACGCTTTGTATGCACGAGTCACAAGTAGGGTACGCTCCCCTGGCGGTCTATCAAACAGCCTTGTTAGCACCATTGGTGTGAAACAAGGTTGCCCTCTCTCACCCACTCTCTTCGGTCTCTACATCGACGAGATCACGGAGTATATACAGTGAGAAGGAGGGCGAGGAGGAGACCTCGGAGGTACACTAGTACACATCCTATTATATGTTGATGACATTGTCCTCCTTTCAGAGTCACAGGAGGCGTTGCAGTCACATTTACAGGCGCTCGATACCTTTTGCATGGAGAGAAGACTCACAGTGAACCTTGGCAAGACCAAGGTCATGATCTTCCATACCTCCAAGAGAGTACGCTATCGTGCCTCTTTCACGGCAGCTTGAGGAGAGATAGAGGTAATGGACTCCTACGTCTACCTAGGTGTCACCTTCTCGGGCAGCACAGGGGTATTCTCCATGGCACAGGCCGCGAGAGATAGATTGACGTGAGGCTATGCGGCACTTGCAGGATTGGAGACACGCTGCTTTCAGACACATTTTCAGGAGCCGCGGACTAAGGGGTGGCTCTTTGACACTCTAGTGACACCCGCATTGATGTACGCAACGGATGTATGGGCACCAGGGTTCACAGAGGTGATGTGGGCGCGGGCTGAGAGGCCCGAGGTCACCATGATCTCACGCTTGCTGCGCAACAAGCCCTCCGTTCCACATGACATTATATGAGCTGAGCTTGGCACACCACCGATGCTAGTGGAGGCCCTCTTCCAATTGGTGACCTTTATTCTGAGAGTCAAAGAGCTCCCCACCAGCAGACTCACCAGGCTTGCATTTGAAAGCTCTAGACATTTAGCAGAGACAGGGCATGAGAGAGTATGGTATGCACAAACTTACCGATGGTTAGCAGACCATGGCATGCGCATTACGGATCTCCCCCCTTTTCAGTATGACCTCTCTTCCCCCCACATTACCCTCTCTTGTTCGGAGAGGAATAGGATCATCCGTGAGGACCTACTACAGATACACGTCAGGGAGACATGGATAGCACCACGGGAGCCTCTTCCCACAAAGAGGCAACACTACAGAGAGCACTTCCTGACTGTGATAGTGGATGGTTTCATTCAGAGACCACGATACATGGATACATATATGGCACCAGCTGAGAGAGTGGCCATTGGGCAGCTCAGAGTATCATCACACCAGCTCCAGATTGAGGTTGGGCGAGCCACACATACCCCAAGGGATGAGAGATTATGCAGGATATCTAGAGAGGAGGTGGAGGACGAGGAGCACTACACATGTAGATGCCAGGCATATGAGGACATCAAAGACCGCTACCCACAGCTCTTCAGGGGGCCCAGAGAGATCAGGGCTTTATTGGGAACAGAGGACCAACACCCTCTAGGTCGTTTCCTAGTAGAGCTCCAGCACCGCCGTGCATCACTCCTCCAGCAGCAGATGGAGATACACCTGCCCCCCCCCCCCTAGACTTATATTACAGAATTTTCCAGACCGACATCCACTCGAGGACCCAGCCCGATGCGGGGTGTCACATTACACAGAGCAGAGGAGCTTAGACGACAACGTCGACGACCGAGACCCCCAGTTAGGAGAGCCCGTCCACATCAGAGAGAGATTCAGGCGATTCACGCACGCCATGACATGGAGATACGGAGACGTCAGAAGCGCACCGGTATCGATTTGGACGCTCAGAGCCTTACCCACCGATGCATTATATCCTACACCCACTCCAGGCATTTAGTGGGTTGTGATACCATCGAGCCTCCCCTCCCTACGCATATCATGTTTGTATCTCACCCATTGAGCATATAGAGTGCATACCCATAGCACCCCACACCCTTGATGCCAGTTACTATCCACTCCTTTTATACCCGTTTGCGGTACTAACAACTTTATTTTCCTTTTGGGATCACAGTGGATTGGATCATACTGATGTATATGTTTTGTCTCATATGCCGATTTTGGCCTCTAATAGACGTTAAAAAGTCTTTCTTTCTCTCTCTCTCTCTCTCTCTCTCTCTCTCTCTCTCTCTCTCTCTCTCTCTCTCTCTCTCTCTCTCTCTCTCTCTCTCTCTCTCTCTCTCTCTCTCTCTCTCTCTCTCTCTCTCTCATGATTGCTAGACTTATCCGCAACAAATCTTCAGTACCACATGATATCATTAGAGCAGAGCTCGCTGCACCACCGATGCTAGTTGAGGCACTATTCCTGTCAGTATGCCTATTACACAGACTTCGGAGCATGGATACAGAGCGCATTGCTTATCGTGCTTTCGAGGCATCATGTGATATGGCATTAGCAGGCGACACCTCCTCATGGTATGCACAGACACGAGACTGGCTTGCCCACCATGGCTTTGACATAGACAGGCTACCACCACTACAGTACGACTCTCATGCACCCACCTACTCGCTCTCTCATCAAGAGAGGAATAGGATCATTGGTCAGGAGATATGGCATACATACATACAGAGGACATGGGTGAGCCCTAGGGGTACATTGCCACCGAAAATGCTCTACTACCACGAGCATTTTCTACATATATCGGGCACGGGCTTCATCGAGATTCCGAGATACATGCAGATCTACCTTCCCCACCACCTACGAGTCGTCATTGGGCAGCTCCAGGTTTCATCGCATGAGCTCGAGATTGAGAGGGGTCGGTCTAGGGGAGTCCCCCGTGAGGAGAGGTGGTGCCCAGGATGCCAGACAGAGGTAGACAGTGAGGAGCATTTTGTTATCAGATATCCAGCATACTTAGACCTACGAGCACAGTTCAAGATCGAGGAGTCATTCCAGCTTTGCATGACTATGGGAGACCAGAGACGCTTGGGACGCTTTCTCACAGCAGCATACGAGAGGCGAGAGCGGTCACTACAGCCCATACATCAGCCACGGGTGAGTACCCAGCAGACCATTACCAAGTTCTTTCAGCGAGTTGAGCTACATCAGAGAGGTCCATCTATAGGGTTCACGCTCCACCAGGCAGCAGCACAGAGAGCACGGCGCCGACAACGCATGGGCGGATATCGTCGACCACGACTATATCAGGAGGATATCTCACGCATCACGATTGCCTACGACCACATGATGGAGCATAGGCGTACCACCACCCCCTGGGTTGTCTTCCTTGAGGAGGCACTCAGACCACCACCGATGTACCACATACTACACCCACCTCCACCGATCACCAGTAGCTAGGGCGTTTTACTCACATTTTGGGATCCCCCATGTATTAGGTGGCCACTATCTGCAGAGTAAGAGCCACGTCTCCCCATCCTTTTCCAGCCCTATATAGCTTTGTGTAGCAATATACTTTTTTATTTCACTTTATCTTCTACACAGGGTTACTACACTTGTACATGGTTTTTGTCTCATAGGCCAAGTTTGGCCTCCAGAAGACGTTAATATGACTTTCTTTCTCTCTCTCTCTCTCTCTCTCTCTCTCTCTCTCTCTCTCTCTCTCTCTCTCTCTCTCTCTCTCTCTCTCTCTCTCTCTCTCTCTCTCTCTCTCTCTCTCTCTCTCTCTCTCTCTCTCTCTCTCTCTCTCTCTCTCTCTCTATTCCACGACGTGCTGCAGCCCTCCCCCCCTCAGCCCACATACCGAGCGGGGTGACTCTTCAGCAGGCTCAGATATCTCGAGCTAGGAGACGACCCCGTGATATAGGATATCGGGCCCCGAGACTTCACCGACACCAGATTGCGGAGATCCAGGATTGTGACCATCGCGCCATGGAGGAGAGACGATCCCAGATGATCGCCGATCCCGTTGCATCCATCAGGGTGGCCCTGACTCCACCTCCACCTATGTATCACATATTACATCCCACCCACTAGCACAGGATGGAGCTAGTTAGTCGTTTTAGATGCATTCTCATGGTTGTTGTACTACCGTTTTGCATATAGACTATCATAGATATCGCACTCCATACACCCCCCACCACTTTCATGGGTATCCCCACATGCACACTACGGAGATCTATATCAGCTTAACCAGTTTCTTTTCAGCACTTTTATCTTTTCTGATTGACAGAAGATACACCCATGTACATCGATTTGTCTCATAGGCCGAGTTCGGCCTCCTAATAGACGTAAAAACACTTTCTTTCTTTCTTTCTTTCTCTCTCTCTCTCTCTCTCTCTCTCTCTCTCTCTCTCTCTCTCTCTCTCTCTCTCTCTCTCTCTCTCTCTCTCTCTCTCTCTCTCTCTCTCTCTCTCTCTCTCTCTCTCTCTCTCTCTCTCTCTCTCTCTCTCTCTCTCTCTCTCTCTCTCTCTCTCTCTCTCTCTCTCTCTCTCTCTCTCTCTCTCTAACATGAAGCTCTGTCCTCTGTCCTCTGTGCCGAAACCCTAACATGAAGCTCTGTCCTCTGCACCAAAACCCTAACATGCCCAACCCCGCCCTCTTTACCTGTTCGGAAACCCTAACGCCTCTGCCCGCTGCCACGTTTTCCCTGCCCGCTGCCCCGACAGGCCCACCTACCCCGCCAAGCTGCCCCCAACCCCAGCCTGCCGCCCGCCACTCCCGCCTGCTCTACCCACTGCAGCAGAAGCCCGTCGGGCCCCCGAGCTTCTCCCCGCTGCCATTGCACCCCTCCCAAGCCTCTCTCATCTGCCCGACCACTCCATGCCTAACCCTAACCCTAGCCCAAAACTTACCCGAACCCGACCAAACCATGTCTAACCCTAACCCTAGCCCGAAACTAGCCCAAACCCTAAGCCCGAAACTAGCCCAAATCTTAAGCCTAACCTAAACCGAAACCCTAACCCTAGCCCATTGAAACCCTAACCCGACCTTACCCAAGAAAGAAAAAAAAAAAAAAAAAAAAAAAAAAAAAAAAAACCTAACCCGACCTTGCCAACCTTCTTGAACCTCCTCTTTAGGATCTCTCTCTCTCTCTCTCTCTCTCTCTCTCTCTCTCTCTCTCTCTCTCTCTCTCTCTCTCTCTCTCTCTCTCTCTCTCTCTCTCTCTCTCTCTCTCTCTCTCTCTCTCTCTCTCTCTCTCTCTCTCTCTCTCTCTCTCTCTCTCTCTCTCTCTCTCTCTCTCTCTCTCATGGCTCCCAAGCTGGACGAACAGTTGGCCACCTTAGAGCATGCCCTCCGAGAGTTGATAGGAAAACACAAGAAAGAAGGAGATTCTGCACTGAACGGGGTTACCCGTAGAGTTGTCGCCCTCGAAGCCAAGGTGGCAACCTTGGAGAAGGAAAACGAATCCCTTCGGGAAGAGCTTCTCGCTACCCGCAAGCAGCACTCACGGGACCTGGAGGAGTTGCACACTGCGCTTACTGATATGAAAACGAAACTGGACAGCATGCACGAGGAGGGGGAGATCGCTCCACATCTAGAGGACATTCGGGTGACTATCAAGGAGGAGTGTAGGGAGGTGGTGCAGAACGAGCTTGAGACTAAGAAAGATGGATGGGTCGAGGTTGTCAAAAAGAACCTTCGACAGGAGGCAAAGAAGAACAACCACCATGAGGAGATCCACATAGTGCATACCACCATTGAGGAGGAGCGGATGCGACAGGCCCGCAGGCTCAATGTTCGCGTCTCCGGCCTCACAGAGACAGACGGATCACCTGAGAAGGACGGGCGTCGCACGGATGAGCCTCTCCCTTTCACCATAGTATGGAGAGCAGGACGGGACACCACACGGAGCAGAGCACTTATCCTTCAGTTCTCAGATGAGGCCAGGAGGAGAGACTTTCTCAGACGACGGGCGGTACTACGCACTACACCGGGCACCCCCATCTATTTGGATGACGACCTCACACGGATGCAGGTAGAGCACAGACGGGCATGCATGCCACGTGTCCTCCAGGCAAGACGAGAGGGACATCGTGCCCTCTACAGAGACGGTCGGATCATCATTGATGGACGGCCCATTGATTAGGGATTCGCGGCCTATGAGACAGCACAGCAAGAGGTGCACATTGCAGTCTGGAACTGCAATGGATCTTTATGGACACATCCAGGGCGCCTCGAGGAGGTGATGGAGGGCAAAGACATTATCTTCTTGACAGAGACACACGAGAGCCCAGGGAGGAGCCTACCGAGGATTGAGGGCTATATGTGGGAGTCAGCTCACCGCCGTCAGATGAGACAGCACACCACACGAGGATCAGGAGGAGTAGCCGTGCTCTATAGACAATCGTTACAGCACAGGGTACAGGTGGTAGCCAAAGACCCAGAGGCACGTTTCATGTGGATACGCTTGCAGCTATCAGAGGAGAGAGCGCGTACTTCGCCGTATGCTATATTGCACCCATTGGTTCACGCTTCACACATTCCCCTGAGCAGCCATCAGGAGGGGAGGGACCAGGCACCACATCGCCATATGAGTGCCTCAGTGACACGATTATGGAGTATATCGGGATGGGTGAAGTCTTCCTTGTAGGAGACTTCAATGCCCGCACTCAGAGCCACCAGTGTGATATCTACGACTTTGATGACCCTGAGATGCTTCGTACCATAGAGGACATGCCTACACTCAGAGCCTCAGCCGACACCGCCACACCCGCCTTATATGGCCGACACTTACTCCAGATGGGAGCAGCACACCGTCTGGTCATATATAATGGGATGGGGAGCTGGCCCACCTCGCACGGTCTCACCTGCATTCCACCCACGACACCACAGGGGGGCAGTGTGGTAGACTATGTTATCGGGCCCCCGGAGGCGACACATCTGATCACCTCATTCACTATCCCACCCTTACCGATTGGAGCTGATCACGCATATCTTGCCCTATCCATTCGCGGCTCACCATGCATACCCCACCCCGTCACCACACAGCCACGAGCCCGTACCACCATTCACTTTAGACATGAGCTAGCACATATCTATAGCTCCCATGTTCGAGAGCGCATCTACTCCCTTGATCCCTCTGCCTCCTTGGACACCCTCACCGCCCACTTCTCCTCGATCCTCCATACATCTGCTACTCTCAGCTTCCCATACACCACCCACAGCACTGCACATCCGACACGGTTGGGGCATACACCCCATAATAGATGGTACGATGAGGAGTGTAGGCGACTATACCGACATCTCAGGGCACAGAGTATCTTGGGATCCATCACAAAGAGGGAGGCACGACGACAGATGCGAGCCCTCACACGCCGGAAGCGGCGAGCTTTCGAGGAGCGACACGAGGCAGAGTTGATCGACCTTCTCATGAGTAGGGATTGTGCCACCGCGTGGAGGGCACTACGTGAGCCACGTCCACCTACACCCATAGCCGATCCTTCGACTTGGCACACCTACGCCCAGAGGTTATATGACGTCCCAAGACAGCCACCATTACCGATTCCTTCCACACCGCGTCCGGTGATATCCACCCTCTTCACAGCAGGCATGGTACGACAGGCCATCCATAGGCTACAGCATGGCCGTTCAGCAGACCACACGGGGCTACAGGGAGAGCACTTTATATACGCAGCAGATG
Source organism: Ceratopteris richardii (assembly GCA_020310875.1). Lineage (NCBI taxonomy): Eukaryota > Viridiplantae > Streptophyta > Polypodiopsida > Polypodiales > Pteridaceae > Ceratopteris > Ceratopteris richardii. The sequence goes on along the minus strand of CM035412.1, from coordinate 74,762,424 downwards.
TAGTTTCCCACTTGATCGCCCATCTCTTCAACCGTGCTTTGGTTGAGGGATTACCCGACTCATGGACTATGCATACCATTACGCCTATCCATAAGTCCGGCGATATGATGGACCCAGGGAACTACAGGACTATTATGATAGGCCATATCCTGGCCAAGATCTATGGGGCAGTACTAGAGGCAGAGCTCAGTACACACGCTGAGGCAGCGGGGATCAGAGCACCCGGCCAGGCAGGCTTCCGCCGCACTTTCTCCACCATCGACCACATCTTCTTGCTTCGTTGCTTGATTGAGAGCGCGAAGGCGAGGAAGCAGAGACTATACTGTTGCTTTGTGGATTTCCGCAAAGCCTTCGACATGGTCCCTCGAGAGAGACTACTACGGAGGCTCCAGGAGTTACAGCTTCCATCAGACATGCTATGGGCCATCCACGCTTTGTATGCACGAGTCACAGGCAGGGTACGCTGCCCCGGCGGTCTATCAGACAGCCTTGTTAGCACCATTGGTGTGAAACAAGGTTGCCCCCTCTCACCCACTCTCTTCGGTCTCTACATCGACGAGATCACGGAGTATATACAGAGAGCAGGAGGGAGAGGAGGAGACCTCGGAGGTACACTAGTACACATCCTATTATATGTTGATGACATTGTCCTCCTTTCAGAGTCACAGGAGGCGTTGCAGTCACATTTACAGGCGCTCGATACCTTTTGCATGGAGAGAGGACTCACAGTGAACCTTGGCAAGACCAAGGTCATGATCTTCCATACCTCCAAGAGAGTACGCTATCGTGCCTCTTTCACAGCAGCTTGAGGAGAGATAGAGGTAATGGACTCCTACGTCTACCTAGGTGTCACCTTCTCGGGCAGCACAGGGGTATTCTCCATGGCACAGGCCGCGAGAGATAGATTGACGTGAGGCTATGCGGCACTTGCAGGATTGGAGAGACGCTGCTTTCAGACACATTTTCAGGAGCCACGGACTAAGGGGTGGCTCTTTGACACTCTAGTGACACCCGCATTGATGTACGCAATGGAAGTATGGGCACCAAGGTTCACAGAGGTGATGTGGGCGCGGGTTGAGAGGCCCCACGTCACCATGATCTCACGCTTGCTGCGCAGCAAGCCCTCCGTTCCACATGACATTATACGAGCTGAGCTTGGCACACCACCGATGCTAGTGGAGGCCCTCTTCCAGTTGGTGACCTTTATTCTGAGAGTCAGAGAGCTCCCCACTAGCCGACTCACCAGGCTTGCATTTGAGAGCTCTAGACATTTGGCAGAGACAGGGCATGAGAGAGTATGGTATGCACAGACTTACCGATGGTTAGCATACCATGGCATGAGCATTACGGATCTCCCCCCTTTTCAGTATGACCTCTCTTCCCCCCACATTACCCTCTCTCGTTCGGAGAGGAATAGGATCATCCGTCAGGACCTACTACAGATACACGTCAGGGAGACATGGATAGCACCACGGGAGCCTCTTCCCACAAAGAGGCAACACTACAGAGAGCACTTCCTAACTGTGACAGCGGATGGTTTCATTCAGAGACCACGATACATGGATACATATATGGCACCAGCTGAGAGAGTGGCCATTGAGAAGCTCAGAGTATCATCACACCAGCTCGAGATTGAGATTGGGCGAGCCACACATACCCCCAGGGATGAGCAATTATGCCGGATATGTAGAGAGGAGGTGGAGGACGAGGAGCACTACACATGTAGATGCCAGGCATATGAGGACATCAGAGACCGCTACCCACAGCTCTTCAGGGGGCCTAGAGAGATCAGGGCTTTATTGGGGACAGAGGACCAGCGCCCTCTAGGTCGTTTCCTAGTAGAGCTCCAGCACCACCGCGCATCACTCCTCCAGCAGCAGATGGAGATACACCTGCCCCCCCCCCCCCCCTCAGACTCATATTACAGATTTTTTCAGACCCACATACACTCGAGGGCCCAGCTCGATGCGGGGTGTCACATTACACAGAGCAGAGGAGCTTAGACGACAGCGTCGACGACCGAGACCCCTTGTCCGGAGAGCTCGTCCACATCAGAGAGAGATTCAGGCGATTCACGCACGCCATGACATGGAGATACAGAGACGTCAGCAGCGCACCCCTATCGATTTGGACGCCCAGAGCATTTTGAGGATCGCCATGATGCCTTACCCACCGATGCATTATATCCTACACCCACTCCAGGCATTTAGGGGGTTGTGACACCATCGAGCCTCCCCTCCCTATGCATATCATGTTTGTATCTCACCCATTGAGCATATAGAGTGCGTACCCATAGCACCCCACACCCTTGATGCCAGCTACTATCCCTCCTTTTATACCCGTTTGTAGTACTCACACTTTATTTTCGTTTTGGATCACAGTGGATTGGATCATACTGATGTATATGTTTTGTCTCATAGGCCGATTTTGGCCTCTAATAGACGTTAAAAAGTCTTTCTTTCTCTCTCTCTCTCTCTCTCTCTCTCTCTCTCTCTCTCTCTCTCTCTCTCTCTCTCTCTCTCTCTCTCTCTCTCTCTCTCTCTCTCTCTCTCTCTCTCTCTCTCTCTCTCTCTCTCTCTCTCTCTCTCTCTCTCTCTCTCTCTCTCTCTCTCTCTCTCTCTCTCTCTCTCTCTCTCTCTCTCTCTCTCTCTCTCTCTCTCTCTCTCTCTCTCTCTCTCTCTCAGACACATTTTCAGGAGCCCCGGACTAAGGGGTGGCTCTTTGACACTCTGGTGACACCCGCATTGATGTATGCAGCAGCAGTTTGGGCACCTGGGATCACAGAGGCGATGTGGACGCAGATTGAGAGGCCCGAGTTCATCATGATCTCACGCTTGCTGCGCAGCAAGCTCTCCGTTCCACATGACATTATACGAGCTGAGCTTGGCACACCACCGATGCTAGTGGAGGCCCTCTTCCAGTTGGTGACCTTTATTCTGAGGGTCAGAGAGCTCCCCACCAGCCGACTCACCAGGCTTGCATTTGAGAGCTCCAGACATTTAGCAGAGACAGGGCATGAGAGAGTATGGTATGCACAAACTTACCGATGGTTAGCAGACCATGGCATGAGCATTACCGATCTTCCCCACTTTCAGTATGACCTCTCTTCCCCCCACATTACCCTCTCTCGTTCGGAGACGAATAGGATCATCCGTCAGGATCTACTACAGATACACGTTAGGGAGACATGGATAGCACCACGGGAGCCTCTTCCCACAAAGAGGCAACACTACAGAGAGCACTTCCTGACTGTGACAGCGGATGGTTTCATTCAGAGACCACGATACATGGATACATACATGGCACCAGCTGAGAGAGTGGCCATTGGGCAGCTCAGAGTATCATCACACCAGCTCGAGATTGAGGTTGGGCGAGCGACACATACCCCGAGGGACGAGAGATTATGCAGGATATGTAGAGAGGAGGTGGAGGACGAGGAGCACTACACATGTAGATGCCACGCATATGAGCACATCAGAGACCGCTACCCAGAGCTCTTCAGGGGGGGCAGACAGATCATGGCTTTATTGGAGAGAGAGGACCAGCGCCCTCTAGGTCGTTTCCTAGTAGAGCTCAAGCACCGTCGTACATCACTCCTCCAGCAGCAGATGGAGATACACCTGGCCCCCCTCCCTCAGACTCATATTACAGATTTTTTCAGACCCACATCCACTCGAGGACCCAGCTCGATGCGGGGTGTCACATTACACAGAGAAGAGGAGCTTAGACGACAGCGTCGACGACCGAGACCCCCACTCTGGAGAGTCCGTCCACACCAGAGAGAGATTCAGGCGATTCACGCACGCCATGACATGGAGATACGGAGACGTCAGCAGCGCAACCCTGTCGATCTGGACATTCAGAGCATTTTGAGGATCGCCATGATGCCTTACCCACCGATGCATTATATTCTACACCCACTCCAGGCATTTAGAGGGTTGTGATACCATCGAGCCTCCTATCCCTATGCATATCATATTTGTATCACACCCATTGAGCATATAGAGTGCATACCCATAGCACCCCACACCCTTGAGGCCAGTTATTGTCCACTCCTTTTATACCCGTGTTTTGTACTCACTCTTTATTTTCCGTTTGGGATCACAGTGGATTGGATCATACTGATGTATATGTTTTGTGTCATAGGCCGATTTTGGCCTCTAATAGACTTTAAAAAGTCTTTCTTTCTTTCTCTCTCTCTCTCTCTCTCTCTCTCTCTCTCTCTCTCTCTCTCTCTCTCTCTCTCTCTCTCTCTCTCTCTCTCTCTCTCTCTCTCTCTCTCTCTCTCTCTCTCTCTCTCTCTCTCTCTCTCTCTCTCTCTCTCTCTCTCTCTCTCCGTCCCTCTCCCCCCTCCTACCTATCTTGAAACATATGTGCATCTCCCTCCAAGACTTGTCGCAAGGGGGGAAAAAGATGCATAAATCTAAGAAGTTATTTACATGTGCAAAACTTGAAGCATATGTGCATCTGTTCCAAGACCATATGGCCAACCTTGTAGCAGACCACTTGATCGACTTGAAGGTTGACGTTTCTTTTATACATCTCATGGCCACGGGTGCTACATGCTATGGTGAATGTGGCACAAGTGGCTACAAGTCATGGACAGAGGGCTAAGGCATGTGCGAGGTTATGATACCGGGCAAGGAATGAAGCCAAGGATATGAGGAATGGCTTGCAGCAAGAAATAAGGATGCAATGCTTGGAAGATTCCTTAAACCCTCTCTCCACATATATCATTGGTTGGTTGACTCCTTAGCTCCCTACCTACATCAACAAGGGAGAAAAAGGAAAGAAGGTAGAACATTTGGGTCAAGCTAGTGGAGCATCTTGGTTGACGAAGGTCAACCAAGATGCTCCCGCTTATTTCTTCCAAGAGAAATTCATGGAAGTCTTGGTCGACGAAGGTCAATCAAGATACAACTTCAAGATAGTAAGAGGCAATTGTGGTGACTAGGCATACACATTGTACTCAAATACTTTGGAGCTTGTACAAGTGGACATCAACCTCGTCGATTAGGCCACTAGACCAACACAACATGGTAGACTCATGGGCCTCACTTGCACTCCCCCAATAGTCCTCTAATCCTTGTGGCCCCCTCAAATACTCTCACACAAGCAGATCTCGATGCTTGGAAAGATCTCGATGCATCTTCCAAGCATCTATATAAACACACCCTAGGCTCCCAAATGTAGGGAGATATAGTGGAGCATATTTACATTTTGGAGATATATTGCATACACACTTGAGCATACTCATGCTTGAGGGATTTCAAGATATAGGTTCCTTACTTACTTCAAGCTTGCAAGACATCGATTTCAGCTAACAAAACTTGGCATATCTTGGCCGATGTTGGCGATTCGGGGTAGGAGGCGGCATTTAAAGAAGCTTGTTCTCAAGGGATAGGATTCTGCAAGGGGGTTTGATTGATAGCCCTAGCCAAAGCAGACACCTCCTACATACCTTCAGAAAGGCACTAAAGTCACGTAATTCTGATGAGCATGCCTTAGATGAGCTTGAAAGATTGAAAGTCTATGCGAGTAAAGGTTCCCACGAGTTGAAGACTGTAGATCCACACTAGTGGTGAGGCTTCCCAACAACACCGAAGAATTCCTTATCAAGAAATGGATCAAGAAAGCATTGTTGATAGCAATGCAACACAAGCTTCACAACCTCCTTTGACCATACTTAACTCTATGAGAGTTCAAAGCAACCACAATGAGCATCGAAAAGGCAAGTATGACATTTAGGAACCTGTTTGGCCCTCTAAGCATGAACCAATGGTGCAACTACTAAGGATGTTGGAAGCATTCAATCTTCGAAGAAGCTCATGGAGGAGAAAGCTTCATCAAGAGGATCAAAGGCTGAGGAATTGTCCAAAGAAAATTTCGTTCCAATTTTGTGGGAAAGGGGACCATGAAGATCATGACTGCCACTGTGTAAAAGAGATGCAACAACGAGTCTTCCGACCCAAGACTTTATTTAGGAGCATCATCACAAGTGGGAAGGCACAAGGACACCAAACTTCCATTTATCAGCCTTATCATGTTCTAAAAATGCAAGGAATATGGGCATGTACAAACAAAATGTTGTTTATCACAGGGTTCGTCGCCATGCCAACATTGTCTTGAGACAAGAGACCACTACACTAATGATTCTCCAAAACAAGTGGCTATCCATATGATCGAGGTAAAGCTAGTGAAAGGTAGAGACATGAAACTCTTAATTCTGTCCTCTAGTAGAATTGAATCCATTGTAATGAGATCTAAGAACTTCGAACAACTAGATGCCATAGAATGCAAAGCTGACAAGAAGAATATAACACAACATGAAGAATGCTTACATCAAGATTGCAGTGGAAGTATGCATGCAAATACCTAACCCTCGGCACATGTCTTCCACCAACACCAAAGACTTCTTGAAGATTAGCTAACAGAAAAGAAATTTGGTTTGAACTTATCAAATTGATCGAAACATGAGAGTGATCTATAAAAGATCATACATGCATCCAAGAATACTCCTTGTGTGCTGATGGCTTTTCAGTAGACTTTCCACCTTCACAAGTGAACGACTATAAGAGCTCTAAGTAAACAAGCAACAAATTGATCAAAGGAAGCATCATTGATTGCAGCTTCGAATGCCCGAACTCACAATGAAGCAACTTCGACTCTCCATCACCAAGAATGCAACGTTCATGGTAACAATCACTGGTCAACACAAGATTACACCCCTCAAAGTGGTGGACACGGTAATCACATAAATACAAGGTCGCTTGGTTGAATTGGAATATATGTTCATATCATTGTGGCAATAGAGTTCTTTTCCCTTCTTTCTCGAAAGATCTTGGCTAAGGCAAGCCAAGGCCCTTCAAGACTAAGGCTTGGACTCAGCCAAAATGGACAAGTGGAGCATGATTCAGCATTGGTCCAAATATTGGACTAGGCACCATGGTCCAATGTTGGACCTAGGTTCAGCCCATTGTGCAAGAACAAATAAAGACCAAAATATGGGAGCCCATATCAATAATCTATTAGAAAATGAACTACAATGTAAAGCATGTCTACCTTTTACTTGTAAAAGTTGTATTGGTAATTTTAAGTACATAGCTAGACATTATAACACTAGTCCAATTCGTAGTCCAGTAGTACCATGTAGCCATTGTAACACCAATCCTATTTGCAATCCAACAAGACCATGTCTACATATCCTTGAGGTGGTTGGGCCAGATTTGGACCGCCTTTCACATCAATCATGATGCTAACACTCACTATTTGAAGCATTTTGTACGCAAGAAAAATGCTCAAAGTTTGGACGATGTGGAAATTGGCCAAACAAGGCCAACATTTCACACGAGCACTACTTGGGGAAAGGGTTCAAGTTGTGTCCAATCAAGCCTAGAATGAAATTGACACAGACTAGAACCTAGACTCGAACTAACCTCCATATGAAATCAAACAAAGTACCATGTAAAGAAGGCCAAACTAAGTCATCACATGGGCAGATTGAGCTACCTTTACAAGAAATGCCAACACAATGGATTCAATAGCAGATCTCCAAGTTTCAAATAGTGGCCCCACCAACTTATGTTTTGAGGAAATTCATGGATAAGCCTAAGGAGCACTCTTTAGCCCAAGAGGTCAAATTAGAAACAGTGAGTGAAACCAAGATGGTTTCGATTGCGAAGTGGTTTTGGAACTTCTTTACCCTTAAGCATGAAGTTGTTGTTGTTGTTGTTGTGGCATTTTAGAATGTATTTTCTTAGTCTTACAAGATTTAACAAGCATTATAAAAGGGCTTCATATCCACCAGATCCCAACTCATTGGGGAAACGAGTCCCTTGCAAAGTAGGCAATATTGGCTTAACCGAAAGTATGCCGAGATGCTCAAGGTGGAATCGATGAAGCTTAAAAATGTTGGTATTATCTTTAGATGATGGTGATGGGTAGCCCTTTAGGGACAGTGAGGTATTTTCAAAGAGTAAATAGATACAATAAAGTAACGATGCACCCATCCATGATAAGTGAGGGGGGGAAAGGGGGGGGGGGGGGGAGGGGGGGGGGGGGGGGGGGGGGGGGGGGTGGGGGGGGAGGGGAAGATGAGCTCCTTGAAGTCATCCATGAGCATACCTTGCCATTCCACCATTATACATTGGGAAGAACCTTATGGGAGATTCTATTTACACGAAAATGAGAAGAAGAAAGTGGGGAAAATTATGTGCATCCATGAAAGAGAGGTAAAGAGTAGTTTACATGAGTGCTTTGAAGATCGCATGGGATATACCTCTCGGAATCTCAAGGTTCATGGGAAGGAGATACTCTAGAGAGAGAGATGTCATGTGGTAAGAGAAGGGGAGAAGGGAATGTACGTGCCACATGGCACGAGGGGAAGTACCATGGAATCTATGCCATTTGGCAAGAGAAGAGGGAGTATACTTGTGTGTTGGAGAGGAGAGAAAAAAGGGGGTAATACATCAAAATTTTGTGGGGGGAGGGGTTTCTTTTACATACAGTACCCATTCCATTCAAGTAATTAACTACCCATAAGTTCCCTTTTTCTAATACCAAGTACCTTGAAAGTAAGTACATATAGTAAAAAGTACAGTACTCTAAGTATTGTCCCCAAAAGTACACAAGTACCACTTGCAAGTGGTACCTGTATACTTTAAGGGATTAAGTACAAAGTATGGTACCTATGTACGTACCTAAAAGTACAAAGTCTGTACTCCAAAGTATTGTCCCTTAAAGTACATAGGTACCACTTGCAACAAGTGGTAAAATTGAACATCCATAGCAATTGGGGGCTCTACAGCTTCCCGCCACTAAAGGGCTCTCCGTCTCATAGATCATGGAAGGAAAGGGTGAGAGACAAAGAGGAGATAACCATGAAGAAAAATAAGGATGGAGAGAATGAAGCTTCCGAGTACAAGGGAGGATGCAAAGGGTAGTATGGGGTACCCGTGTCATGTGAGACTGTCCACGACTATGTTGCAAAGAGGATGAGAAAAATTGCTTTGTTTGCTAATGCCATCTTGAGATCCAATTTCCTTGGAGTGAGACCTTCTCTACAACCATTGTTCTTGCATAAGGAAGTCTGGTTTTACAACTTTCATTTGATGTGACTGAACATTGAATCGGTGAATAATTCCTTCAAGTCTGTCCTCTACTGGGGAACACTGTCCACGAAGGAACATTTCCCCCTAGGCTCTCAACCCTTTCCTTCGTCTCCCAAATGTGAGCACCCTTTCCTCTGTCTCCCAAATGACTACGAAGTCTAGGGTGAAAGTAAGACCTTGCACGTTCATACTTACTTCTTCCAAGACTCCTAATTGGTTTATGTCATGAAGTCCAGGTCTAATTCATATACTCATACATTGTGCTAGGGCCCTATCCTTGTCCTCAAGGAAATTCAGTGTTCTAAGTTATTTCTTTACAATTTTTATCACAAACTCTGCTTCATGTTGAAAAAGCTGGTGTGCTCCATGTTCTTCATTTGGTTTTGTTTTCAGAACCAAATTATCTGTTATTTAGAGTAACTAAAACAGTAATGATTACCTTAAAGTTTAATTGCTAGTGGTAAAACTCAATACTACAATTCATCATAACCTGGGTTCTATAAAAACTCATGTGAGGCAAGAGCTTGATAAGAATGTGCCAATAATAAAAAAAGACTATTACCAGCTTGCACAAAGATTCGATTGACAGAAACACATGTCTGTCCACTGTTCCTGAACTTGGAGGCTAGCTGCAAAAATGACAGATATAGTTATCCTGCATAACCTAAAAAAAGATGTCTTTAATTCAGAAGCATTGATGACAATTTATTTTATCATCATACAGCTCAAGCACAAAGAAGATATCAGAACATAATTGGAGGAGAAATCATACCGTGCCTTTTACAGCGACATCAATATCAGCATCATCAAATATTATACAGGGAGCATTCCCACCAAGTTCTAGAGACAACTATTTCAAAGTTACACAGTATTTTCCTGTCAACAACCTTCATCTTGTATGAATAATAGTAATAAAAAAAAAGATTACCTTCTTAACTGTCCCTGCAGCACCAGCCATCAGTTTCTTTCCAACAGCTGTTGATCCTGTAAATGTAATTTTCCGTACCTGTAGTGGCATATATATTTATCCATTAGCAGCTTGACTCTTCCAACGTTTAAGCATTGTAAATGTAAATGAGTTTAACTAAACTATCACTTAATTCGACAGACATATTATGTAAGGCCCATCCACTACCCCTCAGCCTACTCTGTCCTCCACCAACTCAAGGCAATATATAATTGACTTTGGTATATTGCCATGTAGAAACAATGAAGAAGCATGGAGGGAGATCCAAAAATAGTTCAATCTCTCTGGGTATATTTTTGTCACATGCAATATCATACACTTTTTCCTATGTCAATTATACCAATGCTTCTTAAATATAGGAATGTATCTTTAAAGGGTGAATAGCAGTCAAGAAACCCAATTTCAACCTTTACACCGAAAGATTTGTTGGAAATCAATGTCACATCAGTCCAAAATCCTAGTAGGGCAGAAACCCTAATTTTGGTACCAAGTCATTTTTGGCACAAAATTTGGGTAAAATTTTTATGAGCCTATCTTGTAGAGCTTGAAGAGAGCTTTCTAATGGTATATGACATGAAGTCATCAGAGATCAGATTTGGGAGAAAACCCTAACCCTAATTTTCTGCTGATTTAGGGTTTTTACCTCATTTGATAGCTTTGAGCTTGGAGGTCATAAAAATGTTTTCAGATCATTCATCAGGTAGTCAGAAGTGTGAAAAAGCAAGCCAAAAGCACTTTTTAACGATTAAATTAAAATAAAGCAAAAGCAATTTAAAAAGCGATGAGATTAAAATAAAGCACTTTTTAGTGAGTTTTTCGCATGGAGCTTTAAAACCTATATAAGAGAGCATTGAGGTCACTTTTTAGAACATCCAACGCCAACGATTGGTGGAGCTTGAGGAGGTGGTGCTCTAGCACTCATGGGGCAGCCATGGTGCACTTTAGGAACAGCTATGAAGCTATGTTGAGGAGCAGCCATGGAGTTCTTGGTGGTTTGGATTAGCCATCTACATTATGTATTTGAAGATTGTCTTCTACATGAAGATTTTGGTGTACTTCAAAGACATTGGATGGAGCATAACATAAGATTGCATCTTATGTTAACTATTCAGGTACATATTCTCTTTATGCACACAGGTCCTACTTGGAGCTTATGGAGGAAGTGGCATCCATATCTGGAGGAGTCCTATCCAGCATACATGCAGGCAGTGGCATCCATATCTGGAGGAGTCCTATTCAGCATACATGGAGGCAGTGGCATCCATAAAGGAGAATCAATACATGCATGCTACATGCATTCAGATGAGGTATTAGAGAAGGTGTTTCCATATGAGTATGAAGATTTCTATCAGCAACATGTTAGCATTCTATGCTAAGTCTGTAAGTATGTGATCTTTCACACACACATCTGATTTAGGGTCTTCCATAGCTTAAAATCAGATTAGGGTTTGCTGAATATCAGTTTCAAACTGATCCTTCCTCTTTCTGTCACTCATATACACTCTTCTACAACCTATCCGGTCATACATCTCATACATATTCAGATTTCTGTCCCTATATCTGAATATTCTTGTAAATTCTGTACATACACTCTTCCATCTATTTCTATTCACATAGAGTGGTTGAGATTTTGACTCCCACATTGTAATTTGACATTTGTATATATGATAGTGTGAGTAAGTAGTGGCTTACGTAGCACTTTGAACATGTTGTCTAATCTCTCTCTATCTTTGTCTCATCATTGTATGATTAAGTGTGGTATGTTCATGTTTGTCAATTTTGGAAGATACTGGAATCTGTGTTGTAGATCCTTGACCTATGGGACTTGTGGAATTTGTTATGGGCCTACCTAATTTCCAACAAGATTGGACTTCGTGTGATACAGTTCATAAGCCCATTGTTAAATATTGTTGTTCATAGCAAGCCAAACTTCCAAGGCATTGGTGAATAGATTGCTTAGCGTGTGATCCCTCTTCTTTTCTACATTATCATGCAGTGCTTGTTCTAGTCTTTTGCAATTGTCATCGTTATACCATGAATTCTAGGGCATCATCTCAATAATGATTCGTGTTCAAAGTGCATAACGTAGGGAAAACTATCAAGGGTTAAATGTAGCTGAGATGTGACGAGAGTGTAAGAGCCCAAGAATGTATTGCAGCCAAGCTCATAGATGTCACCATGCATGAGATGAACCTAAAATATGCTGGTGGATGCATGAAATTGATGATGTTTTAAAGTATGGAACCAAAAAATGGGCCAAGCAGGTGTCTATTAGAGCAAATAAGCCGGACCACAATGTGTGAATGCTGAATGCCAATAGGTGGAGAATGAATAATGACGCAACTGTGGCTCATTTGTGAAAAGTGGTAGTGGAGAGCGATTTCTAGATAAAGAGACATGAATCAATGTGTTGCACACAAACCTACCAACCTTGAGGGAAGTGTATGGTGACATGAGACATGTCTTAGGATGCACTAACATAGCCCAAAGGGGAGGAACATGTGATGAATGCCAATCAAAGAGCAAGCAACAGCACAGGAGGTGATTATATGTGCTTCCTCATGTTAGTCAAGAAGGTATTTGATCATACTCCTTGCACCTCCACCATGACATTGAAATAAATTTGAGGCATCATGATCTTGACCATGTAACCATTCCATTTATGATAATGGGATACAAATGTATCTATCTCAAGATATGTCTACTACAAAGTTCAAATAGATTACATCCATCCCCTTTAAATTCTATTCCTCAATCATGTGATGAATGTGAAGTGCCAATCACTAGTGCATGCGAATTCTCCATGATTGTAATTGGGGCATAATCAAAGATGTCGAATTGTCTAGAATAAGTCTTTTCATCATTCGCCTACAAGGAAGACTTTTCTCATGAAAGGGTAATGTATGATATCTGCTAGTGACACCTTATCTGACAATTGTAAATGATCCAATCCTTAATCAACCTCTATCTCGTCTAGCAAAGCATATCATGGCCCTCAAGGATTAAAGTAATAGATATTCTTTTGGTCAAGTATGAACTCCAATGAGAGACTTAAAATGAAATGAATGTCATATCAATATATCCAAGAGAGCAAAATGAACTATGAGACCAAAAATAAATCGTGTTGGATCTAATTCAATGTCTTGGCAAGACAAAAGAAAAGAAAGAATAACATCAAAGAAAATAACAAGTCAAAAAGCAAAAATCATGGTGGTGCCTGGAACTAAAGGAAAACTACAACACAAGATTCAACAAGTATTGCATGCCACAATCAATACATGAAATGGTAAAAGAGTGTTTTATAGCTAGTTTCAAAGACAAAGGAAATTGGTCTTCAAAGTCTTCCATCTTAAAAGAGGCCAAAAAAATATCATTGATATTCTCGAGGTAAGTGGCCAGCACTTCGCACGCTGCATTAGAACGACCTTAATCGAATATAAAGGGTCCATTACTAGATTGAAGCACTCACTAGCAAAGGGTACATAGATTGTTATAGCTCATTAGAGAGATCAAGAATAACACCATCCACTAATGGCTGGCCTCAAGTAATTCATAACCTACCTTGGATATGTTTCTCTCGTCTCCTATAGAAGTTCTCTCTAAACATTGCTACCTCTCGTATGAATAGAGCCAACCATATTTGGTCCTCATATCTCATTAATCAAGGAGGTGGCTGAACAGACACACAACATACCTTGGACATTCTCAATCTCAATCTCATCTGAGGATGTGCATATCCACCAAATTGCACAAGTTACAACACAATTCATGGTATAAGTGTATTCATAAATTCGAGCCTAATTAAAAGACATGTTAAGTCTATTCAATAATATGTTCACATCTTTATGTCCACCCATGTATTGACTTCTCCATGTCAATTGGGGAAAACTCAACCATGTTTTGGAAAGTGAGTCCACTAATCTACATCTATGTGTGTAAGAGAGGATGCGTACACAAAAACACAAAGAGGGAGGTAATATATCCATGCTAAAACCATGTCTAAAAATTTGACATCTTACCATAGCAACATGCTGTTAAAAACATGATCGTCCATAACAAATTTCAATCAAACTTAATGAAAAAGATAGAGCACCTCTTCAATGTTTTCCCCATTTGAGGAACACAATATCCTTAATAAAGTCATACTTTCTTACCTTACTTCTCTTGCAAAGTTAAGTCTTATGGCAATTAAGAAACCACAGGGTTCTTGCTTTCATAATACAAGTATCTTTACTAAGGGTTACAAGGGATAGAGAAGGCCAATATCTTAATATAGATATTCTAAAAGCCAAGAGACACATTATATATAGCAAGGTGCCAACAAAGAAAGAGATGGTGATAGGGTCAACCCACTTAAAGTTTTGATGATGTGAATGAAAGATGCATAAAAGAATTGTATAGAAGCCCATTTTTTAACTTTAATTAAAGTGGGATTATACGTCACTTGCGCCAACAAGCCATACAAGAAATTAATGAAATGTCGTAGAGGACCCTCATAAATGGGCAAAAAATGACATCAATATACCTTATGAAAAGTTGTGGGTTACAACAAAGGCGAGATGCATTCTTGGCCCTATTCCCTTCCACTCTGAAAGGTGCCGCTAACTCGTATTACAACAAATATATGGAAGACCACTTCCGGACTTGGGAGACCTTGAAGATAGAGTTCAAAGAGTCTTTTAGACAAGGTAATTCCATTGAGTGTAATCTTGATGGGCTGGAAAACTGCACTTTACACATAAGTGAAATATTCTCCGAGCTTATGACAAGAGCCCCGTCCCTATTCCCGAGACTGCGAGATACCCATAATGATTTTATGATTAAAAAGTGGATAGAGAAGGCTCTCCAACATCCTCCAAACAAAAGCACTTCTTCGACTAATGCCATCCTCGGAGAGTTTGAGTCAGCACCCAAATGAATATAAGAAGCCATGATTCACTTCGGGGCCTACCAAGGAAGGAATACCTCTACCAATGAGGATCTTGTAAGTGAACTATGAAGAGCGCCAAAGGTTCTCAAATTGCAAAAGGCTTTAGCAAAAGAAAGGGAGTAAAACTCCAACAACCTTGCATAGATGAGCAAGTGTTGGAAGAGCTCAAAGCCCTCAAGGAGGTACATACAAGCTTGTGGTGCACTCTTTGTGCAAGCCAAGGCCATATCATACAAGAGTGTCTTAGGAAGACTATCTACGATTTTGCAAGAAAGCGGGGTATGAAGCTAAAGATTGTTATTTTCTAAAGGGGTTGGAGTTTTAAACCACATGTAGAACCAAGCCCCAAATGTGCAACATCGAGCCTGTTGAGTCCTCTCTCTTGGGACAACCCCCCACCATTGGAACTTCCACTTTCACTTATTATACTAAACAAGGTCCCACTCAAGAAGGAAAAGGAGGAAGACCTCATCTAAATCGCCCACAAAGACTCAATATGTGTTTCCGATGAATAGGGGCACTTTGAAAGAAAGTGTTCCCTATCGGAGAATGCGCAGCCATGTAGACATTGTCGAGATTCAAAGGACGACTACACTGAGGATTACCCAAAGGAAGCTCCATCTTCCAGCAACTTAGATAATTCTTATCCTTAAACATGATTAAACTCACTACTACAGCGAAAAGCATGTTCGAAGACCATTCCCCTTGCACATGGGTGGTTCAGCTAGAGGAATTGTGAGCCATGACTAGGCCACAAAAAAAGGGAAGGAGATAAGAATAAGGAGGTGAACTCTCCCAGCCAAAAGATGGAATAAAGACTTATCCATCAAGAAGCAAACGAAAAAGACAATGAGTGCCCAAAAGATGGTCTAAGAATCCAAGTCAAACTTCACCTCCAAAGGAAGGTCGAAAAGAACAATGTGATGACTTATTAGAACATCCCATCCACAAGGCTTTTACACAATCGAAAGAGGATATATAAGAGCTACATGCAAACACCACACAATATGCATCTCTCACACCAATCAGAACTTTGCAAAACACTATCAATAGGCCTCTCTCTATGACCTCTTGACCATGAATCCCAATTTTTGGAAGTAAGATAATTTCCACCATTCACAACATGAGCCCCACCTTCACTATAAGTGGCAGGCCAGCACTTCCCTCTAATCCTATCACTTACCTATCCTTTCAACTTACACTTCAGAACCTACCTCCTCCTCACCACCCGTAACTAACCATAAAAGCCCTAGATTGACTATGTGCATGAAAGCACTAGGCTAGCTCAGTTAATAGTAAGCAGTGGGTTGGGGATGAACCTCATGCTAGATTATACTACGACCCTGCTGAAGCTCAAGCCCTCCAACCCTTCTATTAGATCAACCTTTTGCTACGTGCCCCGTTGAGGAATTCGTGAAGCTCACAGAGAGAATCCGTTCGTCAAGACCGCCACACACGGAGATGCGTATCATTCACCTCCCAGCCATGCCCAAGCCCTACTCACCTAAGATAGTTTCTTGAGAGACTTCTCTTTCTTTGCTTCTACCAAATGTGGAGTAATACCAAAGGGATGCCATGTGGCATCCTCTACAAAACCCCCATATACACATCACGTGATAGATATGTTGGATCATTATTGCACGTCTAAGAAGATTCAAGTGCTCACTCCTTGCCTCTCAATTTGTGTGGTTATCAGTTCGTACACATTTGGAAGCATTAACCATCCCCTTCAATTAAATGTCTCCCAATAAATAAACCACAACAAAGAATGCATGAAATCATAGTAGAGGTCATTCATATGGAGCTTGCCAAAAACTTTTCTTGCAACCATCACGAAAAACTCCACATGGGGGTTTTGTAGAGGATGCCACATGGCATCCTTCTCGTATTACTCCACATTTGGTAGAAGCAAAGAAAGAGAAGTCTCTCTCAAGCAAAG